>CM035170.1:92274978-92874978 GCA_020205615.1 Panax quinquefolius | reverse complement strand
TGAAGGGAATTGGAACGTGGTGCACAAGAATTCTGGGCTTAGGAGATGTGGGAAGAGTTGTAGGCTGAGATGGGCTAACCATCTCAGGCCTAATCTAAAAAAGGGTCCCTTTTCTCCCGAGGAAGAAGAAATCATCATCATGCTTCATGCTAAGTATGGTAACAAATGGGCTCGCATGGCCTCTCAGGTAATTTTAATTATTTTTTAATCTATACTATTATATCACTCTTTAATTGATTCATTATCATCAAAACAATTTATGAAGCATTTCGACTTTATTTTCTTTTTTCTCATGTGGGGGAGGGGGTATATATATTTGGTAAGTAATGATTTATAAGTTCTTTGAGTTTATATAAAGTTATAAATAATGACCTCATCATCTATCTTCTCTCTCTTTATAGTTTAGCTGCTTCTCCCTTCCTCTTTTGGCAAATTTAAGATTAAATTGTCCTTTTCTTCTTATTTTTGTTTTTTATGCTTATTGTAATTATGACGGTCATATATACTACATGAATTCAACTTCTTCTATCTCACCCCTTTCTCAATATCCTATCTTCTATTTTTTATATATAATAATTTATATATATATATATATATATATATATATATATATATATAATACATGAAACATAGAGAAATTTAAATTTTGTATGTACTCCAAAGAATTTTAATTCAACTTCTTTTTCTCTCATCGTAAACGATGTGTATATACACACATACGTATGTATATATCCATACGCTTGCCAAACATGGGAGAGGGGGGTTTGAACCCAGGTTTGTGCTATGGCAAAAGCCCGATGATACCATCCAAGTCAATGCTAGGTGCATGGTTACACTTGCCAATTTGACCTAATTAATTCTTATTTTGTCTAATTCATATATATTTTTATTTATACGTACGCATGCATGCATGCAGCTTGATGGTAGAACAGACAATGAAATAAAAAATTATTGGAATACTAGGCTGAAGAAACGACAGCGAACTGGTTTACCACTCTACCCTGTCCAAACAACAAAACAACAACCACCACCTCCGCCTATCTCCATTTCATCATCAACTTCCCTTACCTCTATTTTCTCCTCTTCTGCATCTTCATCAATATCCCAACAAATGCAGCAACACTGCCCCCAAAACACCGACGCCTACACAAGCAATCCCCTCACAATCTCTCCCCTAAATTACCCTCCATACCGCAACAACCCATTTCCATTTTTCTCCCGCCGTTATAATCCTTCTTTGTCATTCCCATATGCTACTTCTTCCATGCCTTTCTTTCATCAATCCCTTTGGGCAAATTCTCTGTCATTAGATGCTCTCAGTTTAAACACCGGCCCTTCAATGCCTGCAATGAGAGCCACCTCGTTTGATCCGGTGAGTTTGTTCAATATGGACACGTGTACAACCGAATTATCTTCCATTGGATCACAACCACTAGTGCCAGCACCATCAACTGCACAAACTTCTTCATGCTATACCGGAAGTGAGGGTGGTATAATAGGAGGTGCATCAAGTAGCACTACTGAATATGATCATATTGAACCTGGCACTAGTGGTTTGCTTGAAGATTTATTGGAGCAGTCTCGAACGGTTACCCGTCTTGAGAAATTGAATAAACATATAGTTCGAGAAGAAGAATATCATGGCTTATTGGATCAAAAATCTTTGGATGATTTTAGCGTTGGCCTTGGCCATAGCAACCCTAGTCCTGAAGTATACCGGCTTGATTCCATGCCTACTCATTCTGACATTGGTGAGTACCTCACTTACAGAAAAGCTATCATCATCCAATAATTAATTATTAATGCTTAGTACTAATACGTTTGATGTGTTATTTTTGTTGTTGAATATTAATAGGGATGAATGAAAAGAATGAGATACGAGAGGCCGACATGAATGTATTGGATGATGATCTAATGCGGTTGCTTGAATGCCCTTCGCCCATGCCTATCCCCGACTGGTACGACGACGTTGCTACCACTAATTATTCAAATGGGCAATTACCATCCAATGTAGAGGGCAATGAGGAAATAACAAATAATGATGAGAGTCAAGCATCGGTGGTACCCTCCCCGGCAGTGACCACTACTAGTCCTTGGAGCTGGAATTACATGCCCAGAGTACTTTAGTTGGTTACTAGCTAGCTAGCTTTAAGTAGTGTAGTAGGATGGAGGGATTACAAGCTGAACATTAAATTTAGAGTAGCTAGGTAAATTAACATGGTGTTTTGTTTTGTAGTACTTAGCTTCTCAATTCTTAGGCTACCTAGCATGTTTAGGTTTATCATCATTTTAATCAAGTAGAACGTACGTAACTATAGTCTTTTAATTAATGGAGTGGTTTTAGATTTTAATTATGTAGTCTTTAATTAATTTCCAGTACATAGTTTGGAGTGGGGTTAATTAACGTGGTCATCAGAACTAGTAGCATTTTTAGGTGCTGTTTGTTTACGTCTGATTGTCTCTTAATGGATATGTCTTTGTTCGCTAAAATGGCGATGATCTTTGCTTGTTTGTTTTTCTATTACCTACGAATGCCTCTTAATCGGTCCAAAGATGTAAAATGAAATCTTAATAATTAAAGAGTACCTCTTAATGAATTTTTTGATAATTTTTTTATATAAATACATTCAATAATATTATGTACTCATTTTTATTAAATTGAATATTTAAAATTATTAAATAAAATTTTACCCTTTAAAATGGTAAAATAGTGTCATTAAGAGACAACTTATTTTTAAGTTATCAAATAATTTTTTAGATTCAGATCTCATAATCATTCAGATGATCTAATTTATTAAGACATCATAATTATTCAGATCTTAATTCTCAGGTTTATCAAACACAACCTTAGTTTAACTAAATATATTACATTACTTTGGGAAGTTTTTATGTTTCCATTCCAAGTTGCTTGTTTACTTAAATTGGAAAATGATTCCTTAGGGCCGTTACGTCGTGTGGTCAAAGTAAAATACTTATAACGAAGCAAGACAAATTTGAGCCAGATTCGTTATCCTATATTTCTAATTTATAAAATTCAGATATTTATTGTAGGTTTATTTCCCTTTTGACCTGGATAATTTAGTAGGTTTAATCACACATATATAAGTTCGCGGATAAGATATTAACCTAGTGGTGGTTAAAATTCATTTTACAGAGTTTATTTCTTCTTTGAAGTGTGTTTTCTCCTTTTTTTTATGGGTTGTTTGGTTTGATTTGTAATAGAAGAGACTTGATTAATTCTTAATATGGTAATAGTAATAATGTACTTTATTATGAATTATATTATACATGTCTAATGACTTAATTAAACATGCATGCATCTTATACTATAGACATGACTGATTATGTTGAGTTAATTATGGTTTAACTTGAATAATGACTACTTTTGCGACATTAGATCTTCTTTAATTAATTTGTGAACATTTAATATATAATTAGACACAACACACCTAATATGGCTGCAAATAATATTGCATACTTATTTGTACCTAAAAGTGTTAGTGTGATCCTAATCAACAAATTAACCTTGATCATAAGATATGATTATGATATATATATATATATATAATAAATATATATATATATATATATATATATATATATATATATATATATATACTTTTGAAGACACTGCGTTTTCATTATAAATAATGTAATATATATAAGCGAAAGGTTAGCAAATCGTTATAATTTAAAAAAAAAATAATCATAAATCAACAGTATATATTATATATATATATATATATATATATATATATATATATATATATATATATATATATACATATACCACCGCCAATATTTAAGATAATTAATAAACATTTGCCATATATGAAATTGATCAAGCACCAAAGTTCATGTGCATTTTGAAAACAAACACTTCAAATAATATATAGCAGCTTATAGATAGATATGGGTGCTGATTATGCTTAAATTAATTATGGTTTAAGTTGAATAATGACTTTTCCGACATTAGAGCTGGAGAAAACGGATGCCAAGCTCTCCAAGAAGGTGTGGATGCCATGGTAGATTTGTTGCCGGGAATTGATCTTCCCTTCTTTCAAATATCCCTCCATCTCCTTTGTAAAGTCCCCGAAACGATCCAGATATGAACCAACTAGAAACCCTTCCATTCTTACTTCTTTGCCTATCAAATTAAGTAGATTCCTCACCCCTTCTCTTTCCCTCCATATCTGCGCGCCGAAGGAATAAAATAGTTAATTACTCTAAGGGCAATATTATGTGTATATATATATATATATATATATATATATATATATATATATATGGGATCAAGAGCATTTTCCTTAAATAGCCAAGATTCCGCCTTAAATAACATTCTTTTATCAAAGCGACTAATTTTGGAGGGAATGGCGGTGGCATTTTTTGTAAATACAATGTGTCTGCGTATTTTAAAAATATATCGGATCAAGTCGAACTCTCGGACTTGATCAAAAACAGACCTCAAAATTATTATTATTTTTTTGCTTTTTTTAAAACTAAAAAAAATATTTATTATTTTATGGGCCGAAATTTTCCATGTCTGATGTTTTTGCTGCGTGTTTTGAATACCTATACAAAAATGGTGATGCATACGCATGCACGGCATATGTACATACATGTTATGTTATTATGCACTCCAAATCACACCAAAATACGATGATATGAAAAAATTTCAATTCCATAATTTTTTTTTATTTTTAGTATTTGTTTTTAGAAAGAAAAAAAGCAAAAAAAAAGTCCAGATTTTGGTGCGGTCTTGGAGTGGGACTTGATCGACCTATATATATATATATATATATATATATATATATATATATATGAAAATGATCCATAGAATACGTTAGCAGGAGGAATTTGTTTCAAAGCAAGTCAAACAAATGTTTTTTTATTTGTGCATTATATAGGAGTATGACCAACAACAAAAATTTGACTTAATTACATTATCTGGATTATCCTCATTCATACAACTTATTAATTAGTAAAATAAAAAATAAAAAATTATAAGGATAATTAATAGGATAATCAGTAATTATCTTTATACTTATCCTTATACTTATTAACAAATTATCATTATACATATTACTTATTAATCAAGTAAAATAAAATAATAAAAATTATAAGGATAATCAATAATTATCTTTATACCTATACATACTTATTTTTATTTATAATTAAAAATCATAAGAAGATAATTATTAATTATCCTTATACATACTTATTTTATTAATAAGTATACGAATAATTCTTGATTATACTTATAATTTTTATTATTTTATTTCTTGATTAATAAGTAGTATTTATGAGAATAATCGAGAAAAGCGTAATTAAGCGATTTTTTTTGTTGTTGGTTACTTTCCTCATCTACTCGACTAAAAAGCGGTGAATTTTGATTTGGTGGCCAGCTAGATAGATGTGACCAACAAAAAAAATTTTTTGACTGACCGCCAGAGAGAGTAGTAATTTGGGCCCTCATCTCGTACCATTCACTCTAATTTTGGACAATTTGAATGGCGTTAGTAATAAATAAATTCTCCGACTAACGTATTACATGGATCATTTTATATATATATATATATATATATATATATATATATATATATATATAATGGGTTCTCTCAACTAAGCTGGATGTCCGGATGTGACAACTAGTAATTTTGGTTTAGAAAAACCAGTGAAATATTTGAGGATAATACCCATATTATATATATATATATATATATATATATATATATATATATATATATATATATGGGTGAGGATTGGTAAGGACTAAATTACTTTTGTTAAAATACGGACTTTTTCTTTTTGATTTTTTTTAAAATAACTAAAAAAAGTTTAATATTTATGGAATCTGAATTTTTTCATGTCTGATGTTTTGGATGTGATTTGGATCACGTATAACAAAAAGCAGTCTCATGCAGACTGTATCACCATTTTTTGGTATAGGTATTCAAATCACGCAAGAAAATATTATATTATGAAAAATATCGGCCCATAAAATATTAAATATTTTTTAGTTAGTTATTAAAAAAAACAAAAAAAAAGGTCAAGATTTTAACAAAGTAAAGGCTTTTCAGCACGATCGATTGATATATATATATATATATATATATAAATACAGTATATGTAAATAATATATCAAAATGATCGAGCAAACTAATTACCTTGTTGTATTGAGATATCATCCCACATAAGGGAATGCGAGCACCCTTATTGACATGATTAAGTACTGCCTCAAGCATATTACCCCCAACATTCTCAAAATAAATATCAATTCCATCAGGAAAATACCTGCAGTATATTAATTTAATTTGAAGTAGGATCTTAAGTCATTCACATAATTGCATGCTAGTTTAGGAGCGTGCAGATTACTTAATTCGAAACAAATTAAGTGCTAAAATTGATGAAGGTGGTGATTATTCTTCTTGATCAAAAACTCATTTTGCATTGCATATTATTTTCATTAGAATATAATTTTGTATCAAAGTACAAAACTGCTTTCCAAAACAAATCGAACACTTTTTGTTTACTACTTGCATGGGCTTGTTTTCGAATTACTAAGAAAAGGAATACAATGAAAAAAAGTAGGAATTAAAGGAAGCATCATTTTGAATAAGAAATTTGGAAGGAAATTACTATATATATATATATATATACTTGCTTAAAGCAGCATCAAGATCTTCTTCTTTGTGATAATTGAATGCATCATGATATCCAAATTCCTCCTTCACCAGCTTCACCTACATGACGAGAAGAATAAAAAATAAAAAATAAAAAATAAAAATAAAGATATATTACTTACCTATAGAATTCTTCTAGAAACGAGTCTAATTTTTCCTGTTGATTGTCCTTTCAAAAATAAATTAATGTATATTTGACTCCATTCCACTAAAAAGAATCTTATTCAATTTTGTAGTCGATTTGTGATATTTTTCAAATTAAAAATTAAAATTAATTTATTTATGCAATATTCAATATTGTAAATTATCTAAAAGGTTAATAACTATAAAGTTTGTCACTTTTAAAATTTAAATAAATTTTCATTAATCTTGATTTTAAAATTTCATACATTCTAAATTATATGATTATTATTGACTTTTGAAAGTCAAATGAAAAAATTTCAAATTCAACTCGTTAAAGATTATGAAACAACAAAATTTACAATGAATAATATTTTTTAGGCAGTTTACAATATTTATTATTGTATTAATTAAAATTAAAAAAAAAATCAGGTTAATTATGAAAGTATTAATTTTGAATGTAAACATGAGATTATTTTTGTGAAATGGATCATAAAACATAAGAAACTCGTTGGAATCTATATTCTTTATGCTTTCTGTGAGGTAAAAAAAGTATCTTTCCCTTCTATTTTTTTCTTCTAGTTTTTCTGAATAAATAATGTTTCGCTAAAACCAAACTTTTAGACTACCACATGATTTTCAAAGTGAGTGAGTGAGTGGGCCCTCGCGTTGACGGATTTGGGCCCAAAATATAAGTGGAAGGTATAAAGATCCACCAACTAATGATGAGTTTGAAGACTTTTGAGAATCCAAATATGAAGGCCACTAATGATGGGCTTGTACGCGATTTGCCTTTTAAGTTAGGTGGCGGTAGTGGATGGTTTTTAGATCCAAAGGTGCAAATGTGAAAGAAATTTAGGCCGAATGAAGCACGGCTGGAAAGCACACACAAAAAAAATATATTTAAATATGAATGACTAGAGATACTATATTTGTTCGAAGCAAATAGTTGTTATAGAGTACTAATACAGTATCGGTCTATCTAACGTCAGAATTAATTAAAAGTTTAAAAATGGTTACCTTGTCATCTGATCCGGTGCTTCCGATAACTCGACAGCCTTTGATATTGGCCAATTGGCCGGCATACATTCCTACACCTCCGGCTGCTGCCGATATAAAAACATTTGAACCAGGCTTAGGGTTTCCCAGCACCTCTATCCCCACCCATGCTGTAAACCCCGGTAATCCTAGTAGTACGTACGTACAGGAATTTTAATTAATTGCAGCATGCATGTCAATTGGAATATATAGCTAGGGGTATCATGTATTACATACATACATATACATATATTGACAAAAAAAATACCAAGAGAATTCAGGTAATCTGGCAATGCAATGCCAGCGTTAGGATCGATCTTTCTAAGGAAAGTTGATGGTATCACACAATATTCAGCAAACGGGCAGAAGGGGTTAATGACAATATCATCCTTGGTAAACTCACTGTTTCTTGACCGAATTACCCTTCCTATTCCAAACCCTTGTATAACCTATTGGATGTACAGGATGATCACAATGTAGTATAATAATAAATTAAAATGTAAATGTCTATTATATATATACTCTATATATATGACGTGTGTATTTTGATGTATATAGTACTGTTTGGAATCAGGATCCTAATTATAACACTAACCTGAGAAGGGGCAAACTGAGGAGAGTAGAGCCCGTCTTGACGACCGCTCATCCTCGAGCGAAGGTAAGGATCAATGGAGAGCAAGAGGATCTCAAGTGCCACGTGTTGGTCAGGGATTGAATCAACGGCTAGTGATAGGGTTACAGTTCGTAGCTTGAGATGCTCGGACGTTGGAATGCCTTCCGGTGCATAACTTGACAGAAACCATTCTCTACTCTGCACCGCATGTTCCATCTCTCTTTCTGTTGTGTGGTGGTTGCTTCTTTTGCTAAAGACGAAGTTACTTATATATATATATATATACATACATATATATATATATAGCAAGTATTTGCTATGAATGTATATTGGACAAATAACATCATATCCGTCGATTCCAATAATCAAACGCTGAGATTAAAAATAAACACTAATGCTATGCCACTTCGTTTGGCGTATGATGAAAAGGACTAAATTACATACGCTAGTTCGTGTATCGTATATGAAAAAAAAATTCACTTCCAAAACTACCCCCAACCGATCGCCAATAGCCAATAGTCATTCACATAAACAATAGACGTACGTCAGTCACACAAACGTCAATCATTCCAATATGGTAAGAAGAAAAAGGCAGCCAATAGTCAGTCAATCAAACCCATATGGCAATTAAAACTATTTACTTTTGGTTATATATTTTTATTTATCAGTATAAATTATTATTCCCCAATAATTGCATACGATGAATTACTCATAATTACTGTATAATTTAGCGCTTGTATGTCCAAACATCAATCGTAACGAGAAAATAATATTGGTGAAAGAAAAATAATTTAAATTTATTGATTATTTTAACATTAAAAAAAAAATTACAGAACTGTTACCATGCACACTGTTTACATTTATCCCTAACAATTGCATACTCAGTTGAAAAATAGTCAAAAGTAAGCTGCAGTAATTACATCCGAGCAAAATTACATTCACAATGCCATTTTTCTTGTACCCAGAGTTAAACAAGTCGTTATTACAGCTGGCAGGCCTTCTGGTATTACATTCACTGTTTGCTTTTGCCTCTGCAATGTCCCAGCATCCCTTTTCAGCTAGCTTCTTTAATGAGCTGCAATTGGATAACAACTTTCACTTACAACTTGAATAGAGATCGTCTGAAACCAGTAAGGGTACAAGCAGGTGATGAAACATGGAACAGAACATAACTTAAAGATAAATATAAGACATCAAAGTTCACCTTTCTTTACCCTTGTGATACACTTCTGGAAATTCATTTTTCAGATTGTTTTTTCTTTATAACATCATAAGCATATTTCAACAGCAACCTATCAATATATTGCTGGACAAGGACACACAACATTGGCTTTCCCATAAAAGTTGCCCACTTTTTTGCTGCTATATATTCTTTAATTTCCATCATTCTAAACAGTGGATGTCATGGCTGTTATAATATATGGCTGGCACTAACCTTGGCAGAGTGACTGCTATCATATATGGCTGGCACTAACCTTGGCTTTTTTAATCTCAACAGTGGATGTCATGATCCCTGCAGAATGTATAATTAGATTAAAGGAACTCTTTGCCAATTTTTAGGATTATAGGGCAAGGAAATAGCATGTAAGATAACTAAACATAAGAAAGACTTACTTTTCTCAACAGCAAGTCCATTATTTTTAAGAATTTCTGCAATGGTGACAACTGTGGCAATAGCTGCATATACACAATAGAATGAACTCATTAGCACAAGTAAAGTATATATTCAAAGAGGCACCAAGGGTCCAAGGGGCCCTGTCACCCATGTACATCACGGACCTAACAAACAAACAAAAAAAATCAGGAAAAACCTGCGCCACCATGAATAAATCAACAGCATGCCCTAATTACAATGTATCTAATTAAATGGAAACTGACATTAGTTTACGGATCACATTGTTGTCCTTACCTTCACAGATAGAAAGAAGTAGATTATACCTGACACGCACTTCATTCATCACAACTATAGCAGTCTTATCTGGAAATATCCTACGCAGTAGATTATACCAGAAAAAATACATAACTTGTTAATAGAAATATGATATACTTATCCTCTAACTTAAACTGTCACCAATGGGGGACAGAAAGCCATACCAGAATCACCCATAGCTGAAATACATGTACAAAAGTATACTCTTGGTGATTGTTAACGCCAAGATCTTTCTCCACGTCCCAATCACCAAGACGCGTCCAATATCCCCGCATAGATTCAACAAGTCAACACTAAAACAGCGACTACCGACCGTCGAGGATAGCTCCGCATGAGAGTCAAGACAAAGCGATCACAAGGTCAACAAATGGAGAAAAATATTATCTAATGCGAGAGAGAATAGATTAATAATTCTATTGAAATGTGTGTGTTATTTACCTCTTATGTGATTAAATTTCACATACTCTACTCTCTTGGTTTCTTTGCCACCCACCACCTCCTCGACACCTTTTTTTCCTCACTTCCCATCACTTCAGAAAGTAAAGTAATCTACTCTCACTTGACTTTCATTCTTTCGTTTGTCACCGTGGTCATCTAAGTCCCATCCTCATTAATGCCATGCAACAAAGTGGCGCAGAACATGATAGTCAATTGTCATTTGGCATAATGATTCTTGGTCAAAGTTGGGTTAAGTGACAATTTATATAATGGGCCAATATAATGACTAAGCCCGAATAATAGAAATGACCCAGTTAACCGGATCCAACCATGACTTAGCATAACATGATCCGAGGAGGAGCCCAATAAGTTCTACTTAATAAGGAAAAGGATTACGCCCAACATTACCCCCTAATCTTATATTAAAAGCAGGTGTTTAATGAAAGACTATAAATGATATAGGCCTGGGACGTAACCAACTATGATAAGTCATAAGAGATCCAAAGTGAAACTTTACAAAGCCCATCAAAATCGACCCAAATTGTTATCATGTATAGAAGTGAGAAGCCCGATAGATAGACGCAAGCCCACATAGGTGAAGATATTTAGGTCAAAAGCGGACGAAACCTCTTCCCATTCATCATCATTGCGATGAATTAAATGTGCCGCCCTTAATTACTGCAGTAAATTGTCAAGATAAAAAGTAAACTTTACCAATTTCGATGGTTTTACTCGCTAATTGAAATTTGAACCTTAGAGCTTTCTTCTTCTCGCAAATTTCTTTCTCTCGCTTCACAAAATCTTAACAATGGTGATGAAACCTCGGCCAAAACTCTCCTCTTCGTGCAACTCCTATCATGATCGTTCTCCCAACCCAAACCCTAACCAAGAGGGATCGAGTTCCAACCCCAATCAACCACCGTGGGGAAACCCTTTCTCCGATCTCTCTACCTCGATTTCTTCAAGGATGGGGAACAATTCCCCTAATGCCAACATCCGTTCCTCGATCCACGGAACCGAAATATGCATGCTCGGGACTCGTTATCGATTTCGACATATACCTTGATAGGGCCCTGCTCCCGAAGAGCGTATGTATGCAAATGGATCGGACGGTTGGGTCGCCATACCATCACTCTTACGAAAAGGGGTTCGCCTACCTCTCCGTGTCTTCATCATTACCCTCCTAGGGTTTATAGGAGTGGGCTTCACCAGTTAGTGCCCAACTCCTACATCCACATCTTGGCATTTATTGCCTTTTGCCGTGAACTAAGGGATTGCTCCTCTGCCGATATCTTCTTCACCCTCTTTTTCTCTTTGGTAGGTCTCGAGAGCGAGGCTTCAAAGTGTTAAGCAAGCAATCTCATCGACCTAACACTGGGTTCGAGAGGAGATCCACGATGGATACTCCTTCCGGCCAATGAGGTTGGCATGAGAAGTGGTTTTCATCACGGGACACGAGATCTCTTCTCTTCCAGTGGACTACCTCCGGTAGGGTCTCTGTGACTTTGGAGACATATCCAGAAGAACGGGTAAAGGAGATGGCGGACTTCTTGAGGAAGATTCCTCCAAAAGAATGGAGTTTTACACTTACGACCAAACAAACTGGTTATACAACCACAAATGTAAGTTTTGAATAACTTTGTAACATAATTTCTAGTTATATATATAAGTGATACGAGGTTACGTCGTGGTTTTTGCGGTGTCTCGATCAAACCGAGCTCCCCGGAGGTGAGAGACTGGAAGATTTTTAGCGAGGATGAATGCGGATGCAAGTGAAGAGCATCCAAATGAAGAATCTTCCTGAGTTAACCCCCCCTACTTGCCGACCCACCAACTTCCTCCTTCAAACCGATTGAACCTCAAACCGACGAACCCAACATACCGAAGAAAACCTCAGACCTCGCCGAAGAAAGAGATCCGCCAAACGATCCAAAACCACCCAATCAGAAACAAACCCTGAAAGTGACCCTGAAACACTTCCCGAAGAAACCCCCCAAACAACCTTCTCAACCAATCCCAATCCTCCAACCTCTGAACCTACCCCGGTGAGGAGGAGCCTACTCGATATTCCTTTGCACGATCGGGCTAAGGTCCTTCATGTAAAGAAAATAAGAACCAAGATAACCCCCCTGACTACCGAAGAGCTTCGAGTCCCTACCTCTTCGGCTGTCACTCCTCCGACCACATCCACAGAAACCCACGTGCCTGACAATGAACCAACCGGGTCGATCCTCACTCCTTCCCAAAAAAGAAAACAGCCATCAGACATCCACCCTGGTTCATCTCCTGCTCCTTCGCCAACTCCTGAACGCATACCTGCCCGATCTCCTTCTCCCGAAACCATACACGCAGACCCCTCGCCAAGTCGCGAAGAACCTCCGGCTTCTCCTCCAAGACAACCAACTACCAAAATTGATCGGGACGCCATGGCCTCTCCAACAATGTGGCCCCGACTCAATGCCTATTTTCCCTTCCAACTGTTCAACACCTTTGTTCGTGAAACCGATGATCATCGGTTCGGGAACAGTTCGAATGGGGATCTACTCAGCGAAGGCATGAGCTACTTGGCGAAGGTAAATGAGTATCTTCTTTATTTACGAATTTATCGCATACTTATATATCTCGGCGATCAAATGGTATTGGAAACACATAGGCCAATGCGGTGTTCGGACGTCTTCGTCCAAGGTTTCTCGAAGTCGAATCGGAAGAAGAGACCTTGAGGAAGGAGAATGCCATGCTGAAGTCTACCTTGGTGAAGGAGAAAACCCAACGTGAATGCCTTCTTCATACAAATTAAGGTCTTCAAAAAGAGTTAGCCCAAGCCAAAGGAGATGTGAAGGCCTCAAGGAAGAACTCGAAGTCAACCAAAGCACAAAGACGAGAGAAATCGTCAAAATGAATGTTGACTTGGTTCAGAGGAGCGAGATAAGGATGGAGAAGATCGAGGAATTAAAGGCTGATGCTAAGATCTTGACCAAGATTATCCATAAAATTTGGAAGCGTGAGAGACTAAATCACATGAATAAAGCGGCTCAAACTTCAAGAGAAATCCGAGAACTCAAGGCTCTTGGGACCTTGGGCCCCTTTAACCAAACGACCTTCGCAAACAAATATCTGAAGAAAATCTTAGGAACTTCGGACCGAAATCAACGGGGGAAAAATGAAGATATACTCAGAGAGTTACGAGCTTTCTGCAGAAGTCGTGGCAAGGAGAAGTCGTGCTGCACCCAACTGGACCCATCTTACTCGATTCTTGAGACGAAGAAGATGGGCGCTGGTCGATGATGTTCTGTTTATGTCTTTTACATCTTTAATTTACAGTATGTGTAAGAATTATCAATAGTGTAATTAAATTAAATATTAATGAAAATGGCTTCATTCCTTATGACTTTGGTATATTTATTTTCCGCTTGATACTCAATATTTATTTAAGTGAAAAGATGCACAAACCCCTTCATGGACTGAACTTGAACTGTTAGGTAACAACTAAACATGCCATATAACAGATAAGATGAAGTGTAAGAATGAAGCTTCCTGAACTCAACACTTAGAAAAAATTTAGGTAATAAAGTAAAGGGATACTTATTAGTTACCGAAGTGTGAGATATATTTGCTTCATCAGGAATTTGTTTACCCCTAAAGGCCTAACAAAACCAAAAGATGACATTTGCCTACCACGAAGGGCCTGACAAAGTCTAAAGGATGACACGAGCCTACCCCGAAGGGCCTGACAAGGTCTAAGTGTCGACAATTGCCTACCACGTAGGGTCTGACAACGTCTTAAAGATGACACTTGCCTACCACGAAGGGCCTGACAATGTCTAAGTGACCACCTGCCAAAGAGGCTGCCATCGAATGGCCAGCGAGTCCACCCGAACCTCCTAACTTCAATGATGTTTGCCTACCACGAAGGGCCTGACAAACTCATAAGGACCACCTGCCGAAAAGGCTGCCATCGAATGGCCAGCGAGTCCACCCGAACCTCCTAACTTCAATGATGTTTGCCTACCACGAAGGGCCTGACAAACTTATAAGGACCACTGCCGAAAAAGTTGCCATCGAATGGCCAGCGAGTCCACCCGAACCTCCTAACTTCAATGACGTTTGCCTACCACGAAGGGCTTGACAAACTCATAAGGACCACTCTTAAAAGGTCGCCATCGAATGGCGGTGAGTCCACCGAACCTCCTAACCGTTGATCCGATCAAGAACGAAGACAAGATTTGTCGAGAAAAGGAAACTTTTATTGATGATGACATAAATATTTACAGACTTCCATTATACTGACATCATTTCTACTGAAAGTACTTTCTAAGCCTGCTAGCGTGCCAAGTATTCTTAATTGCTGACCCATCTAATGCTTTCAATCAATAAGTTCCTGGCTTCGGCACTTCAGTTATTTCATATGGTCCTTCCCAGTTTGGCATCAGCTTTCCCAGATTCTGAGGTGTAGATGCTTCGGCTTCTCTGAGGACAAAATCTCCCACTTAGAACCTTCAACATTTTACCCCCTTATTATAATGCTTAGCCACTCTTCACCGATAAAGTCGCCAACCGATTAAAATTTGTTTCTCTTACTTCTTCAAGTAAATCAAGATTGGCCTTAAGCCCTTCCTCATTGTAGATTTCTCTGAATTGGGTGATTCAAGACTGGGAGTTCAATTTCAAGCTGGGACTAAGGCATCGATTACCATAGGCGATCTAAAAAGGTGAATCCTTGTTGTAGTCCTCGGAGTAGTTCGATAAGCCCACAACACGCTAAGTAGCTCCTCCGCCCATCTCGCCTCGGGCTTCATTCAATCTGCGCTTGATCCCATTCAAGAAATAGCGATTCATTGGTCACTTCAACTTGTCCATTTGATTGTTGATGAGCCATTTGAAGTCTTCGTGTTGAATCCCCAGTTCTTTCAAGAATGCCTCAAATTTCGATCCCTGGTTGGCGTCCATTATGCGATATTACCACTTTAGGAATCTCAAGCGAAATACTACTGATTCTTTCAAAAATTTCAAGCATTCCTGTTCCGTTATTAACCTAAGTGGTTTTGCTTCTACCCACTTGGTCATATAGTCGATGGCAACTATAACAAAGCTGACTTGACCTTTTGCCTTCGGTAGTGGACCCAATATATCAACCCCCCAGACAGCAAAGGGTATAGGAGATAAGATCGAGTATAGCTCTTCTGGTGGCTGATGTGGGATCGGACTGTTGAGTTGACACTTCTCGCACTTTTTGACATATTCAGTCGCTTCTTTGAAGATGGTAGGCCAATAGTATCCTTGTCGAAGTACTTTATAGGCTAATGACTTAGCCGCTATATGGTCGCCACAGATACCTTCATGTATTTCCCGAAGAGCATATTCAGCTTCAGATGGAGTCAAGCATTTCAATAGTGGAGATGAGAAAGCTCTTCGGAACAGATCCCCATCAATCAGAACAAAATTAGCACTTTTATACTTGATTTTCTTGGCGAGCATCCGATCCGAAGGTAAGACGCCATCTACCAGATACTCTATATATGGAGTCAACGGCAGTTAGTTAAATTCAATGCACATTACCGATTCATAATGGACACTAGGATGTTGCAAAGTTTCTAAATAAACCGACCCATCAAAGGCGTTAACATCCAGTAGTGGCTAATTTGGAGAAGTGCATCGACAATTGAATTGTTATTATGCTCGATCCTTGAAACTCGTAGGATTGGAAATCTTTGAAGTTGTTCCTTGATTTCATTAGATATTTGATCATTTTGGGCCTCGAGCCGTATTCCCCGAGAAAGTTGCTTAACGATTAAGCGAGAATCACTAAAGATGATTATTCTTTCAGACTTCAAGACTCTTTGTCGATTCGTAACCTCGCAAGTACCGCTTCATACTCAAACCGTTGTTTGTCGCTTTGAACTGAAATCGATGGCTGTTGTACCTTGAATCCCTCGGGACTCGTCGAATAATACCGCTCCATCGACGTCCATGGTAGAAGACCCATCTGCATCTGACGTCCAAGAACTTCGTCATTTGAAGAAGCGCAATCGCCCTATCCGATCCTTGACACGCCACAACTTCATCGACTTGAAACGAGCATTCAACAACAAAATCAGCCGAGGCTTGCCCTTTGATGGTACGTTCGGGGATGATATTCAATGAAAAATTGTGACAACTCCATCGTCTACGCAATTTAATCTCCCCGATACCTCGGGTTTGCCCATAATCTTCTTTAAAGGCGATCTGTATATCTATTACCAATCTACCTAGAAGTATTGCCTAAGCTTTCGATTAGCGATTACTAAAGCAAAAGCAAACTTTTCAATGTTCGGTACCTTGTTTCAAAGATCCCGAAGGACATGGCTTACATAATAAAAGCGGGTCTTACAACTTTTGACTTCACGCACAAAAGCGCTCTCCTACCGCCAACGAACTAGTCTGCTAAGTACAAATATAGGAGTTCAATGAGAGGCGGGCTTCACCAACAAAGGCGTAGAAGATAAGTAGGACTTGATGCTCGAAAGGCGTCCTCACACTCGAAGTCCATTGAAACGTCTTTGCATTCTTGGCCCTTTCAATGTATCAAAGAGCGGTGAGACATCTTTCCGCCGACTTGGACATGAACCTCCTCAAAGTCGCAATCCTTTCGATTGACGTTGAACATCTTTAAATGGTCGAGGAGTCTTCATGTTCGGGATCGCTTGAATCTTCTCGGGATTGGCTTCGATTCCTCTCTCGGTCGACAAGATAACCCGAAATTTTGCCCCTAGGCCAGAAGGTGCACTTAGTGGGATTCAATCTCAAATTATGCTGACGAATTGTCTGAAAGCATTCTGCTAAATCATCCAGATGTTTATGTACCAACATACTTTTGACAATCATGTCGTCTACGTACACCTCCACATTCCTGCCTAGCTGATATCTAAACACATGGTTCATCATCCTCTGATATGTGGCTCCGGCATTGATGAAGCCGAAGGTCATTTTCTTATAAGCATATACCGAACGATGCGTAATGAACGCCGTCTTCGGTATATCCTCCTTGCACATGAAAATTTGATGATATCCCGAGAATGTGTCCATGAAACTTAACAAAGCATACCCCGAAGTGGCATCGATTAGTTGGTCAATGTGGGGTAGAGGGTAGAAATCCTTCGGACAAGCCTTATTTAGATCAGTGTAGTCGATGCAGACTCGCCATTTACCATTTTGCTTCTGTACCAGCACCACATTCGCCATCCATTGCGGGTAGTCAATCTCGAAGATGAAGTCTGCTGCCAACAGTTTTGCAATCTCTTCATCAATTATTCGCTGACGTTCAGGTGCGAAAATCCTCCTCTTCTGTCGGACTGGCTTCTTCGACGGGTCTACCTCCAGCCGATGCTCAGCGATATCCCTGCTTACCCCCGGCATATCCTGAGGCTCCCATGCGAAAATATCAACATAGCTTTGCAGGAGCTCCATGAGGTTCGTCCGGAGAGGTTCCGGCAGACCCGAACCTATTTTCACCGTCTTGTTCTCTTTGCCCGGAATGAGCTCTATCTCCTCCGTTTCTTCAGCTGGCATGACCAATGGTTCGGAACTACTCTCTGTGAAGGGTTCGATCTCTATCGCCATGGTCTGCTTCTGCTTCGATATTCCCACTCCAAGTGATTCTGACATTTCTATAACATCTTACGGCGGATCCAAGTCCCCTTCACCTCATGAGACCCCATGAGTAGTAGGAAATTTGATTTTGAAATGAGGAATAGAGGTCACGACTTGCAAAACAATTAAGCGAGCCTTCCCAAAATAGCATTATAAGCGAGAATCTACATGTACAACATAAAATTTGCAAGTAATTTCTACTGTTGTTGGGGGCCGTTCAAGATGATTTGGCGGTTTAATCGTTCCAAACCACCTTAAGGGTCATTACTAAAACCATATAAAGGAGCCTCTGTCCCAACTCCATCTTTCGCCCATCTAGGTGCATCCTACGATAAGCGTGGGCATGAGAATATCTGAAGACCCATTATCTACCATCATCCGTTTCATATCTCACCGAACCCACTTCATGCGATCAACACCAATGATCCCTCGTAAATGCGGTTCGATGACTTAGAAGGGTAATCTTCATCAAGAAAGAGATTACCGAACTTCGGATAAGGTCTGTCGATCTTTGGGAAGGTACCGCACTTCGTCGTGGCCGAATCCAAGTAGCTTTTGTAACTTTTTCCAACAATTTGCGAAGTACCCCGGTGATGACATCTATCACGTGCCTTACAGTCGATCCGGAGATGGTAACACTTCTGCTGAATCGGGTTGAGCTACGAGGAACAGGCCCTCATCCTGCTTGTTGATTAGTTCTGGCGACCACATCTTGAATTAAAAATCTTGCTTGTACCTTTCTTTCAATAAAGTCCTTCAAACTAGCAGCACGATCGTTTGTATCATGACCGAAGCTTGATGGTAATCACAATACTTACGAGAATTTCCTTTTAGGGCTTAATGTTATCTCGAGGTGGTTCGAAAATAGGTTGATTCTTAATTTGATCCAAGATAATGACCTCTATCGTGTTAAGTGTTGTGTACGTTCTATTCACTCTTTGGGTTGGAGCGATTAACGTCCTCCACCCATCTCCAATTGTTAAACTTTTTCGACACGCCTTCGTAGCGGTCTTTATTACCCTCATTCTTTCTACGGTCTTTATCGGTTCTATCTCGATCTCGTCCGTCTCCTAAGTTCTGTGCAAGCGGGGCGTTTGAAACATCCATGGCTTCCTCCACCACGATATAACCTTGACTTTGTCAAAGGCCTCGTGAAGACTCTTCGGGTGATGAAACATCAACTTCTTCACTAACTTCTCTGATTTGACCAGATCTAACCCATTCTGAAACAGTCCAACGGCTTGTAGATCATTCAGGTCTGTCACTTGGCCGACTGCTTCACGGAATCTCTTTACATATTGACCCAAAGATTCATTCGAAAACTGTCGAACCTGAGCCAACGAACCAGTTGGTTTTCCCCTTCTTTTGTTGCTCCCAAAGCGAGCATGAAATTTACTGCACATGTCTGCCCAAGATGAAATTGAATCTGAGGGCAAAGTCCCCATCCACTGCCGGGCATCCTTTTTGAGTGTTGTGACAAAAGTATGACACTTAGCAGCATCGCTAAAGTCATAATAATCCATCAGTCGGTCGAACGCCTGACTGTGGTCATAGGGATCCCCTGATCCATCATAACTCTCAATATGGGGCAACTTCTTGGTGGGGTCAGCTTTTTCTTTAAGAATCTCCGCGAAAAAGGGGATGCCTTCTTTCCCGAAGTGTCCTTCGTCTTTTTGTACTTCTATGTTTGCTCAAGTTCTTTTAACTCTTTAACCAAATATTCTACACCTTCTGGTTGAGATGATGCTTCCTTTTTCGGTGACTCCTTCCTCCTCTGAGTAGACCGGTTTCTTACAATAGAACCTTCAACTTTAGAAGGGCTTCTTCGGTGACGAGTGTCCACAGGGTGGTGTACTCTCAGTAGACTCTCGTGAGTACGATCTCTAGATATGCTTCGTCTTTGAGCTCGGGCACTAAGGCGAGAATGTGCAACAACAAGGGCTTTCTTTGTGGTTTCAGGAGTACGATCTCTGGATCGACCTCTTCGTTCTCTCCGACCCTGCTCCTTAGAATCGACAGGGTGATGTACCCTCCTCAATCTTTGAGGAGTAGGGCTTCGGGATCTTCTTCTTTCTCGATTTCGGCCTCGAGACTCTCGTTCGAATGAGCAGGTTTTTCCGCCGGTGTCCTTGTTCTTCTGATGATTATAGCCGAGTTCTTCATCTCTCAACTCATCATCAAGGGCCATCCGCTTTCGGCTATATCCCGTCGTTGCTTCACAAGTACTTCCATAGCTCTATCCGCTTTCATCCGCCATCTTAGCGGTCGTGAAGCTTTTTCATCTTGGTCCTCTCGGTATCGAGTTCTAAGCGAAGTGCCTTCTACTCGTTTTTCGACCGTGGGCGGACGCTTTATCGAAGAGGGAAGACTAACCTACGTTTAGCCTTGCCCACCACCTTGAAAGAAAATCTTGGGGATCGTTTGGATATTTGTCTTAGCATGAACACTTATCTTGGGCCCCAAACGATCCTCGCGAGACACTCGTGGTGTCGATTCACTTTGGCGACCCTCGGTACCGCCTTCTTCGTATGTAGGTGTTCTACTCTTCACCATGAATATTGACGTAGAACAAACACAGTTTGTGATTGAAAAATATTCAGGACACTAGAACTCAGCCCTCTTTCTAGCGCCAATGTTAACGCCAAGATCTTTCTCCACGTCCCAATCACCAAGACGCGTCCAATATCCTGCACAGTTCAACAAGTCAACACCAAAAGCTTGACGGCCTGACCGTCGAGGGATAGCTCCGGCGTGAGAGAGAGTCGATCTGAGCGATCACAAGGTCAACAATGAGAGAAAAATATTATCTAATGCACGAGAGAAATAGATTAATAATTCTATTGAAATGTGTGTATTCTTACCCTCTTATGTGATCTTAGCCCACGACATACTCTACTCCCGGTTCTGGTGCCACCACCACCTCCTGACACCTTTTTCCCTCACTTCCGGTCACTTCAGCCGAAAGTAAACAATCTACTCTCACACCTGCTGTTACTGTTTGTCACCGCCGGTCATCTGAGTCCCATCCTCATTAATGCCATGCAGCAAAGTGGCAGACACAATAGTCAACTGTCATTTGGCATAATGATTACTGGTCAAAGTTGGGTTAAGTGACAATTTGTATAATGGGCCAATATAATGACTAAGCCCAAATAATAGAAATGACCCAGTGATGGGATCCAACCACGACTTAAAGATAACATGATCAAGGAGGAGCCCAATAAGTTTGGCCCAATAAGGAAAAGGATTATGGCCCAGCAGTGATAAATAGACACAATTCAAAATTAGACACTTCAGAAATGTATCATACTACTACTACATGATCAGCCAAAAAAACAAAAAAAACTAGTGATTTCATCCAACCAAACTACAGCACTAGGTTATATGCAAAGTGAAGAGTCTGCAATATCATAGCACTAGGTTATATGCAAGCATGTACAAAAGAAAAAGCAAAAATACTTGGTCAATCGATAAACAGGGTTTTCACAATTTGAAAGCTAGAATCGCATACGAAAAAAGAGAGAGGCTCATGCATTGAGAAATAAATAATAGAATTGATTTTCACTGAGGAGAGAGGGTTTACTCGAAATCGCAGCACGAGGAGGAGGGTTTAGTAATCATGAGTTCAACAAATCATGGGAGGGAGGGTTTTTAATCGTAGGGAGGGAAGACGGCTTCAAAAGTCGCAGGGAGTGGTTTTAGGCTCTGAAATCGCCTCTGTGGATTTAGGCTCTGAAATCGCCTCTGAAATCGCAGGGAAAGAGATATTAGATATGGAGGCTCTGAAATCGCCTCTATGGTTTTAGGCATTAAAATCGCCTCTGAAATCGCAGGGAAAGAGATATTAGATATGGCCTCTAAAATATCGTAGGGGAAGAGATAAACAATGAGCGTCTGATCGGCATATTGGCGGATATGAGAGGGCAAAATAGTATTTTCAACCGTACGCTACTTCGCGTGGCGTACGTTTTTTGTCCATTTTTAATATGTGCCCTTGATTTATAAAATGAACAGATATGATGTTATTTGCCTAATTTACATCTATAGCAAATACTACATATCTTAGTTATTTATCCGGGTCGAACGGTAAAGAGGATCTTTAATTCACAATTTAATACTCTCTTATTCAGATTAAATGACATTTTAAAGTTAAGCACACTTATTAAGAAATAACACAAAATGTCTTTTGTGTCTCTAATTAATTATTTCTCTCTCCACAATTGTCTCTTCTCATTCTCCACAATTGTCACTAATTAATTATTTCTCTCTCCACAATTGCATTTACTAAGCATATTAAATAGAGGGGTAAATTAGAAAAAAATAGTGCAATATTGCATAGAGATTCCAAAACGAGACTTATATAGAATAAAATTAAACTCTCTAAAACGTCATTTAATCTGAATAGGAGGGAGTATATAGATACCTACAATATAATACTGCATATTAGATGATATTCAAAATATTCCTCATTAATCTGCAGTTTAATACTGCGGACGCTAGGTGACTCCCTTAAGACGACATGTTTAATAGTTGGTCGGTCCGCAATTATATATATATATATATATATATATATATATATATATAATTTCAATATGCGAAATTAATTAATATAAATGGTGTCGTGGTCATGATGTAAAAGGAAATGGTGATCATGACTTGTCCGAATGTCCGCCAATTAGTGAAGATTTTTGGGCTGAGTAGTACGACCCAACTCATGTTAACTATGAGGTTGGGGTTCAATTTTCGATAGTCATCAAGAAGAGGGTGTGTGGTGAGGTGTGCGTGTCAAATTACAAAAAAAAAGTATGCCAATTGCCTTTTAAAAAGTTAATTAATTAGATGTAGGGTCGTTTTAGTAAAAGTGAGATATGAGGTACCAACTGATATTAATAGTGTTGTTGAATTAAGATGTTGTAATATTAAGTGTCCGGTCAGAATGGTGCGCATGCAATCAATTTTCACTTGCACTAGAGGGATGTAGATACATCACTAGAACAGAAAAATCTTATAAAACTACTCTCTTTTTTTTGTCTAGTTATAATCAGAAGTAGAAAAGGAAACAAATGATTCATTAGAGAGTGATGGTAAGAAAGTGACACTTAAATATATATTTATAAAAAATAATAATAATCTACAAAATGAGATGGATCAAATGGAGGATAAAAGTCTAAAAAATTTATACTTAATTTTGTTTATGGAACTATATATGTTTACGAAGAAAAGAAATTCATTTTCATGGTAAAGGTGGTCTTTAATTTGCTTCAAGCAAACACTACTAGAAAATCGATTTATAACGACGACATATACCGTCGATCATGACAGAAACGTAATTATAAGTAATTATAGCGACGGTGTATAGCACCGAGGGTCCCTTTTGGACCGTAGGTATTAATAAGGCCCTGTTGTATTTGGCCTCGTTTTTTCCCTAAAATTGTTGGCGCACAAAATTCCACCCTTTCATTTTTTTCCGAAATCCTAAAATCAAAACACTCCAAATTAGTTGTCACTATAGCTGCAAACGAACCAAATTGAACTGAATTTTGTCGAACTCGAACCGAACTTGAACATGTTCGAGTAACTTGATCGAACCAACAACTATGTACGAGTTCAGATCGTTTGGTGTTCGGAAACATAATCGAGTTCACGAACAAGTCGAACATAAGGTTGTTCGCGAACACAAACTATGTTCACGACCAAACTTGTTCACCAACACAAACTTGTTCACAAACCCAAACTTAGAACTCTTAAACAAAAAATAGTTAAATAAATACCAAAAAAAATTCTCTAAGAGTCTAAGTATTCAATCAAAAATTAAATCAAATATTGTAATCATCATTCTTCCAAAAAGACCAAAACCTAAAATGATTATTTAGAACTTAGAAGTTAAAAGTTAAAAGTTAACAAGTACTTAGAAATTCTTGATTTACAAATATCAACAATCAGATATATATTAATATCGAAGCATTTCAATTCTTCAAGGTCTAACACAATTTAGTATTAGTAATGTATTTCTTTTGTTATCATTTTTAATTAATATTCAATTTTTTTTACAATTTTAAATTTAATATCTAGTTTTTATTTTTGATCTTCAAATTTATGTATAGTTTTTAAAGTCTCAAAATTATTCAAGTAAATAATTTAATGATTATTAATATATTACTGAAGTCTCGATACGTACATTGAAGACTTAATTTCTCTATTCTCTATCTCGATTTGACAATTTCAATAACTCATATACATGTAAGCATTGTATCATTATTTAATTAATGTCAAATTGTCATTGCATGATGATTAATGACTTTATTTATGTGCTTTATGACAAGGGTTATAGTTTATTAAATTATTAGGGATGTAAATTATATAATAATCCAACAATCATTGTTCAAAATTTATGAAAATATGAAAATTATTTTAATTAAATTATAATTTAGAGGTGAAAAAGTACACATTATTATTTATTAATTATTTAATAAAAAATTTACTTATAATAATAAATTATTAAAAAAATAAAAAGATGTTTAGGTAATAAAAAAATAACTACAAATTTAACAATTATTAATAAGACAAACTTTAGAATTTAATATGAAATAACTAATTATTTGTATTTAGAATTTTAGAAACAATTTAAACATGTAATTAAGAAATCGAACTACTCGAACCGATCTTGAACTTATAGAACCGAACTCGAACTTACCGAACCGAACCAAACTCGAACTGTTCGCGAATAAAGACGAACTGAACCACATGGTTCGCGAACATGTTCGATCGAGCAATCGAACGGAACACCATGTGCGAACTCGACTCAACTAGACAAGCAAGTCGAAGTCAAACCGAACCGAATTATAACCGAACGGAACCGGTTCGCGAATAATTCAGTTCGTTTAATTTGCAACTTTAGTTCTCACTCGTGTCTCGCTCTACCAAATCTCAAATTTCTTCTTCTCACTCTCTCACCAAGCCCTAAAATCTATCACTTGCCCATGCTCTCAAATTCCTTGGACACAAATTTTCCCTCTCAGACTTCACACGAGAAGACTGTTTTTCTCTATCAAAGATACATCAAGTATAAAATTTTCTTTTTTCAGAAAAAGTTAAGGAGAAAAATCAACTCATTCTCTCTATCTACTTTCTCCGAAGTTTTTAGTTTCTCAGTGTCCTAAAAAATTTCGTCTATGTCTGATTAATCCCGCCTAGGCGCTAGACCCCTAACGCCTCGCCTAGACCTAATACGTCAAAAAAAAACTTTTCAAAAAATTAGGCGGGGCCTAGGCGGAGAGGTTTTTTTTATTTTAATAACTACTCAAACGAGATTTTGATATATTTATTTTTTAATGATTTATTATATTCATAATACAAATTGTAGCACGTCAAATCACAACAAAAAGTGAATGAGATCAAATCAAAATGAATAATTTTATTATAATTATAATTTTTTGAACTTGTACCAACTTTTAATTATATAAATTATGATATATTTTTAATATTTATTTTAATTCAATATAATTCTTAAATTTATATTTAATTTCTTAAGTTTTAATATTGAATTCAATTCTTGAAATTTTAAATTTTATTATTTAATAGAAATCTTGTTTATGAATAAAAATAATACGTTAAAGATATGTTTGAACTTTGACCAATTGCATATTTATGTTTGAACTTTGACAATATTAACAATATGCATGTGTTTGAACTTTAAATAAATGTCTGTATTATCTTTATTAATGATTGTTTTGGTTTATATTATTATTTTATTTGAATAAATATAAGTTAAAATATTTAGTCAAATAAAATTGGTTTTATTTGAGGATGCTTCAAAATTAGACTATGGATCTCCAGGTACGTCAATTCACTCTTGAAGATGAATGGAGGGTGCTTCATTTAAGGGGGCTGCAATTTTGACAAGGCCCCCTCGTAAATTGATGGAAGTAATGATAAGACAAACAAAACACATTTTAAGGTCTTGTATGAGAGAAAAAAAAGATATGACGAATATCAGAGTCATGATAACAACACTTCCATAAGAGTAGCACGTACTGTTGTTTGAGTATTTCTACCATAGAACCATGGATGTTTTAGAGAGACTAGTTGCTGATGGCAGGCTGTAAATTGGGTTTTTACGGTCTTGTGTGGCATTGATTCTCTTTATCTGCCTTGGAGCTGGGGCTTTTAAAGAACCTGACCCTGTTATCAATTGTTGTTAGGACATCTTCATGGGATTAATTACTATTAGTTTTAGTGGATTTGGCCTCATCCACTTTACACTCGTATCTGTTTCTTCTTAAATTTATAATATTTTTAAAGTTCTTGTTTCTATTGGGTATACTCGTGTAAACTAGCAAAATATATTAGTAAGATTAACTAGGGATTATATGAGAATAACTAAAAACTGAAACCCTGGCTATGGCAGGCATAGCTCAACAATGCGTTTGCATGGTAGTGGGTTTTTGAAGACTTTTTGCGATCGGGGGAAGTCAATACCCAGGGGCGAAGCTGGGCTAAAAATGTAGGGTCAATTGTCCCCACTCAATTTTTGAAAGCACTTCAATTTTTTTTTTTATCTCACTCAATTTTTGACCCCCACTCAATTATTTTTTTTTTAATTAGAGATACTCAAGCGGTCAAGCCTCAATCCTAAATCTCATACATCAATAACTGTTCAACACTTCAGCCACAAAATAGAGAGAGATGGGCCAAACACAAAGCTTAGTTTTATTTTCAGAAATCAATTGTGATTTTCCCTTTTTGTTAGTATTATTAAATTGGATATTTGGATGCATTTGTATAACCCGAAAGTATAAAGTATTAAAAAAATGGGTTGTGGGCCGCTTTTAACCTCCGCCAAAATTTTTATAACTTATTAATAATTTTCAATTCTATTATATCTTTTCAAACTTGCCACTGTCAATACCATATGGCGAGGTTGGGAAGTTGGAAGACCAGCTAAGGAGAGTGATGAGGTATTGATTGAAACTCTTTAACCAATTCTGGAGTTGCCTTCTCCGGAGGGGGAGTGATGTGCTTATTATTTTATTTTGGGCTGATTTCTTCTTTTTACATTAGCTTTTGGTTTTTACCTTTTCTCGCACACGTACGCATAAACTTCACAAATTTGATGAGAAAAAATTGGAAATGCACCCCCATTGGATTTATGAGCGTTAGAGCCAGATTAGTTTTGTATTACTTAGAAATATATATTATATATTTGTATGCGTTGGACTACATTAATAAACCAAAAAGGTGAGAAACTTATTAACCATGAAAAAAGGATACTTGTAGATGAAATTTGTTTTTTTTTTTTCTGTGAAATTCCAAAAAGAATGAAAATTTTGTGGTTATTGCATTATGTTATATGGTCAAGGCGAACACACCATATTAGGTCATTGGTAATATTCTTTTGCCTATAATCTGTAGGCATTTACATGAGACACATTGTAAGACTAGAGCACGAGAGGCACATTATATATATATATAGTACATTTATCAGTTATGAATTTGAGTTTAGACTTGGAATATGCATGTATTGACTAAGTTTGCATTTTTAGTTGGTAAATTTCCTTTCTAACTTTCAGTGAAGAAAAATGGAGTTTTGGGTTCTTGAAAATTCCGAATATCATGCAGTATATGGTTTACTGTATGGTACATAGGTTGCTGCCTTTCTTCTCTCTTTTGATTTTTTAGCATTTGTGCTTGCCATCATCTGTCTATATGGTAGGAAATTACTTGAAGAAAATAATCACCTCTGAAGAAGTTCTGTTTTTGCAATGCTTTATTTGTTTTGGGTGATTTTATGATAACTTTTAACTTATTTATAACTAACATAATTAGCTTTTACAAAAATTCATGAAGCTGAGCATATCTAATATCATAGTTGTTGGGAACTTGTGACTCATAATATATATAGAAGTCACGTAAATCTCTTGTGTTCTTCTTAATTCTCTATCGTTTGTGTGCGTGTGTGATCCTATATTCTAACTATAGTACATACTAGACTTATTATTTTTTCAAATTTGGAGAATATGTTTGGTACCATGTGAGCAGTTAAGTTATTGTGCTCCTATCAAGACTCAACTTTGATTTGTATTAATTAACATAGAAAAGTATTTTTAGATAAGCACAATTTTCTGATAATTGTCTCTTTTGATTTAATGAAAGTGTGCCGAAGATTATGGTATTTGGAGTTGGATGCACATTTTACTGAATAATTATGATTATGACACTAATAAATTGTATGTTTCATGTTTTACATTTGCAGATGATCGATCTAATGATATTGATTGTCATTTGCTAGATGTTTAGAGATTGACGATTTTGAGATCCATAATTTAAGACATTTTATTTGTTATTATTGATGTATAAATTAAATAATAAACATTTGTAATATTCATCTGTTTAATTTTATATTTTGGATGGGAAGTGTGAAATTGTAATTTGTCAATTTAAATGATCTAATTTTCGAAATTCATTTTAAATAATTTTGCATTATACCTGTGTGGGTCTCAAGGTTATCAAGTCGTTGACTAGGCGACGCCCAGGTGTCTAAGCGGTAGCAAACAACAAGTTGAAGGGACGACTTGGGAGAAGCAATTAAGTTGCGCAACCTGGTGAAGAAATTGTCGCCTTGGGTAGCCTAGGCGACGCCTTGGCCGACTACCTTCCAATAAGGCGCATGATTTGGAAAAGAGAAAAAAAGAAAACGAAAGAGAAGAAAAGAAGAGATCGAAAGAAACGAAAGAGAGAAGAGAAAAAGAAATCGTTACTGTCAAAAGCTTCCATTGTCAGAGTCATCTTCGTAACCGATTGTCGCAGTTTGTGTCGATTGTTGAAAATGCCTATTGTTTCATCTTATCGCTGCTTCTTTGTGTAAGAAAACAAAAGGGAGATTGATTTCATCATACCGCTGCTTCTTTTGTGTAAGAAAAGAAAATTGAGACTGGCATTTAAATATATCTTGGATGAAATACAATTTAGTACCTTATATTTTTTTTAAACTTTATATCTAATCCCTAAAGTTGCAGAATTTTCATTTAAGCCCTTATTTTTTTTCATAATCACCCTTAAATTTTTTGAGTTTAATTACATTTTAACCCCAACCCCATATTTTTAGTATTCCCTATTCATTAGTTTAATTTTCGGTTAGTGTAAATGTGATATAAATGTGAAATATTAATATATTTTTTATTTTTAATTATATTTAAGAGTATTGCTTGTGAAGTAGTAATATACATATAGAATTTATATGTATAAAATTTATATTTTTTACAACTTGTCAACTTGCGGACAACTAATCGAGTGCCTTGTCATCTAAGCGCTTAAGCCCTCAGTTATAGTCTCGCCTACTCGTTGCCTTGATAACTATGTGTGTGTGTGTGTGTGTGTGTGTGTGTATATATATATATATATATATATATATATATATATATATATATTGTGACGCCCCCAAAATGGTATACAACACCCATTCTCGAGTCGTCAAAATACATGGTATGTAAAACAACTACAACTTTATTAATACAACATAAAAACTATGAGTTTAAATACAAATATTGTCATCTAGACAATATCCACACTCAAATAAGTCCTCGTTTCAATTATTGATACATTATTTTACAAAAATGGTAAGGACTACTAAAATAACTTCTAGAACCATCATTCCATACCCCGACTAGTACTCGCTACATTCTCGCCTCCTGAGAAGAAAAATGGAACAAAAAGGAAAAGGGTGTGCTCAACTAGCCCAGTAAAAAACATTATGACTAAGATAATACAGAACAAATTATCGTTAGTCTTCAACAGGGAAAAATCTAATAGAATATAATAGACAACAAGTTTTAAATCAATATTCGCAGTGGAAATAATAATTTATTAGAAGAGTTAAGTAGAGAATGAAATCTATTATCTTCTATATATGAATATAAAAGTTCATCGTCTATCTTTTATCCATGTAACATCAATCAATATATATCTGGAATCAAATATTCATCTTTGCATTACAGGCCAAAGATATTCATCAGTTGGTCATGTTCATCTAAACACATGTTCATCTTTGCACTACAGGCCAAATATATTCATCAGAAATCATTCATCTTTGCACTACAGGCCAAAGATATTCAGTAATATCATCATTTAGGACTGAGGATGATGAAAAATATTTTAAAGAAAACGAATCCAGTGAAACAAAAGAACAAGTATTAAGGATTCATACTTTAAAAAACTCAAGTTCGAAAATACTTCATAAATAACCAAAGTGGAGTAAAATTCAAGAATGAAGACCAAAACATAGATCCAATCAAAGATAGGAACTATAACAGACAATATTGGACATAGGAAAGAAAATTTAATTTTTCTGTGAATAGTGTCGTATACGTGAATAGTAACTCTGACACCAAAAGATAGAAATTTCACAAAAAATATCATCATGTTTCGTGAATAGTAACTCATGAATAGTAACTCGTGAATAGTAACTCATGAATAGTAACCCCGACATGAAAAAGTTCTAAATTTGATAAAAAAATTCAGACCAATATTTCAGCACAATGATATTGAAGAAATAATATCATTTGAAAAGAAAATAACATCCCTTACCTCGAAAAGAATAAGACTTACATTTGGAATATGGATATAGTCTTTGAAAGAACTTGCAGACCAGTATATAGCAATACTCAAAGTACTAAAATACTCACAAAATACGCTCGATATTATTGAGAGAGAAATCTTTAGTTTCTGGTGTGATTTTCAATTCTAACCTAAGCACCCTATTTATAGGAAAATGCTTAGAACACCAAAGCAGAAATTTTAATAAAATATTAATATATATATTAAATTTTCCTATGCACACTACATCAGACCCAAGCATCAGCCACCAACTCACAAAAAAAAACGTTTTTCTTAATTAAAATAATTAAAACTTCTAAAAATAAATTATTTCGGAACTTCAATAATTCATAATAAATAGCCATTTTATCAGAAAATTCGAATCTTGCGATTTTTTATAGGAAATTCAATTCTCTACAACTTTGCAGAAGAAAGTTTTTCCAAATTCCAAACAAAAATTGACCGAAATCCATAAACGGACGATTTTACAAGCTATAATCAAATTTTAGTCAAGAAATGGGCCCACAGACATGTTTAACATGTTTTAAACAACTTTTGCAACAAAAATACTCTTCCTCCTCATATACTCATATATCCCGCATTCATTGTAAAAAATATCATCATTATTATATAATATAATAAAATATTATTTTATCAGAAAAGATAAAATATCAATTTTTAACAATTGTCACTTTAAAAATTTTCTCCATCTATAACCACATAAAATTAATATTTTTCTCATCATATAAATCAATAATTAATTATTCACAAATAATATTACAGAATCACAGTACTGGCAACCAGGCTGTAAGACCCCGAATTTTATGAAATAAAAGTATTCAATTTTCCTATTTAGTAAATAGTTAAATTGATAAAAGTTAAAATTTAAGGGTGATGTATGAAATTTTTCAAAATACGCAAGTGGTTATAAAATATTCATTTATCGGGGTATTTGTTTGGTCGTGGAATATTCTTTCTGTCGGGGAATATTCAGAATGATTTTGCAAGTAGCCTATTTATGGGTCCCATAACGGATAACTGTCGGATGAAAAAAATGACAAATTTGAGTTTTTATAAATAACGGCGTAGTTGTTATCGATAACACTGTTGGAATACCTGGTGGTTAAAATACGAATGTCTGTAGCGTAGTTAAAGATAGACACCAGTATTACACGACAGTATTTTTTTCAATTATTGATTCTTACGTAGAAGGCACTACTCAATAATTGTTACAGTAATTACTGTTCAATATTTTATTTTATTGGTTCAATAATTTCTACGTTGATATTTTATATTATTGTTGTTTCAATAATTGTCACCGCATGAAGATTTCCCATTATCGGATCAATAATTCATATTATTTGAATAATAATATTATTAGATAGCATTATTGGCAATGTCTAGAAAGTTCTATCAAGGAGAGGTTTGGTCACCTAATTACGCGGCATGAGAAGGAGAAATCCTTATCTGAAAGCCCCTCTTTCCTCTCAGAGGCGCCTGGTTGTCATTATTGTGATTCTGTAATATTATTTGTGAATAATTAATTATTGATTTATATGATAATAAAATATTTATTTGATGTGGATATAAATGATGGATTTATTTATGTGGTTATAAATGAAAGAGTTAATGTTGAGGTGTTTTATCAGTATTTTGTCGGATTGGAGGTTTTAAAAGATCAAATCGATGTTCTTACAGCTTTATTGTGTGAGTTATAATATTTAATCCGACTGTTGGATCATTGTAATTTTTGGATATGTTATACATATATAGGTTGATTATATGTCCATAAATTTTGAACCATTAAAAATGAGCGTATGATTTGTTATGAATTTTAAGAGGTGACTGATTCAGAAATTAGGTTATAAATCATTTTGGTGGAAAATTTTAGAATTGAGTGGACCCCACTTTTGGTTAGTGAGAAATGTGCTCAATTGAATTTCAAATGTGGTGGGTGAGAATAGTAGCAGGTAAAGCCATCAGGTTGTAGGTTAAGTCTGCTTCGGCATGCTAACATTTTCCTATAAATAGAGGACTAAGTTAGAATTGAAAATCACACCAGAATTCATAAGTTTTCTCTCTTTTTCTCTCTAGATTATCGAGTGTATTTTGTGAGTATTTAGATACTTGGTGAGTTGCTATTCATCAGTGCAAGTTTCCTTCATCGTCATATCCGATATCCAGTCAGAAGTGCTGCTCTTTTGAGGTAAGGGATAGTAAGGGATTTTAAGGGATAGTAAGGGATATTAAGGGATGTTATATTCTTCATAATGATGTTATTCTTTCAATATCATTATACTAACATATTGGTATGGATCTTATTGTGGAATTTCTACATTTTTGAGTCGGGGGGTTACTATTCACGTATACGGCACTATTCATGTATATGGCACTATTTACGTATATGACATTATTTATGTATACGGTACTATGTACGAATACGGAGTACTATTCACGAGTTACTATTCATGAGTTACTATTCACGAGTTACTATTCATGAGTTACTATTCACGAGTTACTATTCACGACAAAAATTGGTTTCTTTTTCTGACCAAATTATCGTTGATTTATGATTATTGCTCTTGAAAATAAATGCAGTTGTTGATCATATTGTTTTTATTATCACATATAATATTTTTATAACCCTGATGTTGAATTTCTCTTTCACTTAAGTGTAAAGATGGGTAGATTATTGGTATGATCGTGACTATGGGTTCTCTTTTGGCGAAGAGTGCAAAAGATGAATTGTGACTAGTATGATCATGACCATTGAATTTATAATTGAATATTTTTAGCTTAAGTGCAAAGGTGAATTGATCATCATGGTTATAATTATGGTTTATATAGATTTTTAAATGATTATGTATTTCTTTGAGATATGAATATCTTTGGCCTGTAGTGCAAAGATGATCTGTTGTTGAATATCTTTGGCCCGTAGTGCAAAGATGACCTATTGTTGAATATCTTTAGCCTGTAGTGCAAAGATGAACTGTTGACGAATATCTTTGGCCCGTAGTGCAAAGATGAATTTATTAGTATGATTATGAACAGGAATTGTGATTTGGTATAACCATGATCTTTGATGTTTCAGGTAAAGACAGGCGATGAAAATTATCTTCGTCTTAGATGCGATGAGGAATTTAGAATTACAATTATGATTATGAGTTATTCATATAATTGTGGAAAGGAACTGTTGATTAATGTTACAGGGATAAAACATTGTTGGTGGACTTTTAATGTGGAGAAGATAATAGACTTTTATGGTCTATTTGACTCTTCTAATGGATTGCTAATTCACCGCAACTATGGTTGAAAAGTTTTATCATCTACCATATGTTATAAATCTCTGATTTATTACTGATGAAGGCTATTGATAATTTAATTATCTTTAGTCATGATATTCTTTATTGGGCTAGTTGTGCTCACCCTTTTGCTTCACAATTCTTTTCAGGTAATAAAAGTGTAGCTGGCTCGAGCGGGGGTAACAAGGGAATAGAACGGTGGTCTCTAGTTGTGGAGTTCTTCCTAAACAGTATAGACAAGTGTGTTGTATACATCTTTTAGTAGTTATATTTGGTGAATCATATAGGGTGGCGAACCCAACGTTGGAAGGTGTTTTGCCACTATCATACAAGATGTCTAATGACATACTGACCTCATATCATCATAAAAGAGGGGTTGTGCTCATCCACTTCTTTGAGTATATTTCTGAGCACTACCTATATAATCTTGGTGTTTGTTTGAAATATAATTCTCGATTAGAGATGATAGAGATAATGATAAGTCAAGAGAAGACTCACCATTGGGAAGAATATGATAGTAATCTTCTCGTTTTTCTTTGGGGTCTATTGGGTAAACCAAGGATAATTCTATGGCCATATGATATCTATCATAACCTAGACGCATGGCCTCCCATGTACGAAGGTTTCCTTGAGCACTTCCCAAAAATTTTAATTTCTAAAACAGTTTTTGACTATAACTTTATATAAGATGTCATGGTAACGTGCTACTCAATAAACACCAAAGAGGCCATGCTTTTAGTTTATGGTAGATATCATATGGCCACAGAATTATCCTTGGTTGACCCAATAAACACCAAAGAAAAACGAGAAGATTACTATCATATTCTTGCCAATGATGAGTCTTCTCTTGATATATCATTATCTCCACCGTCTCTAATCGGGAATTAAACTCCAAACAAACACCAAGATTATATAGTAGTGCTCAGTAAATATACTCAAGAAGTGGATGAGCACAACCCGTCTTTATGATGACACGAGGTGGTATGTCATTAGACATCTTGTATGATAGTGGCAAAACACCCTTCCAATGTTGGGTTCGCCTCACCCTAGTTGATTCACCAAATATAACTACTAAATGATGACCACCGTTCTATTCCCCTGTTACCCCCGCTCGACCCAGCTACACTCTTATTACCTGAAAGGAATTGTGAAGCAAAAGGGTGAGCACAACTAGCTCAAGAATAATATCATGACTAAAGATAAATAAATTATCAATAGCCTTCAACAAAGAATAAATCGTAGATTTGTAACATATGGTAGATGATAAAACTTTTCAACCATAGTTGCAGAGGAACGAGCAATCCATTAGAAGAGTCAAATAGACTATAAAGTCTATTATCTTCTCCATGTTAAAAGTCTACAAACAATATTTTATCCCTGTAACATCAATCAACAATTCCTGTCCACAATCACATGTATAACTCATAATCGTAATTGTTGTTCTAAATTCCTTTCCTCATCCAAGACAAAGATAATTTTCTTCACCTGAAACATCAAATATTATGGTTATACCAAATCACAGTTTATGTTCATAATCCTACTAATAAATTCATCTTTGCATTACGGCCAAAGATATTCATCAACAAGTCATCTTTGCACTACAGGCCAAAGATATTCATCAACAAGTCATCTTTGCACTACAGGCCAAAGATATTCATCAGTTGGTCATGTTCATCTAAACACCTATTCATCTTTGCACTACGGCCAAAGATATTCATCGAAATCATTCATCTTTGCACTGGGCCAAAGATATTCCGTTATATCATCATTTTGATCGAGGATGATGAAAAATATTTTAAAGAAAAACGAATCCGGTGAAGCAAAAGAACAAATATTAAGGATTCGTACTTTAAACAATTCCCATTCAAAAATACTTCATAAATAACTAGAGTGGGGTAAAATTCAAGAATGATCAAAACATGGATACAATCAAAGCTAGTATCCTGAATAGATATTTTGGACAAAAAGAAGAAATTTCATTTTTAGGTGAATAGTCTTAGATTCGTGAATAGTCAGATTCGTGAATAAGGCCGTGATACGTGAATAGTAACTCTGACACCAAAAGATAGAAATTTCACAAAAAAAAACATCATCACATTTCGTGAATAGTACTCGTGAATAGTAACTCGTGAATAGTAACTTATGAATAATAACTCGTGAATAATAACTCGTGAATAGTAACCCCGACATGAAAAAGTTCCAAATTTGATAAAAATTTCTAACCAACATTCTGGCATAATGATATTGAAGAAATAATATTATTTTAGAAGAAAATAACCTCCCTTACCTCAGAAAGAATAGTACTTCTGACTGGAATACTGGATTTAGTGCTAAAAGAACTTGCACCGTATAGCAATACTAGAAGTACTAAAATACTCACAAAATACGCTCGATATAATAAAGAGAGAAAGAAAGAGAAATCTTTGGTTTCTGGTGTGATTTTTAATTCTAACCTAAGCACCCTATTTATAGGAAAATGCTTAAAACACCAAAGCAGAAAATTTAATAAATTAATAATATTATTTTTTCAAATTTCCTACGCCCACTAATTTGGTCCAAGACATCAGCCACCATGTGACAAAACATTAAAAACGTTTTTCTTAATTTAAATAATTAAAACTTCCAAAAATCAATTATTTCGGAATTACGGAACTTCAATAATTCATAATAAATAGCCCTTTTATCAGAAAAATTCGAATCTCGCGCCTTTTTATAGAAAATTCAATTATCTACAACTTTGCAGAAGAAAGTTTTTCCAAATTCCAAGCAGTAAATTGATCGGAAATCCACACATACTGGACGATTTTACAAGCTATAATCAAATTTCAGTCAAGAAATGGGGTCCATCGACACACAAAACATGTGTTAATCATTTAATGCACCAAAAATACTCTTCCTCCTCATATACTCATATATCCCACATTCATTGTAAAATATCATCATTATTATATTATAATAATATAATAAAATATTATTTTATCAGAAAAGATAAAATATTGATTTTCAACAATTGTCACTTTAAAAATTTTCTCCATCTATATCCACATAAAATAAATATTTTCCTCATCATATAAATCAATAATTAATTATTCACAAATAATATTACATGTAATCACAATAACGACAACCAAAGGTTCAGGAGAGAGGGGCTTGCTAATAAGAATTTCTCCTTCTTTGAGTGCGCAATTAGGTGACCAAACCTCTCCTTAGATGTAACTTTCTAGACATTGCCAATAATGTTATCTAATAATATTATTCAGATAATATGAATTATTGCTTCAATAATGGAAAATATCGTGTAGTGACAATTATTGAAACAACAATAATATAAAATATCAATATGACAATTATTGAATCAATAAAATAAAATCTTGAATAAAGAATTACCGTAATAATTATTGAGTAGTGCCTTCTTACGTAAGAATCAATAATTCAAAAATACTTTATGCAATACTGGTGCTTCTTGCAACAACGCCAGACGTATTACTTTACTTTACCCACCGGGGTATTCCAACAGTGTTAACGGTAACAATTACGTCGTTATTTATAAAAACTTTAATTTTTTGTTTTCTTCATCCAAGCGGTTATTCATTATGGGGCCCATAAAAGATCTGCATTGTCAGTATGAATATTCCCCGACAGAAATAATATTTCATGACCAAACGAATATTCCCCTACAAAAATGAGTATTTTATAACCACTTGCTTATTTTAAAAAAAATTCATATATCACCCTTAACTTTAACATTTTATCAATTTAACCATTTACTGAATTGTAATTATAAGAAAAATTGAATACTTTTATTTCATAAAATTCGGGGTCTTACAATCTCGCTCTAATAATTGAGCCCTTTTGACAACATCTGAATATAAAAAAAATTTATGAGAGATAAGATATTGCCGAATCTCGATTTTTAAACCTCTCGAAACATCCTCGTCATTCGTTCCTCATTCTCTACCAAATGAGGTGCAAACTCGATAACTCGCGAACTTACCGCCTCGTATTGGGACACCGCCATGTTGTTTTGTTCTAGTCTAATAAACTCTACCTCCTTCGTATACGGCGAATACTTTCGGGAAAGTATTTTTCGTTGAAAAAGTTTCAAACGCGTTTCCCAAGACATGTGGAGTCTGCGGCAGTCGAGTATGTTTCACGAGACTCCCACCGATGTCTCGCTTCGCCACGGAACATAAAGGTGGTGAATGGAACCTTCGTTCTCCGTGCATCCCAAGACATCGAATATCTTGGTAATTTGCTTGACCCACGTTTCGTAATGATCGGATCCCGCTTTCCCTTAAATTCTGGTGGTCCCAACTCTTTGCGCTTGGCATGACAAGCCCGCGCGTTCTTAGCATTTCCACCCGTATTCTCAGATACAAGTCTCCTAAATCGGTTTTGCATGAACTGTAAATAGCTCATAAACATCCTGTCGTTCATCGTCTGCTCAGTGGTGTTGTTTACAGGAGGATTATTGCCTTCCTGTTGCACGTTCCTCTGGGTGGTGATTAAAGGTGTTTCCGCATGGTCTCATTAACTCCACCGATTAATATTCTCAGCTGCCATTCTTAAATACTGCCATAAAACAAGGGTTAATTAAACAAATTAACATATCACATATTAACCATATACTTCAACTGACCAACAAATAAGCTTAGGTATGACATACTAACGAAGGATTACTCGTCTCTCCCCTCTTAGTACTATTCCCCGATCTCCACACCGAGACCATATCCTAAGCTCGATCTAAGCTGTGACGCCCCCAAAATAGGTATACAACACCCATTCTGAGTCGTCAAAATACATGGTACAAAAACAACTACAACTTTATTAATACAACATAAAAACTGTGAGTTTAAATACAAATATTGTCATCTAGACAATATCCACACTCAAATAAGTCCTCATTTCAATTATTGATACATTATTTTACAAAAATGGTAAGGACTACTAAAATAACTTCTAGAACCATCATTCCATACCCGACTAGTACTACCATTTACATTCTCGCCTCCCGAGAAGAAAAATGGAACAAAAAGGAAAAGGGTGTGCTCAACTAGCCAGGTAAAAAACATTATGACTAAGATAATACGTAACAAATTATCGTTAGTCTTCAACAGGAAAATCTAATAGAATATAATAGACAACAAGTTTTAAATCAATATTCGCAGATGGAAATAATAATTTATTAGAAGAGTTAAGTAGAGAATGAAATCTATTATCTTCTACATATATGAATATAAAAGTTCATCGCTCATCTTTTATCCCTGTAACATCAATCAATATATATACGAATCAAATATTCATCTTTGCACTACGGGCCAAAGATATTCATCGATTGGTCATGTTCATCTAAACACATATTCATCTTTGCACTACTGTGCCAAAGATATTCATCGAAATCATTCATCTTTTGCACTACTGGGCCAAAGATATTCTAGAATATCATCATTTAGGGTGAGGATGATGAAAAATATTTTAAAGAAAATGAATCCATTGAAACAAAAGAACAAGTATTAAGGATTCATACTTTTAAATAACCCAAGTTCAAAAATACTTCATAAATAACCAAAGTGGAGTAAAATTCAAGAATGAAGACCAAAACATAGATCCAATCAAAGATAGGAACTATAATGCATAATCTTGGACATAAAAAAGAAAATTTAATTTTTCCGTGAATAGTGTAAGATTCGTGAATAGTCAGATACGTGAATAAGAATCTGACACCAAAATATAGAAATTTCACAAAAATATCATCATGTTTCGTGAATAGTAACTCGTGAATAAGTAACCCGAGCATGAAAAAGTTCCAAATTTGATAAAAAAAATCAGACTAATATTTCTAAGATAATGATATGAAGAAATAATATCATTTGAAAAGAAAATAACATCCCTTACCTCGTAAAAAATAAGACTTACATTGGAATACTAGATATAGTCTTTGAAAGAACTTGCACCGTATAGCAATACTCAAAGTACAAAAATACTCACAAAATAAGCTCGATATTATAGAGAGAAAGAGAGAAATCTTTAGTTTACGTGTGATTTTCAATTCTAACCTAAGACCTATTTATAGGAAAATGCTTAGAACACCAAAAAGTAAAATTTAATAAAATATTAATATATATATTAAATTTTCCTACGCACACTACACATTGCACCCAAGCATCACCACCAACTCACAAAAAATAAAAAAAACATTTTTCTTAATTAAAATAATTAAAACTTCCAAAAATAAATTATTTCGGAACTTCAATAATTCATAATAAATAGCCCTTTTATCAGAAAATTCGAATCTTGCAAATTATTATAGAAAATTCAATTCTCTACAACTTTACAGAAGAAAGTTTTTCCAAATTCCAAACAGAAATTGACCGAAATCCATTAACGGGCGATTTTACAGGCTATAATCAAATTTTAGTCAAGAAATGGGCCCACAGACATGTTTAACATGTTTTAAACAACTTTTGCAACAAAAATACTCTTCCTCCTCATATACTTATATATCCCACATTCATTGTAAAAAATATCATCATTATTATATAATATAATAAAATATTATTTTATCAGAAAAGATAAAATATCAATTTTTAACAATTGTCACTTTAAAAATTTTCTCCATCTATAACCACATAAAATCAATATTTTCCTCAAAGATATTAATTAATAATTAATTATTCACAAATAATATTACAGAATCACAAAGATCTTTGGTAACTGTAGCCGCTCCTCGAGGAAAGAGGGCTTTTCAATAAGAATTTCTCCTTACTGACGTGCAATTAGGTGACCAAATCTCTCCTTAGACAAAACTTTCTAGACATTTCCAATAATGTTTTCTAATAATATTATTCAGATAATATGAATTATTGCTTCGATAATGGAAAATACTGTGTAGTGACAATTATTGAAACAACAGTAATATAAAATATCAACGCAATAATTATTGAATCAATAAAATAAAATAATCGAATAAGAATTCATCGTAACAATTATTGAGTAGTGCCTTCACGTAAGAATCAATAATTGGTGCAAAAACCGTGCTTCTTAACGGTAACAACGCCAGACATCGTGTTTTAACCACCGGTATTCCAACAATGTTGTTAACGCTAACAACTACGCTCGTTATTTATAAACAACTTATACTTGTCGTTTTCTTCATCCAATCGCTTTCGTTATGGGGCCCACACAATATTAAGGTCGTTATTGCATTTAATATTCTCGATGTAAGAATATTCCACGACCAAACGAATATTCTCCGACAACAATGAGTATTTTATAACCACTTGCTTATTTGAAATATTTGCGCATTTTACCCATAACTAACCACATTAATCAAATCAACTCTTACTATTTCAAAATGATAAATAGAGGAAATTAAATTTTATTTATTAATAATTTGGGGTCTTACAACCTCCCCGCCTTATGAAATTTCGTCCTCGAAATTGACGTACGTACCTGGTGTTTCGAAAAGATGAGGTCCCCTCCTTATAATTATGGTTTATATAGATTTTGAAATTATTATATATTTCTTTGAGATATTAATATATTTGGCCCAGTGGTCTGAAATATGAATCTGTTGATGAATATCTTTGGCATGTATTGCAAAGATGAATCATTGATGAATATCTTTGGCTCAGAAAGTGCAAAGATGAATCTGGCATTGAATATCTTTGGCCCGTAGTGCAAAGAACACCTGTTGTTGATGACCTGTTGTTGAATATATTTGGCCTGTAGTGCAAAGATGAACTGTTAATGAATATCTTTGGCCCGTAGTGCAAAGATGAATTTATTAGTATGATTATGAACATGAACTGTGATTTGGTATAACCATGATCTTTGATGTTTCAGGTGATGAAAATTATCTTTGTCCTGGATGAGAAATGGAATTTAGAACTACAATTACGATTATGAGTTATACATGTGATTGTGGATAGGAATTGTTGATTGATGTTACAGTGATAAAACATTGTTGGTGGACTTTTAACATGGAGAAGATAATAGATTTTATGGTCTATTTGACTCTTCTAATGGATTGCTTCGTTCTACCGCAACTATGGTTGAAAAGTTTTATCATCTACCATATGTTCTAAATCTCTGATTTATTATTGATGAAGGCTATTGATAATTTAATTATCTTTAGTCATGATATTCTTTACTGAGCTAGTTGTGCTTACCCTTTTGCTTCACAATTCCTTTCAGGTAATAAGAGTGTAGCTGGGTCGAGCGGGGGTAACAGGGGAATAGAACGGTGGTCATCATTTAGTAGTTATATTTGGTGAATCAAATAGAGTGAGGCGAACCCAACGTTGGAAGGGTGTTTTGCCACTATTATACAAGATGTCTAATGACATACAACCTCGTATCATCATAAGACAGGGATGTGCTCATCCACTTGCTGAGTATATATACGAGCACTACCTATATAATCTTGGTGTTTGTTTGAAGTATAATTCTCAATTAGAGACAGTGGAGATAATGATATGTCAAGAGAAGACTTACCATTAGGAAGAATATGATAGTAATCTTCTCGTTTTTCTTTGGGTTCTATTGGGTCAGCTAAGGATAATTCTGTGGCCATATGATATCTATCATAACCTAGACGCATGGCCTCCCATGTACGAAGGTTTCCTTGAGCACTTCCCAAATATTCTAATTTCAAAAATAGTTTTTGACTATACCTTTATGTAAGGTGTCATTGTGACGTGCTATCCAAGGTTGGGATAAGAGTCACAGTTGGTATATATTTGTATCAAAACTCAAAACATATGTGTTGTTGTATTTTGCACGACAATTGTTGTAATAAAGTTGTAGTTGTTTTCTGTACCATGTATTTGGCGACTCAGAATAGGTTGGATGGAATGGACCTATTTTGGGGGCGTCACAATGACCGTAATGTTACAAATGATGTGGTAAAAGTCCTCATTGGCCCGTAGTGCATTGATGGACAATTGTTGGCATGATCATGACCATTAATGAATACACAAATATTCTTGGCCCGTAATGCATGGATAATTGTGGTCGTGATACTAAAGAATATCCTTGGCCGTAGTGCAGGGGTGATTCGATGATATGAATTATTTATTGTCGAGTCTCGTGATAAAAGTGATGAAAAACCTGTTAAATCATAAAAGATAGTAGATTTTATTCTCTACTTGACTCTTTTAATGGATTGTTTGTTCCGCTGCAGTTAAACTTGATGTTTGTTATATTGTATCAGTTTAACACTGTTTAAGGTTAATGATAATTTATTCTGTATTATCTTAGTCATAATATTTCTTACTGGGCTAGTTGAGCTCACCCTTTTACTTTCATTGTTCTCTTCAGGAAATGAGAACGTAGCAGGGACTAGTCGGGGAACAGAGTGATGGTCCAGATAATAGCATTAGTAGTCCTCACTATTCTATAAAATAGTTTGATAATAAATGTAATGAGGACCCCATTGAGTTTGTATATTATCTAGATGACAATATTTGTATTAAAACTCACAGCATATGTTTAGTCGTATTTTACACGACTGTTGTATAATTAAGTTGTATTTGAATTTTGTACCATGTATTTGGCGACTTAGAATAGGTGATGTATACCGATTTTGGGGGCTTCACAGTTGGTATCAAAGCTTAGGGATATGATCCCTGGCTAAGATGTGATAATAGAACTAGGAGGGGAGAGACGGGGAATTCCTTCGCTAGTATGACCTACCTAAGTTTATTTGGTATTTAATTGGTCGGTCAGAATATATGGATAATATGTTACATGTCAACTAACCTTTGTTTTGTGGCAAGATTCGAAAATGACATCCGAGAATGTTGAGAATAAGAATGGAGCACAAAGCATAGTTGATTCACCACATATCAATAATCGGATAATGTGCATTAGAAGGCGACAATCCGCAAAACAACAACACCGACCAAATGATGAATGATGGAATGTTCGGAGGCTTTATGTAATTCATGCAACAAAGAGAGAGAGCAGACTCGTCCAAAATGTAGGTGGAAACACTAGAAACTCTCGGGACGGTCACCGCTAAGCATTCAAGGAGCCGAGACCAGGAGTTTATTGGAGAGTCAAAACCACTTAAGGCGGAAGCATGGATAAAGCAGATCACCAAGATATTTGATGTCTTGGGATGCTCCGAGGAACAAAAGGTTCCCTTCACGCCTTTTATGTTGCGAGTAGAGAGGCTGATTCTTTGGTGGGAATCGGTAAAACGTACTCAACTTGCCGAACTGAAGATGTCTTGGGAGAAGTTCCAAGAACTATTCAACGACAAGTACTTTCCCGAAAGTATTCGTCACATAAAAGAGGTAGAGTTCATCAAGTTGGAGCAGAATAATATGACCGTGTCGTAGTACGAAGCAAAGTTTGCCGAGTTATCTCGGTTTGCGTCCCACTTGGTGGATAATGAAGAGAGAATGACGCGGATGTTTTTAAGAGGTTTAAAACCGGAGATACGTCAACATCTTATTTCTCATAAACTGTGTTTTTATTCAGATGTTGTAAATAGGACTCAGTTAGTAGAGTGCGATAACGAGTCAACGCAACCAAAAAGAAAGCAACGTACGGCAAAATGATAATACCGGTGAGAAGCGATCATCAAGCGGTGTGACAACAAGCGTGGAGGAATCAACATGCTGTAAGTGGTAACCACTTTCGGTGGTAATCGAGGCCAAAACATTAAGAATGGACATTTCAAGAAGAGGAGATTCGACAATGATGGAAAGACGTCAGCACCAGCACCCGTTGTTAAGGAAGGAGAATGACCACCTATCATATGCTTTAAATGCGGAGGGGAGGGACACATCAGTCCAAACTGCGTGATGTCATCCAAAACATGTTATAATTGTGGAAGAGAAGGTTACTTAGCCCGATTTTGTCATTCACCGAAGACAAGTTCAGCTAGGATGGAGGCACCAAAGGCCGTCCCAGAAAAGTCAAAGACGATAGTGCAAGGGAGAGCGTTTGTTGTGACCTCCCAGAAAGAGAGGAACCCGAATGAGGTCATCACGGGTAAGCTTATCATAAACTCTAGCAAAGTCTATACTTTATTTCATACCGGTTCTACCCATTCTTTTATTTCTCCTACTTGCGCTCAACGATTAAATTTGACTCAGGAGAAATTAGACTTTGACTTATCTGTGGAAACTCCGTTGGGAGAAACTTTTATTACATCCAATCGCTTATAAGTCTTGTTTGGTTCAAATCGGTACCTCACATTACCGTTGATCTTATTTCATTGAAAATACTTGTATTTGATGTGATTCTAGGATTGATTGGTTAACTACTCATCATGCTAGAATTGATTGTTTTCGTAGTGTTGTCATAGCTTTCATATTCCTAATCAACCTATTATGCTAATTCAAACGACCAAACCATTAAAATCAATCACGGTCATCTCAAGCCATAAAGCTATTCGTTTATTGAAAAATGGATGTCAAGCTTTCTTAGCTCATGTCATGATTTAAACAAAAATACGCCATTTTTGAGCGATATTTCTATTGTTAATAAATTTCTGACGTATTCTCAAGAACTTCCCTGGCCTACCCAGGGCGTGAAATTGAAATTGAATTTGTATCGACCTTGAACTCGGTACAAAACCTATTTCCAAAGCCCCGATCGAATGGCTCCTATTGAACTTCGTGGAGTTAAAGACCCAACCGCAGGAATTGTTAGACATTGGCTTTATTCGTCCCTAGTACTTCTCCTTGGGGTGCTCACATGCTCTATTCGTGAAGAAGAAAGATGGGAGTATGCGACTTTTGTATTGATTATCGGGAGTTGAATCATGTCACCATCAAAAATAGGTATCCATTGCCACGTATTGATGACTGTTTGACCGATTGCAAGGAGCCAAATTCTTTTCAAAGATTGATCTTCGTTAGGATATCACCAATTGAAGATTAGTAATGATGACATTCCAAAGACGGCTTTTAACTCCGATGACGGGCATTATGAATTCCTAGTCATGTCCTTTGGATTGACTAATGCTCCTACTGCCTTCATGGATATGATGAACTAAGTATTCAAGGAATATTTGGATCACTTTGTGGTCGTCTTTATTGATGGCATCCTTATTTATTCCAAAAGTCGTGAAGATCATGAGCAACACTTGAGGCTGACACTCTAAAAGCTTCGTGAATACAAGCTTTATGCCAAGTTGAAGAAATGTGAGTTCTGGCTTGAGGAAGTAGTATTCCTTGGGCACGTAGTATCAAGTCATGGAATATCTGTTGACCAGGCAAAGATTGAAGCAATTCAAAGCTGGGAGCAACCTAAATCAGTGACCGAAGTACGTAGCTTTCTCGGCTTAGCTGGTTATTATCGGAGATTCATGGAAGGATTTTCTCGAATAGCTACTCCATTAACTCAGCTGACTCGAAAAAATACAAAGTTCGGTTAGGGCGAAGAATGTGATAAGAGTTTTCAAGAACTCAAGAGGAGACTCATTTCAGCAATTATTCTGACAATACCATCTGGCTCGGAGGGATTTGTCATCTACAGTGATGCTTCAGGCAAAGGGTTGGGATGTGTTCTCATGCAACATGGGAAAGTCATAGCCTATGCCTCAAGATAACTCAAAGAATATGAGAGGAATTATCCTACTCATGACCTAGAGTTAGCAGCTGTTGTCTTCGCACTTAAAATTTGGAGGCATTACTTGTATTGGGAGAAGGTGGAGATCTTTACGGATCATAAAAGCCTCAAATATTTCTTCACTCAAAAGGAACTCAACATGCGACAACGACGTTTGTGACGCCCCCAAAATTAGGTATACATCACCCATCTTGGGTCGCCACTTACATGGTACAGAATTTAAATACAACTTATTAACATAAGCGTGTCAGGTACAATACGACATAAACTGTGAGTTTAAATACAAAATAAATCTACTAGATATTATACAAACTCAAACAAAAAGTCCTCATTACAATTATTATCACACTATTTCACGAGAATAGTGAGGACTACTAATGCTATCTTCAGGACCATCACTCGTTTCCCGACTCGTCAGCCTATATTCTCATTTCACAAGAGAATAAAGGTGAAAGAAAGGTGAGCTCAACTAGCCCAAGAAGAAATATTATGACTAAGATAATGCAAAATAAATTATCAATAGTCTTCAACAATGTTAAACCGATAAAATACAATAAACAAACCGGTTTAATCTGCAATGAATATGCAATCCATTAAAAGAGTCAAGTAGAAAATAAAATCTACTATCTTTTATGATTTTAAAAGGTTTTTCATCATCGTTATAAATTTGAGACTCACTTTAATAAATAATCCACATTATCGAATCACCCCTCGCTACTACTGCCAAGGATATTCTTTAGTATCACGATCACAATTATTCGCATTTACTACGCCAAGAATAGTTGTGTATTCATTAATGGTCATGATCATGCCAACAATCGTCCATCAATGCACTACTACCATCGAGGATTTTTTTTTACCACATCATTTATAACATTACTACCAATGATTACATCGAATAATCCCTGGTCATAATCATACCAAGTCCATCCATGCTCTACAGGCCACAGATGACTTTAAAAAAAATATAAAAATGAGGATGATGACAATGATATAAGAATTCAATAAAACAAGTTCAAGAATTATTTTATCCAGGAATTTTTAACGTCCAAACTGTCAACATGATACTACTTTGTAGAGTAAAATTCAAGAATGATCAGAAGAATATTTCCATGAAAAGATACTGGATGAAACGCAAATATCAAGGATATTCTACTAATTTCATGGAGTATAGAAGTCAAAGTTTTAACCAACTGGGTATAATAAAGAATGGAATAACAAAAGAAATCACCATGCATGCGGTACTTCAGATGACAAAAGTTATTCCAACAGAATAATAATAACGGAACGGTCGGTGAAATTCACAACCAAGCTGGATGTTCCAACAGTAATAATAAAGATGGAACCAGATCCTGTAAAACACACGAGATAGGATATTCCAACAGAATGATAAAGAGCGGAACGTGTGGGTGTAAAACACACGCATGTGATGTTCCAAAGAATAATAATAAAGAGCGGAACCAGTCCGGTGTAAAACACATGCACAGGATGTTCCAAATGAATAATAGAAGAATGTCACCAAGTATAGGTAAATCAGCGTACAAAAGTTATTCCAATGTAATAATAAGCAATGGAATAACATAAGGATTTCACCAAGTATAGGTATACCGCCATATCTGAGTTATGTATAGGGTATGCCACTTTTATAGGTTATTCCAATGTAATAATAGTGAATGGAATAATGTAAGTTCTCTTCAAGAAGAAAGAATAACACCCTCACTAGTAAAAAGGCTGAATATAAGTAGTGAAGTAAGAAGAATACTCTTCTTCTTTCTATAACTTTTCTCTATAGCTTCTCTCTATAATTTTCTCTAGAGTTTCAATGAATTCGTAAGAAAATAATGAAGGAATGAGCTTCTATTTATAGGAAAATGGAATGCATAGTAACTAATCCATGAACGGTTCAGATTGATTTACTTTAATCTGACGGTCCATATTTAAAGCAAAATCTTTTAAATAAAATATAATATATTCTATTTATATAAAAACATTTTACTATGCAAACACTATGCAAAACACTATGCAACACTATGCATAATAAAATATAATATATTTTATTTATAAAATAACTTTAATAAAGTATTACATTTTATATAAAAGATGTTTCGCTTTTATTACGTTAATAATCTGAATAAAACAAAACGTCATTATCGCTATAATAATTCATATTATTAATCGACAATAATGGAATCAAACTAAGTGACTTCTCACATAAGCATCAATAATCAATAGTGTGTACTACTACGCAACCACACGACATCGTACTTTTACTACCGAAAGTAGTTCAACAAAGATCAACGGTAAAACTTCCGCCCGTTATTTCAATAAAATATTTTTGTCTTTTTCTCAATCCGACAATAATTACATTGTGGGGTCCACCAATGATTGAGTAGTTGTACGAATATTCCTCGCTAAAACCGAATATTCCCCACCAATCGAATATAATATAACCACTTGTATACTTTGCAAAATTTATAAATATTACCCACAACTATAACATTATATCAAATTATTCCATAATATTCAAAAATAACATTTATAGAAAATTCATCTTTATTTATAAAAGCTGGGTCTTACAACCTCCCTTCTTATGAAATTTAAGCCCTCGAAATTAGGGTGCGTACACGGTATGTCGAAGAGGTAAGGATACCTTGATTTCATTTCGATTCTAACTCCCAAGTCATTTCCTCAACATCATGGTTCCTCCACAAAACTTTGACTTGAGGTATAACCTGGAGCGTAGAATATGTTCCTTCTTATCCAAAATTTGAACAGAACCTCTTCATACGTCAAATCTTCCGCTATTTCGTCCGGTTCTAACTCAATAATATGGTTCGGGTCTTTCACATATTTACGTAACATGGATATGTGAAAACGTTATGAACACGAGACATATTTGGCGGAAAGCGAGTCTATAGCACGTTCCTACTCGATCGAGGATTAAAATGGACCGATGAATCGAGGATTAAGTTTCCTCTCTTTCCAAATCTTGTAACTCCTTTCCATGGAGCAACTTTTAACAACACATGATCTCCTATATTGAATTCCACGCCCTTTCGATGAAGATCAAGATAACTCTTTTTGTCGATTTTGTGAGGTTTTTATACGTTGTCGGATCGTTTGAATCTTTTCCGTAGTCATACGTATCAACTCCGTCCCCAACAACGTTGCTTCACCCACCTCATCCCAAAGATATTGGAGAATGATACTTTCTTCCATACAACGCTCGAATGGAGCCATGCCAATACTTTGCTTGATAAGCTGTTGTTGTAGGAAAACTCCACCAATGGTAAAAACTTGTCCCAACTCCCCTGAAATCAAGAACACAGAGTCTTAATAGATCTTCAAGAGTTTGAATAGTCCTCTCCGATCGTCCGTCCAAATTCGAGGATGATACGCCGAAGCTAAATCGTAAGTCCGTGCCCATAGCTTTTTGCAAACTAACCCAAAATCGTGAAGTGAATCTTGGGTCTCGATCGAAACTATGGATACCCCAAGCATACCATGCGATCTTACAATCTCGTTTATGTACATACGAGCAAGACGTTCAAGTGTATAAGTTTCTCGATCGGTAAGAAATGAGCAGACTTGGTCAATCTATCAACAATGACCCAAATCGCATCAATGCCTTGAGAAACCTTAGGAAGACCCCAGAACTAAATCCATGGTAATGTGCTCCCACTTCCATTCGGAATTTCAAGTGGTTGCAATGGACCTTTTGGTACTTGATGCTCCGCTTTAACTCATTGACAAGTTAGACACCTTGAGATAAACAACGCTATCTCTCTCTTCATATTGCTCCACCAAATGTATTTATTTAATATCATGATACATTTTGGTACTCCTGTGATGGATTGCAAATGGTGTGTTGTGCGCCTCCATCATGATATTATACTTTAAATCAAAGGTCGTTAGGAACACAAAGTCCGGAGTTGACTCAAGTATTCCTTCTTCATCGATTCTTGCTTTAAGATAGCACCCTCTCAGACTTTCTTTTTTCATACGATCACTCCAAGTCCGTAGCTTGAGCAACTTTAACTTTATCGATTAAAGTCGGTTCTACTCAGATATTTGCTATCATCACACGCGTCCCTGAGTCTTTAACTCTATCTCCATCCTTTGCAAGTCACACAAAATGGGCCTTTCAGGTTGACAATAACGCACTCAGACTTGCATACGATCTTCTACTCAATGCATCGCACTACCACGTTCGCTTTCCAGTGATGGTATGGATGGTATGATCATAATCTTTCAACAGTTCAAGCCAACGTCGTTGTCGCATGTTGAGTTCCTTTTGAGTGAAGAAATATTTGAGGCTTTTATGATCCGTAAAGATCTCCACTTTCTCCCCATACAAGTAATGCCTCCAAATTTTAAGTGCAAGAAGATAACAAATGCTAACTCCGGATCATGAGTAGGATAATTCCTCTCATATTCTTTTTTGAGTTGTCGCGAGGCATAGGCTATAACTTTTCCATGTTGCATAAGAACACATCCCAACCCTTTGCTCAAGCATCATCAGAGATGACAAATCCTCCGAGCCAAATGGTATTGTCGTAACAGTCTTTGAAATAAGTCTCTTCTCGAGTTCTTGAAAACTCTTCTCACATTCTTTCGCCCAACCGAACTTTGTATCTTTTCGAGTCATTTGAGTCAATGGAGTAGCGATTCGAGAAAATCCTTCCACTAATCTCCGATAATAATAACCAATTAAACCGAGAAAGCTACGATTTTGGCCATCGATTTAGGTTGTTCCACTTTGAATAGCTTCAATCTTGCTTGGGTCAACAGATATTCCATGACTTGATACCACGTGCCCAAGGAATGCTACTTCTTCAAGCCGTAACTCGCATTTCTTCAACTTGGCATAAAGCTTATATTCACGAAGCTTTTGGAGTGTCACCTCAAGTGTTGCTCATGCGATCTTCACGGCTTTTGGAATAAATAAGGATGTCATCAATAAAGACGACCACAAAGTGATCTAAATATTCCTTGAATACTCGGTTCATCATATCCATGAAGGCGTGAGGAGCATTAGTCAATCCAAAGGACATGACTAGGAATTCATAATGCCCGCATCGAAGTTTTGAAAGCCGTCTTTGAAATGTCGGTGGTTCTAATCTTCAATTGGTGATATCCTAACGAAGATCAATCTTTGAAAAGAATTTGGCTCTTGCAATCGGGTCAAACAGTCATCAATACGTGGCAATGGATACCTATTTTTGATGGTGACATGATTCAACTCCCGATAATCAATACAAAGTCGATACTCCCATCTTTCTTCTTCACGAATAGAACAGAGCACCCCAAGGAGAAGTACTAGGATTTAATAAAGCCAATGTCTAACAATTCCTCGCAGTTGGGTCTTTAACTCCACGAAGTTCAATAGAGCCATTCGATATGGGGCTTTGGAAATAGGTTTTTGTACCGAGTTCAAGGTCGATACAAAATTCAATTTCACGCCGGGGGTAGCTAAAGAAGTTCTTCGGGGAATACGCCAGAAATTTATTAACAATAGAAATATCGCTCAAAACCGACGTATTTTTGTTTAAATCGTGATATGAGCTAAGAAAGCTTGACATCCATTTTTCAATAAACGAATAGCTTTATGGCTTGAGATGACCGTGATTGATTTTAATGGTTTGGTCGTTTGAATCAAGCATAATAATAGGTTGATTAGGAATATGAAAGCTAACAACCTTACGAAAACAATCAATTTTTGCATGATAAGTAGTTAACCAATCAATCCTAGAATCACGTCAAATGCAAGTATTTTTAATGAAATAAGATCGACGGTGTAATGTGAGGGTACCGATTTGAACCAAACAAGACTTATAAACAATTGGATGTAATGAAGGTTTCTCCCAACAGAGTTTCCACAGATAAGTCAAAGTCTAATTTCTCCTGAGTCAAATTTAATCGATGAGCGCAAGTAGGAGAAATAAAAGAATGGGTAGAACAGGTATCAAATAAAGTGTAGACTTCATTAGAGTTTATGATAAGCTTACCCGTGATGACCTCATTCGGGTTCCTTGCTCTCTCCAGGGGAGGTCACAACAAACGCCTCTCCTCAGACCTCTCGGGTTTTTGACTTTTACGGGACTACCTTTGGTGCCTCCATCCTAGTTGAATTTGTCTTGATGAAACGACAAAATCGAGCTAAGTGACCTTCTCTTCCACAATTATAACATGCTTTGACTAAGATGGCACGATTCGGGATCGATGTGTCCTCTTCTCCGCATTTGAAGCATATGATAGGTGGTCTTTCTCCTTCCTTAACAACGGTGTCTTGCCGACGCTCTTTCCATCATTCATGAATCTCTCGCTTTCTTGAAATGTCCATTCTTATTGTTTTGGCCGATTACCACCAAAAGTGGTTACCATATCCGCCCGTTGATTCCTCCACGCTTGTTGTCACCGCTTCGATGACTACTCTCGCCGGTATTATAACTTTGCTCACGGCCGCTCTCTTTAGTTCGTTGACTCGTTATCGCGCTCCACTAATCGAGCCCTATTTACAACATCCGAATACAAACACGCTTTATGAGAAATAAGATGTTGGACGTATCTCCACTTCAAACCTCTTAAAAACATTCGCGCCATTCTCTTCATTATCCACCAAGTGGGACGCAAACCGTGATAACTCCGCAAATTTTTCCTCGTATCATGACACTACTGGCCATATTGTTTTGTTCCAACTTGATAAACTCCACCTCCTTCATATGGCTTAATACTTTCGTGAAAGTATTTGTCGTTGAACAAACTCTGGAACTTCTCCCAAGATATCTTCAAGACAAAGAAGTTGAGTACGTTTACCGATTCCCACCAAGAATCGCTTCTCCGCCGCAACATAAAGGCAAGTAAAGGAACCTTTTGCTCCTCGGAGCATCCCAAGACATCAAATATCTTGGTAACTGCTTTATCCATGCTTCCGCCGAAGTGGTTTTGCTCTCCTTAAACTCCGGTGGTCCCAGCTCCTTGAATTGTTTAGCGGGTGACCGCCCGAGAGTTTTCCGTGTTTCCACCTACGTTTTGGATGAGAGCCGCTCTATCTTCTTTGTTGTATAAATTGCATAAAGCCTCCGAACATTTGATCATTCATCATTTGGTCGGTTTTGTTGTTTGCATGAGGATTGTCGCCTTCCCGATGCACATTATCCCGATTATTGATATGTGGTGAATCAACGATCGCTTTGGCTCCATTGCTATTCTCAACATTCTCGGATGTCATTTTTGAGACATCGCCACAAAACAAAAGATTAATTGATATTTAACAATTATCTTTATATTCGACCGACCAATAAAATAGCACAAAAACTTAGGTAGGTAGGTAAATACTAGCGAAGGTATTCCCCTGCCTCTCTCCTCCTAGTACTTTTCTCACATCTTAGCCAGGATCATATCCTTAGCTCGATACCAACCGTGACGCCCCCAAAATTAGGTATACATCACCCATCTTGGGTCGCCACTTACATGGTATGTAATTTAAATACAACTTATTAACATAAACTGCCGGTGTACAATACGACATAAACCGTGAGTTTAAATACAAATATCGCCTACTAGATATTATACAAACTCAAACAAAAAGTCCTCATTACAATTATTATCACACTATTTCACGTAATAGTGAGGACTACTAATGCTATCTTGAGGACCATCACTGCTTCCCCGACTCGCCCCAAATTTATATTCTCATTTCACAGAAGAGAACGTTGAAAGAAAGGGTGAGCTCAACTAGCCCAAGAAGAAATATTATGACTAAGATAATGCAAAATAAATTATCAATAGTCTTCAACAATGTTAAACCGATAAAATACAATAGACAACCGGTTTAATCTGCAATGAATATGCAATCCATTAAAAGAGTCAAGTAGAAAATAAAATCTACTATCTTTTATGATTTTAAAAAGTTTTTTTCATCCTTTGTTATATTTGAGACTAGAAACTTTAATAAATATTCCACATCATCGAATCACCCCCCCGCACTACGGCCAAGGATATTCTTTAGTATCACGATCACAATTATTCCCGCTACTACTGACAATAATAGTTGTGTATTCATTAATGGTCATGATCATGCCAACAATCGTCCATCAATGCACTACTACTAATCGAGGATTTTTTTTTTTTACCACATCATTTATAACATTACTGGCCATGATTACACCTAATAATCCTCGGTCATAATCATACCAAGTCCATCCATGCTTCACAAAGCCATGTAGATGACTTTAAAAAAATATAAAAATGAGGATGATGACAATGATATAAGAATTCAATAAAACAAGTTCAAGAATTATTTTATCCAGAATTTTAACGTCAAAATCACAACATGATACTACTTTGTAGAGTAAAATTCAAGAATGATCGGAAGAATATTTCCATGAAAAGATCTTTGGATGAAACGCAAATATAAAGGATATTCTACTAATTTCATGGAGTATAGAAGTCAAAGTTTTAACCAACCTGGGTATAATAAAGAATGGAATAACAAAAGAAATCACCATGCATGCGGTATCAGATGACATAAAAGTTATTCCAACAGAATAATAATAACGAACCCGAGTCGTGAAATTCACAACCGATGGGATGTTCCAATGTAATAATAAAGATGGAACTGCATCCTGTAAAACACATGATAGGATATTCCACGAGAATGATAAAGATTTTAACCAGTCCGGTGTAAAACACATGCATGCGATGTGTTCAACAATAATAATAAAGAGCGGAACCAGTCCGTTGTAAAACACATGCACGAGGATGTTCCAATGTAATAATAGAAGAATGTCACCAAGTATAGGGTAAATCGCAGATACAAAGTTATTCCAATGTAATAATAAGCGAATGGAATAACATAAGGATTTCACCAAGTATAGTATATACAGCGTATAAAAGTTATGTATAGGGTATGCCACTTTTACAAAAGTTATTCCAATGTAATAATAGTGAATGGAATAATGTAAGTTCTCTTCAAGAAGAAAGAATAACACCCTCACAGTAAAAAGAACTGAATATAGAAGTAGTGAAGTAGCAGAATACTCTTCTTCTTTCTATAACTTTCTCTCTATAGCTTCTCTCTATAATTTCTCTCTCCAGAGTTTCAATGAATTCGTAAGAAAATAATGAAGGAATGAGCTTCTATTTATAGGAAAATGGAATGCATATAAGAACTAATCCATGAGCGGTCCAGATTGATTTACTTTTAATCGACGGTCCATATTTAAAGCAAAATCTTTTAAATAAAATATAATATATTCTATTTATATAAAAACATTTTACTATGCAAACACTATGCAAAACACTATGCAACACTATGCATAATAAAATATAATATATTTTATTTATAAAATAACTTTAATAAAGTATTCATGTTTTATATAAAAGATGTTTCGCATTTTATTACGTTAATAATACTGAATAAAACAAAACGTCATTATCGCTATAATAATTCATATTATTAATCGATAATAATGGAATCAAACTAAGTGACTTCTCACATAAGCATCAATAATCAATACCTGGTGCTACTTACGCAACCACACGACATCGTATTTTTTTTTACTACCGAGTAGTTCAACAACAATCAACGGTAAAACTTCCGCCGTTATTTCAATAAAATATTTTTTGTCTTTTCTCAATCCGAAACAATAATTACATTGTGGGGTCCACCAATGATTGAGTAGTTGCATTTAATATTCCTCGCTAAACCAAATATTCCCGACCAATCGAATATAATATAACCACTTGTATACTTTTGCAAAATTTATAAATATTACCCACAACTATAACATTATATCAAATTATTCCATAATATTCAAAAATAATATTTATAGAAAATTCATCTTTATTTATAAAAACTGGGGTCTTACAACGTTGGCTTGAACTGTTGAAAGATTATGATCATACCATCCAATACCATCCTGGAAAAGAGAACGTGGTAGCTGACGCATTGAGTAGAAGATCATATGCAAGTACGAGTGCGATATTATCAACACAAAGGCCCATTTTATGTGACTTGTAAAGGATGGAGATAGAGTTAAAGAATCCAGGGACCCATATGATGATGGAGAATATACGAGTAGAAATCGACTTTAATTGATAAAGTTAAAGTCGCTCGCCAAGCTACTGCACTGAGTGATGCATATGAGGAAGAAAGTGCAAGAAAAAAGGCGCTTAGGAAGCAAGAATCGATAAAGAAGGAATACTTGAAGTCAACTCCGATCGTGTGTTCTAACGACCACGATTTAAAGTATAAAATCATGTTGAGGCGCATAACACACCGCTTATAATCCATCTCTGGGAGTAACAAAATGTATCATGATCTTGACATACATTTTGGTGGGGCGATATGAAGAGAGAGATACAATTGTTTATCTCAAGGTGTCTAACGTGTCAACGAGTCAAGACAGAGCATCAAGTACCAAAAGGTCCATTGCAACTACTTGAAATTCCAGAATGGAAGTGGGAGCACATTACCATGGATTTCGTTACTGGTCTTCCCAAGGTTTCTCAAGGTATAGATGTAATTTAGGTCATTGTTGATAGATTGACCAAGTCTACTCATTTCTTACCGATACGAGAAACTTATACACTTGAACATCTTGCTCGTATGTACATAAACGAGATTGTAAGACTGCATGGTATGCTAGTATCCATAGTTTCTGATCGAGACCCAAGATTTACTTCATGATTTTGGGTTAGTTTGCAGAAAGCTATAGGCACAGATTTATAATTTAGCTCTAAGATATCATCCTCGAGACGAGCAGGCAAATCGGAGAGGACTATTCAAACTCTTGAAGATTTATTAAGACTACTCGTGTCCTTGACTTCAAGGAAGTTGGGATAAGTTCTTACCATTGGTGGAGTTTTCCTACAACAACAGTTATCAAGCAAGTATTGGCATGGCTCCATTTGAGGCGTTGTATGGAAAAAAGTGTCGTTCTCCAGTATACTGGGATGAGGTGGGTGAAGCAACGTTGTTGGGACCGGAGTTGGTACGTATAAATACAAAAAAGATTCAAACGATCCGACAACGTATAAAAACCTCACAAGATAGACAAAAGAGTTATGCTGATCTTCATCGAAAGGACGTGGAATTCGATATAGGAGATCATGTGTTGTTACGTGTTGCTCCATGGAAAGGAGTTACGAGATTTGGAAAGAGAAGAAAGCTCAATCCTCAATTCATCGGCCCATTTTTAATCCTCGATCGAGTAGGAACTGTGGCCTATAGACTCGCTTTACCGCCAAGTATGTCTCGTGTTCATAATGTTTTTCAAATATCCATGTTACGTAAATATGTGGAAGACCCGAACCACATTATTGAGCTAAAACCGGATGAAATAGCGGAAGATTTGACGTATGAAGAGGTTCCTGTTCAAATCTTAGATAAGAAAGAACATATTCTACGCTCCAAGGTTATACCTCAAGTCAAAGTTTTGTGGAGAAACCGCGATGTTGAGGAAATGACTTGGGAGTTAGAATCTGAAATGAAATCAAGGTATCCTTATATCTTCGATATACCAGGTACGTACCCTAATTTCGAGGGCGAAATTTCATAAGAAGGGGAGGTTGTAAGACCCCAACTTTTATGAATAAAGATGAATTTTCTATAAATATCATTTTTGAACATTATGGAATGAATTTGATATAATGTTATAGTTGTGGGTAATATTTATAAATTTTGCAAAGTACGCAAGTTGTTATATAATATTCGATTGGTCGGGTAATATTCGTTTTAATAGGGAATATTCGTGCAATGGCACAATCATTGGTGGACCCCACAACGGAATTATTGTCGGATTGAGAAAACGACAAAAATACTTTATAAAAATAACGGCAGATGTTTTACCGTTAACTGTTGAAATACCCGGTGTTAAAAGTATAATAATACGCGTAGTTGCACAAAGATAGACACCGGTATTGATTATTGATGCTTACGTGAGAAGTCACCCGGTTTTGTCCAATTATTATTACGAAGAATCTTTGCGTAAGATCTCACGTTATTTGATTCAATTATTGTCAATATTTTATAATCAATAATTGAGATGACAAAGTTATTAAAATTATTATTTGCAGATTAACGATGTCTGTAAGTTCATCGAGGAGAGTTTGGTCACCTAATTGCGGCATGATGGGGAGAAATCCTTATCAGAAAAGCCCCTCTTTCCGGGAACGACACGGTCGATTAATATTGTGAATTATAATAATGATGATGAGTTTTATTTTATTAGTATTATTAATGTAATAAAACAGAAAAGCTTTTTATATAAAAATGTAATACTTTTATAAAGTTTTTTCGTTTTTTTAGACTAATAGTAAATTTTTTTTTATATAAAACAGAATACTTTTATAAAGTTATCTGTTTTATTAGACAATAATTAGAATATATTATATTTTATTATGCATAGTGCCTGCATAGTGTTTGCAAAGTATTTGCATAGTGCCTGCATAGTGTTCGTATAATGCCTGTATAGTGTTTGTGTAACACCCCAGTCCCACATCGAAAGATAGGGGAAAAATTTGTCTGCATATAAGGAAATAAGTTACTACCAATAGTACCTTCAAGTCATGACCTTTTGGGAGCCTGTGGTGGGCTAAGATGACCGAAGAAGATACTATTGGGCTAGTGGTTTGAGGCCTTATTTGGATGAATTTGATTCGATTTGGACTTGGAATTTGACCTGAGATTTATTCCTGACTTGGGATTTGACCCGGGTTGTTTAATATGGTATCAGAGCCGACTCTCGAAAGCTCGGGTCGGGTCATCTAATCGGGTTCTTGGGAGGTGGGGACACGGTGGTGGTATTATCCAATGGAGAGATGGAGGTGGGAGGTGGGGACACGGAAGCCGGCTGCAGATTATCCCAATGATGGCTAGAGAGGCAAAAGATTATCTCACAAAATGGCTAGAGAGGCAAAAGATCTTTGGGCCGTGTGTGTGATCGATTCGTGAGGACGGGACGCCGAAATTTAAGTGGGGAGTTTGAACACCTCAAATCCCACATCGAAAGAGGGGAAAATTTGTCTGCATATAAGGAAATAAGTTATTACCAATAGTACCTTCAAGTCATGACCTTTTGGGAGCCTGTGGTGGGCTAAGATGACCCAAGAAGATACTATTGGGCTAGTGGTTTTAGGCCTTATTTGGATGAATTTGATTCAATTCGGACTTGGGATTTGACCTGAGATTTGTTCCAGACTCGGGATTTGACCCGGGTTGTGTGAGACCCCGAATTTTATGAAATAAAAGTATTCAATTTTTCTATTTTGGTAAATAGTTAAATTGATAAAAGTTTAAAGTTAAGGGTAATATGTGAATTTTTTTTATTTTTTTTTTGCAAAATAAGCAAATTGATATAAAATATTCGTTGTGTTGGGGAATATTCGATTAGTCGGGGAATATTCTTTTTTGGTTTGGGGAATATCAAATGCGACGATACAATCATTGATGGACCCTAATAACGGAATTATTCATTCGGATTAAGAAAACGACAAAAATATTTTATTGAAAATAACGGTGGAAGTTTTACCATTAATATTGTTGAACTACTCGGTAGTAAAAAAGTACGATGAATGGCGTGGTTGCATAGTAGTAGTACCAGATTGATTATTGATGCTTATGTGATAAGTCACTCAGTTTTGTTTTATTAGTATTATTAATGTAATAAAAAATGAAAAGTTTTTTATATAAAATGTAATACTTTTATAAAGTTATTCGTTTTATTAGGTTATCTGCTTTATTAGACAATAATTAGAATATATTATATTTTATTATGCGTATGATATTTGATAAGTGTTTACATAGTAAAATCTTTTATAAAGTTATTAGTTTTATTAGATTATAAATAGAATATATTATATTTTATTTAAAAGATTTTACTTTAAATATGGACCGCCAGATTTAAGTAAATCAATCTGGACCGTTCATGAGTTAGTTACTATGCAGTCCATTTTTCTATAAATAGAAGCGCATTCCTTCATTATTTCTTACGAATTCACTGAAACTCTAGAGAGATAAACTATAGAGAAAAAGAAGAAAAGTATTCTGCTACTTCACTACTCATATATCCTGTACTCTTCTTCTTAAGGTAGGGGATAATATTTGTTGTACTCGTAGGGGGTATTATTTCTTTTGTATTCATGAAGAGAACTTCTGTTATTCTATTTTTTTTTATTATTCTATTGGAATAACCTATATACGCGGGCTACCCTATACTTGGTGAAATTCTTCTGTTATTCCATTCTTTATTATTACATTTGGAATATCATGCATCGCGTTGGCTGTGGGACATGGTTATGGTTCTTTATTATTCATTTGAATATCCACATCACATGCTTTTACGTGGGACACGGTTCCGTATTTATTATTACATTGGGAATAACTTTGTCTACGCGGTCTCTATCGCATGCATGGTAAATCCTTCGTTATTCCATTCTTTATTATTCGTTAGATTAGAATAACTTTATGTGGATTACCATATGCATGGTGAACAATCCTTTGTATTTCATTCCTTGTTAAATTGTGGAAATGATCTGTTTACGTGGATTATGATGAAAGTCATAATAAAGCATTGGACTAATGAAAATCATGGATATATGTGGTATTATTAAGTGTTATGATGAGTTATGTTGGTTATTATGCGAAAACATGAAAGTTTCTTAGAAATCACAAAGGGTAGAAAAATCAGATTTTGGTGAAAATGGAACATGAAATTCAATTGACCATATCTCCTATTATATTTCGAATTTTTGAGTGTGGTCAAGTTCTAGAGTTAGGTCTATGAGTTTTGTAACTTATCCAAGTGGAATCACTGGAAAAGGTGTTGTAGATTTTCGTGTGGAGTGATTTTAGCAATATTAAAAAGCGCAAAATATGAAAAAAGGTCACGCCATGATTTTAAAAGGGCTATTTCGGCCACTTAATTTGTGAGAAAAATTCTGGCCTTTTGGGACATGAAAGTATATGATATAAAGTACCTCCTGCCCAAAAATGAGCTTATTCTGACTTAAAATGAGCAAGTTATGATCATTTCAATATTTAGGTTTTTCTGACGAAAAATGCTATAACCGGAGTTCTATAACTCCGATGACCATGAAATTTAAACTGGAAGCTCACGTTAACATGTGTAAGATCCTGCCAAGATTTGGGAATTTCTGGAGTTAACCGTGAGGTAGCTAATTTCTTAAGGAATTAATTAGAAATTGATTTTTGAAAAATAGTAAATGAATTTTAAAATGTCAAGAAAAATATATGTTCAATATGGGACTATATTATGCTAAATTCAGAAAAAGAATAATTTTTGGGACTGATTTGGTATTTTTCATGAAAATAGTTTAGCTACTGAACATATGAGTTAAATATGTTATATGGAGTCAAGAATTGGTAAATAGGATTTTATGGCTTGGAAATCCTATATAAGGTATATATCTGATTTTGATGAGTAATTTGATTATTAGTAATGAAATCTTATGAGTATTACATTTTGAATTATTTAATGCATTATTTGGAAAATTGTAAATAATTAAATGTAATTGTTTATAAGTTTAAGAAGTGATTAAAATATTGTTATAATATTAACAATATTAGATTATGATTTTATTAAGTGATTGATAATGTCCGGATAAATTTAAAGTCTTTAATATTTATCCTTGATTTAGTTTAATTAATGATTATAATATTGTCATCATCTTCATATTTATATTATGTTGAAAGTCATCGTGCTTTCAGTAGATACATAGATGGACTTGGTATGATTATTACGACGTGGATTATTCGGTATAATCATGACCGTAGTAATGTTACAAATAATGTGGAAAAAGTCCTCATTGTCCCGTAGTGCATTGACGGATAGTTTTTGGTATGATTATGGCTATGGATTCTCTTCGGCCAAGGGTGCAAAGATAAATTATTTTATGGCATGATCAGGGCCGTTGATGAAAACTCGATTATCTTTGGCCCGTAGTGCATGGATAATTCGTGGTCGTGACTTAATTAATATCATTGGCCTATAAAGGTGGATGATTCGATGATGTGGATTAATTATTCAAATTGAGTCTCAATGATGAAATATTAATTCATGGATGTGATAATAATGAATATCTTTGGCTGTAGTGCATGGATAATTCAGTGACATGGATTGATTATCGAGCTGAGTCTCAACGTTGAAATATAAATTCATGGATGTGATATTAACGAATATCCTTGGCCAGAAAGTGCGAGGTGATTCGATGATGTGAATTATTTATTGTCGAGTCTCGGTGATAAAATATTTATTATACACTTTTAATGCGTAGAAGATAGTAGATATCATGCTCTACTTGACTCTTCTAAAATACAGTTGTATGTCTTTGGCTTGTAGTGCAAAGATGAATTGTTAATAAATATTTTTGGCCGTAGTGCAAAGATGAATTTATTAGTATGATTATGAACAAGAATTCTAATTTGGTATAACCATGATTTTTTATGTTTTAGGTGAAGATAGGTGATGAAAATTATCTTCGTCCTAGTTGCGAAGAGGAATTTAGAACCACAATTATGATTATAAGTTATTCATATGATTGTGGATAGGAACTGTTGATTTATTTTACGTGGATAAAACATTATTGGTGGACTTTTAACATAGAAGATAATAGACCTTATAATTCTATTTGACTCTTCTAATGGATTGCTTCGTTCAATTGCAACTATGGTTGAAAAGTTTTATCATCTACCATATGTTCTAAATCTCGATTTATTATTGATGAAAGCTATTGATAATTTAATTATCTTTAGTCATGATATTCTTTCTTTGGGTTAGTTGTGCTCACCCTTTCTCGCTTCACAATTCCTTTCGTGTAATAAGAGTGTTGCTTGTAAGAGTGTTCACGATTGCCCAGCGGGGATAACGGGGAATAGAACAGTGGTCTCTAATGTGGAGGTTCTCCCTAAACAAAGTATAGAAAAGTGTGTTGTATTTATACAACATTTAGTAGTTATATTTGGTGAATCGAATAGGGTGAGGTGAACCTGACTTTGGAATGGTGTTTTGCCACTATCATACATGATGTCTAATGACATACAACCTCGTGTTATCATAAGATGGGTTGTGCGCATCCACTATTTGAGTATATCTCACGGGCACTACCTATATGATCTTGGAGTTTATTTGAAATATAATATTCACTTGGAGATAGTGGAGATAGTTATATGTCTAGAGAAAACTCACAATTGGAAAGAAGATGATAGTAATATTCTCATTTTCTTTGGGGTCTATTTGATTGACGAGGATAATTATGGCCATATGATATCTATTATAACCTAGACGCATGGCCTCCCATATACGAACGTTTCCTTGAGCACTTCCTAAAGATTTTAATTTCTAAAACAGTTTTTGACTATACTTTTATGTAAAGTACCATTGTAAGGTTGTGGTCGATGTGACAACCCCAAAATAGGTCCATTCCATCCAACCCATTCTGAGTCGCCAAATACATGGTACAGAAAACAACTACAACTTTATTACAACAATTGTCGTGCAAAATACAACAACACATATCTTTGTGAGTTTGGATACAAATATATACCAACTGTGACTCTCATCCCAACCTTGGATAAGACGTCACAATGACACCTTACATAAAGGTATAGTCAAAACCTGTTTTAGAAATTAGAATCTTTGGGAAGTGCTCATGAAACCTTCGTATATGGGAGGCCGTGCGTGCCAGGTTATGATAGATATTATATGGCCACAGAATTATCCTTGGTTGATCCAATAGACCCCAAAGAAAAACGAGAAGATTACTATCATATTCTTCTCAATGGTGAGTCTTCTCTTGACATATCATTATCTCCACTGTCTCTAAATGAGAATTATACTTCAAACAAACACCAAGATTATATAGGTAGTGCTCGTCAATATACTCAACAAGTGGATGAACACAACCCTATCTTATGATGACACGAGGTTGTATGTTATTTGACATCTTGTATGATGGTGGCAAAACACCATTCCAACGTTGGGTTCACCTCACCCTAGTTGATTCACCAAATATAACTACTAAATGATGACCACCGTTCTATTCCCCTGTTACCCCCGCTCGACCTAGCTACACTCTTATTACCTGAAAGGAATTGTGAAATAGAAGGGTGAGCACAACTAGCCCAGTAAAGAATATCATGACTAAAGATAATTAAATTATCAATAGCCTTCATCAATAATAAATCAGAGATTTAAAACATATGGTAGATGATAAAAATTTCAACCATAGTTACAGCGGAACGAAGCAATCCATTAGAAGAGTCAAATAGACCATAAAGTCTATTATCTTCTATGTTAAAATCCACCAACAATGTTTTATCCTCGTAACATCAATTAACAGCTTCGTCCACAATCATATGAATAACTCATAATCATAATTGTGATTCTAAATTTCTCTTCGCATCCGTGATTTAAGATAATTTTTATCACATGTCTTTACCGAAACATCAAAGATCATGGTTATACCAAATCGCGATTCTGCTTATAATCATACTAACAATTTCATCTTTGCACTACGGGCCAAAGATATTCATCAATGCACCATCTTTGCACTACAAGCCAAAGATATTCAACAACAGGTCATCTTTGTACTACGGGCCAAAGATATTCATCAACAATTCATCTTTGCACTACAGGCCAAAGATATTCCTCAACGGTTCATATTTGCACTACAAGCCAAATATATTAATATCTCAAAGAAATATATAATCCTTTCAGAATTTATATAAACCATAATTATAACCATATTGATCATTTCACCTTTGCACTTAAGCTAAAGATATTCAATTATAAATTCAATGGTCATGATCATACCAGTCAACAATTTAACTTTGCACTACTGGCCAAAGAGAACACATAGTCATGATCATACCAATAATCTACCCATCTTTACACTCAAGTCAAAGAGAATTTAATATCATCATTAGGGTTATAAAAATGTTATATATGATAATAAAAATAATATAATTATAGATTTAATCTCAAGAGTAATATTCATAACTCAACTATAATTTGGTCAAAAAAAGAAACCAATTTTGTCGTGAATAGTAACTCGTGAATAGTAACCCATGAATAGTAACTTTGTGAATAGTAACTCATGAATAATAACTCGTGAATAGTAACTCATGAATAGTAAACCCGACACAAAAAAGTCAAAATTCCACAATAAAATTCATACCAATATTTCAGTATAATGATATTGAAATAATATTTCTTAAACTTATAAATAATTTATTTTAAATGTTTACACTTTACTAAATAATGCATTTAATCACTCTAAAATGCCAAACTCATAAGATTTCATCACCAATAACCAAAACCCTCATCAAAAATCTACATATAACTCATGTATGATTCTCAAGCCATAAAATCATATTTTCCAATTTTCTTACTTCACATAACATATTTAATTCTTTTACTCATAACTAGACCATTTTTATGAAAAATACCAAATCAATTCCAAAAATATTTCTTTTTTGGGATTTAGCAGAATATAGTCTCATATTGAACATATATTTTTCTCAGAATTTTTAATATTCATTTACTATTTTTCATATGGCCAAAACCGTCGAATATTAAGATATTTATCATAAATTGTACTTTTATCTAAAAATTCCGAAATTAACAAAGTACACTGATATTATATAGATGTTCTCCCAATAAAAATTTTATCAATTTTAGAGTTAACCACAAGGAGTTATAAGCGGTTACTTTTAAAATAGTCTTTTCTCGTAAAATTCATAACTCTTAATCTATACATCCAAAAATCGCCATTTTTGGACACAATCAATAAAACTCATCAAAATATCATTTTAAATTTTTCCAGAATTTTCTGAAGGACGGAAGAACTACGAACAGAAAAACATAATAACCCTTAAAATCCCTTACCTCAAAAGAGCAGTACTTCTGACTGGAATATCGGATGAAAAACCGAAGGAAATTTCTACTAAATAGCAACTCTCAAAGTATCTAAATACTCTCAAAAATATACTTGATAATATAGAGAGAAAGAAAACTTATTTCTGGTGTAATTTTCAAATCTAACTTAGGCTTCTATTTATAGGAAAATGCAAGAATGCCAAAGGAGACTAAAATAATATAATAATATTATTTCTTTTCTTCCTTCTATGCCACTTCACCAACCAAGCCACCAGCAGCCATTAAGGAAGAAAATTCAGCAGCCCACATACTTATAACATAAGTGGGTCCCACCCACAATTTAATAAAAAAATATTTTATTGTCTGAAACTTCAATAATTCATAGAAAATAGCCCGGTTATCAGAAAAATATGAATTTTACGTCCATTCTGACTGAAATCAAATTCTCTACAATTTTGTAGCTTTGAGTTTTTCCAAATTCCAAACCAAAATATCCAAAATCCACAAACGGATGATTTTTAATAACTCCACACCGACAAAATACTAATAAAACACCTCAGCATTAATTCCTTCATTTTTATCCACATTAAAATAAATATATCCATCATTTATATCCACATAAAATAAATATTTCCTTATCATATAAATCAATAATTAATTATTCACAAATAATATTACAGAATCACAATAATGACAACCAGGGCGGTGTGAGGAAAGAGGGCTTTCAATAAGAATTTCTCCATCTTTGGTAGCCGCAATTAGGTGACCAAACCTCTCCTTGACTGAACTTTCTAGACATTGCCAATAATGCTATCTAATAATATTATTCAAATAATGTAAAACCCCAACTTATTATTAATGAAATTTAATTTTCTCTATTTATTATTTTAAAATAGTAAGGGTTGATTTGATTAATGTGGATAATTATGGGTAAAATACACAAATATTTTAAAATAAGCAAGTGGTTGTAAAATATTCATTATTGTCGGGGAATATTCGTTTGGTCGAGGAATATTCGTCTTGTCAGGGGAATATTAAATGCGACGGTAGAACCTTATGTGGGCCCATAACTAAAAAACGATTGGAGGAATAAAAACGACAAGAATAAGTTGTTTAAAAATAACGGCGTACTTGTTACCGTTAATACTGTTAAAATACTCGGTGGTTAAAACACAGTAGCACACGGTATTGCACCAATTATTGATTCTTATGTAAGAAGGCATTACTCAATAATTGTTACAGTAATTACTGTTCAGTATTTTATTTTATTGATTCAATAATTGTTGTGTTGATATTTTATATTACTGGTGTTTCAATAATTGTCACTACACAGTATTTTTTCATTATCGAAGCAATAATTCATATTATCTGAATAATATTATTGGATAACATTATTGGCAATGTCTAGAAAGTTCTCGTCAAGGAGAGGTTTGGTCACCTAATTGCTTGCTAGTAAGGAGGAGAAATTCTTATTGGAAAGCCCCTCTTCCTCAGAAGGCGCTTAGTTGTCAATATTGTGATTCTATAATATTATTCTTGAATAATTAATTATTAATTTATATGATGAGGAAAATATTGATTTTATGTGGATATAGATGGAGAAAATTTTTTAATGTGACAATTGTTGAAAATTAAAATTTTATCTTTTTCTGATAAAATAATTCATTCAAATATATTATTATATTTTTAATAATATAATAATGGTTATATTTTTACAATAAATGTGTGATATATGAGTATACGAGGAGAAAGAGTTTTTTTGTTGCAATAAATGTTTAAAACATGATAAACATGTCGGTGGACCCCATTTCTTGACTGAAATTTGATTATAGCATGTAAAATCGTCCGTTTATGGATTTCGGTCAATTTCTGTTTGGAATTTGGAAAAACTTTCTTCTGAAAAGTTGTAGAGAATTGAATTTCCTATAAAAACTTGCAAGATTCAAATTTTCTGACAAAAGGGCTATTTATTGTGAATTATTGAAGTTCTGAAGCTCCGAAATAATTAATTTTGAAGTTTTAAATATTTTTAATAAGAAAAACGTTTTTTTTTGAGTTAGGCAAGGTGAGTCACTCTTGGTGGCTGATGGTTTGAATCAGATTTTGGGTGCGTAGGAATTTAATAAATATATATTAATATTTTATTAAATTTTACGCTTTGGTGTTCTAAGCATTTTCCTATAAATAGGTGTCTTGGGTTAGAATTGAAAATCACACCGAGAAATTGAAGTTTTTCTCTATATTATCGAGCATATTTTTGTGAGTATTTTGAGTATACTTTGAGTATTGCTATATCAAGTGCAAGTTCAAGTTATAGCTTATATCCGGTATTCCGATTAGTTAAATCTTTGTCTTCCGAGGTAAGGGATATTATTTTTTTTCAGTAATGATATTATTTCTTCAATATCATTATGTGAAATATTGATCCAAGTTTTATCAAATTTGAAACTTTTGGTGTCTGAGCTACTATTCACGATACTAAGACTATTCACGATATATCGACTTATTCACGAATCACGGCATTATTCATCGAAAAATAAAAATTTTCCTTTTCGTCTAAAATATCTATTGTGGATACTAGCTTTGATTGTATCCATGTTTTGATCATTCTTGAATTTTACACCACTATGATTATTTTTGAGGTATTTTTGGACATGGATAAAACAAAGTACTAATCCTTAATCCTTAATCCTTGTCATTTTGTTTCATTTGGATTCGCTTTAAAAATATTTTCATCATCCTCGCCTTAAATGATGATATTATTGAATATCTTTGGCTTGTAGTGCAAAGATGAATGATTTCGATGAATATCTTTGGCCCGTAGTGCAAAGATGAGCAGTGTTTAGATGAACATGATTAATCGATGAATATCTTTGGCTGTAGTGCAAAGATGAATATTTGATTCGAGATATATATTGATTGATGTTACATGGATAAAAGATGAGCGATGAACTTTTAAATTCATACATAGAAGATAGTAGTTTGCATTTCTACTTAACTCTTCTAATGAATTATTATTTCATCATGAATATTGATTTAAAATTTGTTGTCTATTGATTCTATTAGATTTTTCCTGTTGAAGACTAACGATAATTTGTTGTATATTATCTTAGTCATAATATTTTTCTTGGGCTAGTTGAGCTCACCCTTTTCCTTTTTGTTCCATTTTTTCTTCTCGTGGAGGCGAGAATATAGCAAGTACTGCAGCCGGGGTATGGAATGAAGGTTCTAGAGAGAGTTGTTTAGTAGTCCTCACCATTTTTGTAAAATAATGTATCAATAAATGTGATGAGGATTTATTTGAGTATAGATATTGTCTAGAAGATAATATTTGTATTCAAACTCAGCGCTTTCTTGTTGTAATAATAAAGTTGTAGTTGTTTACGTACCATGTATTGACAAACTCATAATGGGTGATGTATATACCTATTTTTGGGGCGCCACGGTTGGTATCGAGCTTAGGATATGATCTTTTGGCGGAGATCGGGGAATAGAACTAGGAGGGAGAGGCGAGTAAATCCTTCGCTAGTGTGTCCTACCTAATCTTATTTGTTAGTTGGTCGAGATATAGGAATATTATGTGATATATTGATTTTCTTAATCAACCCTTGTTTTATATGATATTTGAGAATGTCAATGAGAATATTAACAATGGAAATGAGACCGTGGAGACGCATGTACTCACCAACGAGGAGAAGCGTTCAACAGGATGACAATGTTCCTCGTGAACAACACCAATGGCGAGATGATGAACGAGGGGATGTTTAGAAGCTTTTTGCAGTTCATGCAAAATCGACGAGGAGACTCGTGTTCAAAATATAGGAGGAAATGATAGCAATTCACGGGTTGTCACAAAAGCAAGCGATTCAAAGAGTTGGGACCACGAATTTAAGGAAAGCGGATCCGATCATGGCGAAAACATGGGTTAAGCAAATTACCAAGATATTCATTTTTATCCACATTAAAATAAATATATCCATCATTTATATCCACATAAAATAAATATTTCCTTATCATATAAATCAATAATTAATTATTCACAAATAATATTACAGAATCACAATAATGACAACCAGACAGTTCCCAGGAAAGAGGGGGCTTTTAAATAAGAATTTCTCCTTACTGGCGCGCAATTAGGTCACCAAACCACTCCTTGACAGAACTTTCTAGACATTGCCAATAATGCTATCTAATAATATTATTCAAATAATGTAAAACCCCAACTTATTATTAATGAAATTTAATTTTCTCTATTTATTATTTTAAAATAGTAAGGGTTGATTTGATTAATGTGGATAGTTATGGGTAAAATACGCAAATATTTCAAAATAAGCAAGTGGTTGTAAAATATTCATTATTGTTTGGGAATATTCGTTTGGTCGAGGAATATTCAGATCGTCTTCGGGAATATTAAATTTACTGCCAAGTAAAACCATGTGTGGGCCCCATAATGAAAATGATTTGAGGAAAAAACGACAAGAATAAGTTGTTTAAAAATAACTACAGATTTGTTATTCTAATTATCTTTGTTAAAATACTTATTGGTTAAAACACAAGAAGATTACAGTATTGCACCAATTATTGATTCTTACGTAGAAGGCATTACTCAATAATTGTTATTGAGAATTATTTATTCAGTTATTTTATTTTATTGATTCAATAATTGTTGTGTTGATATTTTATATTCTTGTTGTTTTGATAATTGTCACTACACAATTATTTTTCATTATCGAAGCAATAATTCATATTATCCGAATAATATTATTGGATAACATTATTGGCAATGTCTAGAAAGTTCGTCTAAGGAGAGGTTTGGTCACCTAATTCTTGTATTAGTAAGGAGAAATTCTTATTGGAAAGCCTCCTTCCAGGGAACCGCCGGTTGTCAATATTGTGATTACGTAATATTATTCGTGAATAATTAATTATTAATTTATATGATGAGGAAAATATTGATTTTATGTGGATATAGATAGAGAAAATTTTTAATGTGACAATTGTTGAAAATTAAAATTTTATCTTTTTACGATAAAATAATTATTTAAATATATTATTATATTTTAATAATATAATAATGGTGATATTTTTATAATGAATGTGTGATATATGAGTATACGAGGAGAAATAGTATTTTTGTTGCAATAAATGTTTAAAACATGTTAAACATGTCGGTGGACCCCATTTCTTGACTGAAATTTGATTATAGCATGTAAAATCGCCCGTTTATGGATTTCGGTCAATTTCTATTTGGAATTTGGAAATACTTTCTTCTGCAAAGTTGTAGAGAATTGAATTTCCTATAAAAACTCGCAAGATTCAAATTTTCTGACAAAAGGACTATTTATTGTGAATTATTGAAGTTCTAAAGCTCCGAAATAATTAATTTTGAAGTTTTAAATATTTTTAATAAGAAAAACGTTTTTTTTTAGTTAGGCAAGGTGAGTCACTCTTGGTGGTGATGGTTTGAATCAGATTTTTGGGTGCGAGGAATTTAATAAATATATATTAATATTTTATTAAATTTTACGCTTTGGTGTTCTAAGTATTTTCCTATAAATAGGTGCTTGGGTTAGAATTGAAAATCACACCAGAAATTGAAGTTTTCTCTCTCTATATTATCGAGCGTATTCTTGTGAGTATTTTGAGTATACTTTGAGTATTGCTATACGGTGCAAGTTCAAATTATAGCTTATATCCGAGATTCCGGTTAAATCTTTATCTTTCCGAGGTAAAGGATATTATTTTTTTTTCGTAATGATATTATTTCTTCAATATCATTATCTTTGAAATATTGATCTAAAGTTTTTATCAAATTTGGAACTTTTGGTGTAGAGCTATTATTCACGATATCAAGACTTTATTCACGATACGACAATTATTCACGAATACGGCATTATTCATCGAAAAATGAAAATTTTCCCTTTTCGTCTAAAATATCTATTGTGGATACTAGCTTTGAGTGTATCCAAGTTTTGATCATTCTTGAATTTTACACCACTATGATTATTTTTGAGGTATTTTTGGACATGGATAAAACAAAGTACGAATCCTTAATCCTTGTCATTTTGTTTCACTGGATTCGTTTCTTTAAAAATATTTTTCATCATCCTCAGTCTTAAATGATGATATTATTGAATATCTTTGGCTTGTAGTGCAAAGATGAATGATTTCGATGAATATCTTTGGCCCGTAGTAAAAGATGAGCAGTGTTTAGATGAACATGATTAATTAATGAATATCTTTGGCTGTAGTCAAAAGATGAATATTTGATTCAGATATATATTGAATGATGTTCTGAGGATAAAAGATGCGATGAACTTTTAAATTCATACATAGAAGATAGTAGTTTGCATTCTCTACTTAACTCTTCTAATGAATTATTATTTCATTGCGAATATTGATTTAAAATTTGTTGTCTATTGTATTCTATTAGATTTTTTCCCATGAAGACTAACGATAATTTGTTGTATATTATCTTAGTCATAATATTTTTCTTTGGGCTAGTTGAGCTCACCCTTTTCCTTTTTGTTCCATTTTTCTTCTCGTATAGGCGAGAATATAGCGAAATGCAGTCGGGTATGGAATGAAGGTTCTAGAGAGAGTTGTTTAGTAGTCCTCACCATTTTGTAAAATAATGTATCAATAAATGTGATGAGGATTTATTTGAGTATAGATATTATCAGAAGATAATATTTGTATTCAAACTCACGCTTTTCTTGTTGTAATAATAAAGTTGTAGTTGTTTACGTACTCACGTATTGACAACTCAAAATGGGTGATGTATACCTATTTTAGGGGCATCACAATTGGTATCAGAGCTTAGGGATATGATCTCTGGCGGAGATCGGGGAATAAAACTAGGAGGGGAGAGACGAGTAAATCCTTCGCTAGTGTGTCCTACCTAAGCTTATTTGTTAGTTGGTCAAGTATATAGGGATATTATGTGATATATTGATTTCATTAATTAACCCTTGTTTTATGACAAAGATTTGAGAATGTCGATCGAGAATATTAACAATGGAAATGAGACCGTGGAGACTTTGTACTCACCAACGTGGGAGAACGCTCAACAACGGTGGCAATGTTCCTCCCGTGAACAACACCACCGAAAGCGAGATGATGAACGAGGGGTTGTTTAGAAGCTTTTTCATAGATTCATGCAAAATCGACGAGGAGACTCGTGTTCAAAATATAGGAGGAAATGATAGCAATTCACGGGTTGTCACAACCAAGCAGTTCAAAGAGTTGGGACCACCGAATTTAAGGGAAAGCGAGATCCGATCATGGCGGAAACATGGGTCAAGCAAATTACCAAGATATTCGATGTCTTGGGATGGGCGGAGGAACGAAGGTTCCATTCTCCACCTTTATGTTTCTTGGCGAGAAGGGATCATTGGTGGGAGTGCGTGAAGCGTACTCCATCCATCTCCACTCGGCATGTCTTGGGGAGACATTTCAGAAACTATTTAATGACAAATACTTTCACGAAAGTGTTCGTCATATGAAGGAAGTGGAGTTCATCGATTAGAAAGCAAAACAACATGGACGGTGTCTCGAAGACGAGGCAAAGTTTGCGAGTTATCCGTGTTTGCACCTCATTTGGTGGAGAATAAGGAACGATGACGCGGATGTTTCTTAGAGGTTTGAAACCCAGATACGTCGATATCTCATTTCTCATAAATTTTCTCTCTATTCAGGATGTTGTAAGCAGGGCTCAATTATTAGGCGAGATAACTAGTACGGTCAACTAAGGGACCACAACCAGGATCATCTAGGAGATAGCAGTCAACAAAACAACGATAACCGGCGGAGAAAGAAAAGAGCGGACAAAAATGGTAACTACTCGGTGGTAATCATGGCCATGAAAAAATAAAGAAGCGAAGTCCGGAGGAGATTTTAAAAGAGGAGATTTAACAACGACCATGTGAAGACAGCAAGACCAACAAAGAATTGGTTCCAGGGAGGAACGACCACCGTGGTCGTATGCTACAAATGCGGAAAAGAGGGAATTATCAGTCCAAACTGCCCACAACAGTTCAAGGTATGCTATAATTGTGGAAAGGAAGGACATATCGCTCGGGATTATACGGTAGCGAAACCTAGTTCAATGGGGACGGTGACTCAAAAGATTGTCCCGTAAAAGTCAAAGTCAGTCAGCGGTGCCTCGGAAGAAGCGTTTGTTGTGGTGGTCAAAATGCGAGGAACCCAAACGAGGTGATCACGGGTAAGTTTAATCATAAATTCTTGTGAAGTTTATACTTTAGAGATACGGTGCTACCCATTCATTTATCTCTCCTACTTGTGCTCAACGTTTAAATTTGACTCCAAAAAAATTAGACTTTGACGATCTGTGGAAACTCCATTAGGAGAAACTTTCATCACATCCATCGTTTATAAATCTTGTTTGATTCAAGTTGGCACCATCACCTTACATTGACCTTATCTCTTTAAAGATACTTGCTTTTGATGTGATTTTAGGGATTGATTGGTTAACTACTCATCATGCCAAAATTGATTATTTTCGTAAGGTTGTTAGTTTTCATATTCCTAACCACTTTGTTGTTCAATTCAAGTAACTAAACCATTAAAATCAATCACTATCATATCTAATCATAAAGCTATTCGTTTTATTGAAAAGCGGATGTCAAGCTTTCTTAGCCCATGTTATGGATTTGAATAAAGACACGTCAAATTTGAATAATATTCCTGTTGTTATTGACTTTTCCGACGATTTCTCAAGAACTTCCCGGGTCTACCCCGTAACGTGAAGTTGAATTCTTTATTGATCTTGAACCCGGTACAAAGCCCATTTCTAAAATCCCATATCGAATGGCTCCTATTGAACTTCGGGGAGTTAAAGGTCCAACTCTGAGAATTGTTGGACATCGGTTTCATTCCTCCTAGTACATCTCCTTGGGGTGCTCTGTTTTTATTAAGTAAGAAGAAGAAAGACGGGAGTATGCGATTTTTGTATTGACTATCGGAATTGAACCATGTCACCATCAAGAATAGGTATCCTCTACCTCGTATTGATGACTTGTTTGACCGATTCTGAGGGCACAATTTTTTCAAAGATCGTTCTTCATTACGGATATCATCATTGAAGATTAGGCCGAGGATATTCCAAAGACCGCCTTCAAAACTCGGTATGGGCATTATGAATTCTTAGTCATGTCTTTTTGACCGACTAATGCTCCCGCGGCTTTCATGGATATGATGAACCGAGTATTTAAGGAATATTTGGATCGATTTGTTGTTGTCTTTATTGATGACATCCTCATATATTCCAAAAGTCGTGAAGATCATGAGCACCATTTGAAAGTCGGTGCTCCAAAGGCTTCGATGAAAACAAACTATATGCCAAATTGAAGAAATTGAGTTCGGCTCGAGAAGTAGCATTTCTTGGGCGCGTGGTGTCGAAACATGGAGTATCTGTTGATCGTGAAGATTGAAGCAATACAAAGTTGGGAGCAACCGAAGTCGATGATCAAGTACATAGCTTTTTGGGCTTAGTGGTTATTATCGAGAGATTCGTGGAAGGGTTTTCTCGAATCGCTACTCCATTAACTTCAGCTAACTCGAAAGGATCTGAGAAATTCGTTTGGAGCGAAGAATGCGAGAAGAGTTTCCAAGAGCTTAAGAGGAGACTTATTTTTTAAGACTGTTCTAACAATACCATCCTGGTTCGGATGGATTTGTTATCTCTGCCGATGCTTGAGTGCAAAGGGTTAGGATGTGTTCTCATGCAACGTGGGAAAGTCATAGCCTATGCCTCGCGATAACTTAAAGAGTATGAGAGGAATTATCCTACTCATGATCTAGAGTTAGCGGCGTGATCGTTTTTATTAAAGATATGGAGGCACTATCTATATGGGGAGAAAGTGGAGATATATTCGGACCATAAAAGCCTTAAATATTTCTTCACTCAAAAAGAACTCAACATGCGGGCAAATGACGTTGGCTTCGAGCTATTGAAAGACTACGACCACACTATTTAATACCATCCCGGAAAAGCGAACGTGGTAGGTGGTGCGCGTTGAGTAGAAGATCATATATGCGGAACGAAAAGTGCGATGATGTCAAGTATACGATAAAGCCAACTTTAATAGAAAAAGTTAAGGTTGCTCAAGCCACAGGCCCGAAATGATGCGTATGAAGAAAGAAAGTACAAGAAGGAGCTATTAGGGCGAGAATTGATGAAGAAGGAATACTTGAGTCCACTCTAGACTTTGTGTTCCTAACGACTACGATTTGAAGTGCAAGATTATGATGGAGGCACACAATACACCATTTGCAATCCATCTCGGAAGTACTAAAATGTATCGTGATCTTGACATACATTTTGGTGGAACAATATGAAGAGAGAGATTGCAAAGTTTATCTCAATGTGTTTAACTTGTCAACGTGTAAAGGCGGAGCATCTTGTACCTAAGGGTCCGTTGCAACCACTTGAGATTCCGAAATGGAAGTGGGAACACATTACCATGGATTTCATTACGGGTCTTCCTACGGTTTCTCAAGGCATCAATGCTATTTGGGTTATTGTTGATAGATTAACCAAGTCTGCTCATTTCTTGCCGATACGGGAGACTTATTCCTTGAGCGTCTTGCTAGTATATGACGTGAATGAGATTGTGAGGTTGCATGGCATGCCGGTATCCATAGTTTGGATCGTGACCCAAGATTCACTTCAAGATTTTGGGTTAGCTTGCAAAAAATCTATGGGCACGGATTTGCGATTTAGTTGGCATACCATCCACAAACGGACGGACAATCGAGAGGACTATTCAAACTCTTGAAGATCTATTAAGACTACGTGTCCTAGACTTCAAGGGTAGTTGGGATAAGTATTTACCATTGATGGAATTCTCCTTCAACAACAGATTATCGAGCAAGTATAGGTGTGGCTCCATTCAAGCATTATATGGACGAAAATGTCGTTCTCAATATGTTGGGATGAGGTGGGTGAAGCAACATTGTTGGGACCCGAGTTAAGACGTATATGACTCTAGAAAAGATTCAAATGATTCGACAACGATACAAAGCGGGCACAAGATCGACAAAAGAGTTATGCGGATCTTCATCGAAAGGACGTGGAATTTAGTGTAGGGATCATGTATTGTTGCGAGTTGCTCCATGGAAGGGAGTTAAAAGATTTGGGAAGAGAGGAAAGCTCAATCCACGATTTATTGGTCCATTTCAAATTCTTGACCGAGTAGGAAATGTAGCCTATAGACTTGCGTTACCTCAAAGTATGTCTCGTGTTCATAATGTGTTTCACATATCTGTACTTCGTAAATATGTGAAAGACCCGAACCACGTTATAGAGTTAGAACCGGATGAAATAGCCGAAGACTTAACGTATGAGGAGGTACCTGTTAAGATCTTGGATAGGAAGGAGCATGTCCTACGCGCAAAGGTCATACCACAAGTTAAAGTTACGTGGAGGAATCATGCTATAGAGGAAATGACACTGGGAATTGGAAAGCGGAAATGAAAGCGAGGTATCCTCACCTTTTGAAACACACCGAATCGCACGTCAATTTCGAGGACGAAATTTCATAAGGAGGGAGGTTGTAAGATCCCAACTTATTATTAATGAAATTTAATTTTCTCTATTTATTATTTTGAAATAGTAAGGGTTGATTTGATTAATGTGGATAGTTATGGGTAAAATATCATAAATATTTCAAAATAAGCAAGTGGTTGTAAAATATTCATTATTATCGGGGAATATTCGTTTGGTCAAGGAATATTAAATCATTGTCGAGGAATATTAAATACGACTGGTAGCGACCGTATGTGTGGGCCCCATAATGGAAAGCGATTGGAGGAAAAAGCGACAAGAATAAGTTGTTTAAAAATAATTGGCGTAGATGTTACAGATTAATCTTGTTAAAATACTAAATTGGTGGTTAAAACACAAGAAGCACTGCGGTATTGCACCAATTATTGATTCTTACGTGAAGGCACTACTCAATAATTGTTACAGTAATTAATTATCAAATTATTTTATTTTATTGATTCAATAATTCTTTGTGTTGATATTTTATATTATTGTTGTTTTGATAATTGTCTTACACGATATTTTTTCATTATTGAAGCAATAATTCATATTATCTGAATAATATTATTGGATAACATTATTGGCAATGTCTAGAAAGTTCTGTCTAAGGAGAGGTTTGGTCACCTAATTTTGCGCTAGTAAGGAGAAATTCTTATTGGAAAACCCCCTCCTGAACCGCTATGCAGTTTGTCAATATTGTGATTCTGTAATATTATTCGTGAATAATTAATTATTAATTTATATGATGAAGAAAATATTGATTTTATGTGAATATAGATGGAGAAATTTTTTAATGTGACAATTGTTGAAAATTAAAATTTTATCTTTTTACGATAAAATAATTCATTTAAATATATTATTATATTTTTAATAATATAATAATGGTGATATTTTTACAATGAATGTGTGGTATATGAGTATACGAGGAGAAAGAGTATTTTTGTTGCAATAAATGTTTAAAACATGTTAAACATGTTTCAATTGGACCCCATTTCTTGGTCGAAATTTGATTATAGCTTGTAAAATCGTCCAGTTTATGGATTTGGTCAATTTTTGTTTGGAATTTGGAAAAACTTTCTTACGCAAAGTTGTAGAGAATTGAATTTCCTATAAAAATTTGCGAGATTCAAATTTTTCGACAAAAGGGCTATTTATTGTGAATTATTGAAGTTACAAGCTCTGAAATAATTAATTTTTGAAGTTTTAAATATTTTAATAAGAAAACGTTTTTTTTTTGAGTTAGGCATGGTGAGTCACTCTTGGTGGTGATGGTTTGAATCAGATTTTTGGGTGCGTAGGAATTTAATAAATATATATTAATATTTTATTAAATTTTCGCTTTAAGTGTTCTAAGCATTTTCCTATAAATAGGTGCTTGGGTTAGAATTGAAAATCACACCGAAATTGAAGTTTTTCTCTCTATATTATCGAGTGTATTCTTGTGAGTATTTTGAGTATACTTTGAGTATTGCTATACTCTCTGCAAGTTCAAGTTATAACTTATATCCAAATTATTCGAGGTTAAATCTTGTCTTTTTCGAGGTAAGGGATATTATTTTTTTTCGTAATGATATTATTTCTTCAATATCATTATGCTGAAATATTGATCTGAAGTTTTTTTATCAAATTTGGAACTTTTGGTGTCGAAGCTACTATTCACGTATACGACACTATTCACGAATACGGCATTATTCATCGAAAAATGAAAATTTTCCCTTTTCGTCTAAAATTTCTATTGTGGATACTAGCTTTGATTGTATCCATGTTTTGATCATTCTTGAATTTTACACCACTATGATTATTTTTGAGGTATTTTTGGACATGGATAAAACAAAGTACGAATCCTTAATCCTTAATCCTTGTCATTTTGTTTCCTTTGGATTCGTTTCTTTAAAAATATTTTTCATCATCCTCGGCCTTAAATGATGATATTATTGAATATCTTTGGCTTGTAGTGCAAAGATGAATGATTTTTCGATGAATATCTTTGGCCCGTAGTGCAAAAGATGAGCAGTGTTTAGATGAACATGACCAACGGTGATGAATATCATTGGCCTATAGTGCAAAGATGAATATTTGATTCGGATATATATTGATTGATGTTACAGGGGATAAAAGATGAGCGATGAACTTTTAAATTCATACATAGAAGATAGTAGTTTGCATTCTCTACTTAACTCTTCTAATGAATTATTATTTCATTGCGAATATTGATTTAAAATTTGTTGTCTATTATATTCTATTAGATTTTCCTGTTGAAGACTAACGATAATTTATTGTATATTATCTTAGTCATAATATTTTTCTTTGGACTAGTTAAGCTCACCCTTTTCCTTTTGTTCCATTTTTTTTTCTTCTCAGAGGCGAGAATATAGCGAGTACGAGTGGGGTATGGAATGAAGGTTCTAGAGAGAGTTGTTTAGTAGTCCTCACTTTGTAAGACCCCAACTTATTATTAATGAAATTTAATTTTCTATTTTGAAATAGTAAGGGTTGATTTGATTAATGTGGATAGTTATGGGTAAAATACATAAATATTTCAAAATAAGCAAGTGGTTATAAAATATTCATTGTTGTCGGGGAATATTCGTTTGGTCGTGGAATATTAAATGCTCGGGGAATATTTAAATACGACAAGTAAATGACCGTATGTGGGCCCATAACGGAAAGCGATTGGATGAAGAAAACGACAAATATAAGTTGGTTAAAAATAACGACGTAGTTATTCTTAATTAAAGCTGTTAAAATACTCGGTGGTAAAACACACTAGCAGCACGGTATTGCACCAATTATTGATTCTTACGTGAAAGCCTTTACTCAATAATGGTTACGATAATTCTTATTCGATATTTTATTGATTTAATAATTCTTTGCGTTGATATTTTATATTTCATTGTTTCAATAATTGTCATTTACGATATTTTTTCACTTATCGAAGCAATAATTCATATTATCTGAATAATATTATTAGATAACATTATTGGCAATGTCTAGAAAGTTTACATAAGGAGAGGTTTGGTCACCTAATTGCGCTGCCATGAAGGAGAAATTCTTATTGGAAAGCCCCTCTTTCACAGGGAGCTATGCGGTTGTCAATATTGTGATTCTGTAATATTATTTGTGAATAAATAATTATTGATTCATATGATGAGGAAAATATTAATTTTATGTGGATATAGATGGAGAAAATTTTAATGTGACAATTGTTGAAAATTGAAATTTTATCTTTTACGATAAAATAATTCATTTAAATATATTATTATATTTTAATAATATAATAATGGTGATATTTTTACAACGAATGTGGGATATATGAGTATACGAGGAGGAAGAGTATTTTTGTTGCAATATATGTTTAAAACATGTTAAACATGTCTGGTGGACCCCATTTATTGGTGAAATTTGATTATAGCTTTGTAAAATCCCGTTTGTGGATTTTGGTCAATTTTGGTTGGAATTTGGAAAAACTTTCTTCGCAAAGTTGTAGAGAATTGAATTTCCTATAAAAAAGCAGATTGAATTTTCTGATAAAAGGGCTATTTATTATGAATTATTGAAGTTCAAGCTCAAATAATTGATTTTTGAAGTTTAAAATATTTAAAATTAGAAAACGATTTTTCATTATGGTGTGTTAAACATGTGTGTTGAATGAGCTGAATTCAGTTCTTGGAAGGTTTGGCGTAGGAAAATTTAATATATATTAATATTTTATTAAATTTTACGCTTTGGTGTTCTAAGCATTTTCCTATAAATAGGTGCTTGGGTTAGAATTGAAAATCACAATTAAACTCGAAGTTTTCTCTCTCTATATTATCGGCGTATTCTTGTGAGTATTTTGAGTATATTTTGAGTATTGCTATACTGATTGCAAGTTCAAGTCATAGCTTTATATCAGGTGTTTCAACTAGAAATCTTGTTTTTGTGAGGTAAGGGATATTCAGAAGACCGAAATTTTTAAATAAAAAGGAATTTCCTTTATTTATTATTTTGAAATAGTAAGGGTTGATTTGATTAATGTGGATAGTTAAGGGTTAAATACATAAATATTTCAAAATAAGCAAGTGGTTATTAAATATTCATTGTTGTGGGGAATATTCGTTTGGTCGTGGAATATTAAATCTCGCTTGGGAATATTAAATGCGACAGTAGCGATTACCATGTGTGGGCCCCATAACGTGAAAGCGATTGGATGAAGAAAACGACAAATATAAGTTGTTTTAAATAAGCGGCGTAGTTGTTCGCTAATTATCTTTTGTTGGAATACCCGGTGGTTAAAACACACTAATCGCGTTGTTGAAAGAAGCATACCAGTATTGCACCAATTATTGATTCTTACGTGAAGAAGGCACTACTCAATAATGGTTACTGATAATTCTTATTCAAAGATTTTATTGAGTTAATAATTGCTGCGTTGATATTTTATATTCTTTGTTGTTTCAATAATTGTCATTACACAAGATTTTTCATTATCGAAGCAATAATTCATATTATCTGAATAATATTATTAGATAACATTATTGGCAATGTCTAGAAAGTTTACATCTAAGGAGAGGTTTGGTCACCTAATTTGCGCCAAGAAGAAGAAATTCTTATTGGAAAGCCCCCTCTCTGAGGCGCCTGGTTGTCAATATTGTGATTCGTAATATTATTTGTGAATAATTAATTATTGATTTATATGATGAGGAAAATATTGATTTTATGTGGATATAGATGGAGAAAATTTTTAAAATGACAATTGTTGAAAATAAATATTTTATCTTTTTACGATAAAATAATTCATTTAAATATATTATTTTAATAATATATTAACGGTGATATTTTACAACGAATGTGGGATATATGAGTATACGAGGAGGAAGAGTATTTTTGTTGCAATAAATGTTTAAAACATGTTAAACATGTAAATTGGACCCCATTTATCGATTAGTGAAATTTGATTATAACTGTAAAATCCCCGTTTGTGGATTTGGTCAATTTCGATTGGAATTTAGAAAAACTTTCTTTACGCAAAGTTGTAGAGAATTGAATTTCCTATTAAAATTGCGAGATTCTAATTTTTTGATAAAAGGGCTATTTATTGTGAATTATTGAAGTTCCGAAGCTCCGAAATAATTGATTTTTAGAAGTTTAAAATATTTAAAATTAGAAAAACGTTTTTTTCATTATGGTGTGTTAAACATGTGTGTTGAATGAGCTAAATTCAGTTCTTGGAAGGTTGGCATAGGAAAATTTAATATATATTAATATTTTATTAAATTTTACGCTTTGGTCATTCTAAGATTTTCTATAAATAGGGTGCTTAGGTTAGAATTGAAAATCACACCGTAAAGCTGAAGTTTTCTCTCTATATTATCGAGTGTATTCTTGTGAGTATTTTGAGTATACTTTGAGTATTGCTATACGGTGCAAGTTCAAGTCATAGCCTATATCCGGTGTTTCAACTAGAAGTACTGTCTTTGTGAGGTAAGGGATATTGTAAGACCCCGAAATTTTTTAAATAAAAAGGAATTTCCTTTATTTATTATTTTGAAATAGTAAGGGTTGATTTGATTAATTGGATAGTTAATGGTTAAATACGCAAATATTTCAAAATAAGCAAGTGGTTATTAAATATTCATTGTTGTCGGGAATATTCGTTTGGTCGTGGAATATTAAATGCTTGTCGGGAATATTAAAGACGACGTTACTGACCATGTGTGGGCCCCATAACGGAAAGCGATTGGATGAAGAAAACGACAAATATAAGTTATTTTTAAATAAGCGGCGTAGTTATTTACCAATTAATCATTGTTGGAATACCCGTTGGTTAAAACACACTAATCTGGCGTTGTTGAACAAAGAAGCGCACCGGTATTGCACCAATTATTGATTCTTACGTGAAGGCCACTACTCAATAATGGTTACGATAATTCTTTATTCAATATTTTATTGAGTTAATAATTCTTTGCGTTGATATTTTATATTCTTTGTTGTTTGATAATTGTCATTACACATTATTTTTCATTATCGAAGCAATAATTCATATTATCTGAATAATATTATTAGATAACATTATTGGCAATGTCTAGAAAGTTCTATCTAAGGAGAGGTTTTGTCACCTAATTTGCGCCAGATGAAGAAATTCTTATTGGAAAGCCCTCTTTCCAGGAACCGCACTGGTTGTCGATATTGTGATTACGTAATATTATTTGTGAATAATTAATTATTGATTTATATGATGAGGAAAATATTGATTTTATGTGGATATAGATGGAGAAAATTTTAAAATGACAATTGTTGAAAATAAATATTTTATCTTTTTACGATAAAATAATTCATTTAAATATATTATTTTAATAATATATTAGCGGTGATATTTTTACAACGAATGTGGGATATATGAGTATCTGAGGAGGAAGAGTATTTTGTTGCAATAAATGTTTAAAACATGTTAAACATGTCGATGGACCCCATTTATTGATCGAAATTTGATTATATAACGTAAAATCCCGTTTGTGGATTTCGGTCAATTTCTGATTGGAATTTAGAAAAACTTTCTTCTGCAAAGTTGTAGAGAATTGAATTTCCTATTAAAAGTCGCGAGATTCTAATTTTCTGATAAAAGGGCTATTTATTGTGAATTATTGAAGTTCCGAAGCTCCGAAATAATTGATTTTTGGAAGTTTAAAATATTTAAAATTAGAAAAACGTTTTTTTCATTATGGTGTGTTAAACATGTGTGTTGAATGAGCTGAATTCAGTTCTTGGAAGGTTGGCGTAGGAAAATTTAATATATATTAATATTTTATTAAATTTTCTGCTTTGGTGTTCTAAGCATTTTCCTATAAATAGGGTGCTTAGGTTAGAATTGAAAATCACACCAGAAACTGAAGTTTTCTCTCTCTATATTATCGAGCGTATTCTTGTGAGTATTTTGAGTATACTTTGAGTATTGCTGCTCTGATTGCAAGTTCAAGTCATAGCTTTATATCCGGTGTTTCAACTAGAAATCTTGTCTTTTTGTGAGGTAAGGGATATTGTAAGACCCCAAAATTTTTTAAATAAAAGGAATTTCCTTTATTTATTATTTTGAAATAGTAAGGGTTGATTTGATTAATGTGGATAGTTAATGGTTAAATACATAAATATTTCAAAATAAGCAAGTGGTTATTAAATATTCATTGTTGTCGGGGAATATTCGTTTGGTCGTGGAATATTCATGACCGTCGGGGAATATTAAATATGATTTCTGCGACCATATGTGGGCCCCATACGAAAAAAGCGATTGGATGAAGAAAGCGACAAATATAAGTTATTTTTAAATAAGCAGGCGTGGTTATTTAAGATTATCTTGTTGGAATACTAAATTGGTTAAAACACACTAATCTGGCGTTGTTGAACAAGAAGACACCAGTATTGCACCAATTATTGATTCTTACGAAGAAGGCACTACTCAATAATGGTTACGATGAATTCTTTATTCGAGTATTTTATTGAGTTAATAATTGTTGCGTTGATATTTTATATTGTTGTTGTTTCAATAATTGTCATTTACGGTATTTTTCATTATCGAAGCAATAATTCATATTATCCGAATAATATTATTAGATAACATTATTGGCAATGTCTAGAAAGTTCAATACAAGGAGAGGTTTGGTCACCTAATTGCGGCGCCCAAGAAGAAGAAATTCTTATTGGAAAGCCCCCCTTCTCTGAAGCGCACAGTGGTTGTCGATATTGTGATTTCGTAATATTATTTGTGAATAATTAATTATTGATTTATATGATGAGGAAAATATTGATTTTATGTGGATATAGATGGAGAAAATTTTTAAAATGACAATTGTTGAAAATAAATATTTTATCTTTTTACGATAAAATAATTCATTTAAATATATTATTTTAATAATATATTAACGGTGATATATTTTACAACGAATGTGGGATATATGAGTATACGAGGAGGAAGAGTATTTTTGTTACAATAAATGTTTAAAACATGTTAAACATGCTAAATTGGACCCCATTTATTGGTGAAATTTGATTATACTGTAAAATCCCGTTTGTGGATTTGGTCAATTTCGATTGGAATTTAAAAAACTTTCTTCTGCAAAGTTGTAGAGAATTGAATTTCCTATTAAAAGTCGCGAGATTCTAATTTTCTGATAAAAGGGCTATTTATTGTGAATTATTGAAGTTCAGAAGCTCCGAAATAATTGATTTTTGGAAGTTTAAAATATTTAAAATTAGAAAAACGTTTTTTCATTATGGTGTGTTAAACATGTGTGTTGAATGAGCTGAATTCAGTTCTTGGAAAGGTTAGGCGTAGGAAAATTTAATATATATTAATATTTTATTAAATTTTACGCTTTGTGTTCTAAAGCATTTTCCTATAAATAGGGTGCTTAGGTTAGAATTGAAAATCACACCGTAAACTCAAGTTTCTCTCTCTATATTATCGAAGCGTATTCTTGTGAGTATTTTGAGTATACTTTGAGTATTGCTATACTGGTGCAAGTTCAAGTCATAGCTTTATATCAGGTGTTTCAACTAGAAATCTTGTCTTTGTGAGGTAAGGGATATTGTAAGACCCGAAATTTTTAAATAAAAAGGAATTTCCTTTATTTATTATTTTGAAATAGTAAGGGTTGATTTGATTAATGTGGATAGTTAAGGGTTAAATACATAAATATTTCAAAATAAGCAAGTGGTTATTAAATATTCATTGTTGTCGGGGAATATTAGTTTTGGTCGTGGAATATTAAATCTTTGTCAGAATATTAAATGACTGACGCCAATGTGACCATGTGGGCCCCATGTGAAAGCGATTGGATGAAGAAAAAATGACAAATATAAGTTGTTTTTAAATAAGCGGCGTAGTTATTCCAATTATATCTTGTTGGAATACGGTGGGTTTAAAACACACTAATAATCCAGCGTTGAACAAAAAGATAGCACTGCAGTATTGCACCAATTATTGATTCTTACGTGAAAGGCACTACTCAATAATGGTTACGATAATTATCATTCGATGTTTTATTGAGTTAATAATTGCTGCGTTGATATTTTATATTCTTTGTTGTTTTGATAATTGTCATTACACAAAGTATTTTTCATTATCGAAGCAATAATTCATATTATCTGAATAATATTATTAGATAACATTATTGGCAATGTCTAGAAAGTTACATCTAAGGAGAGGTTTGGTCACCTAATTGCGGCGCCAAAGAAGAAGAAATTCTTATTGGAAAGCCCCTCTCTCACAGGAGGCTGCTGGTTGTCAATATTGTGATTACGTAATATTATTTGTGAATAATTAATTATTGATTTATATGATGAGGAAAATATTGATTTTATGTGGATATAGATGGAGAAAATTTTAAAATGACAATTGTTGAAAATAAATATTTTATCTTTTTACGATAAAATAATTCATTTAAATATATTATTTTAATAATATATTAACGGTGATATTTTACAACGAATGTGGGATATATGAGTATACGAGGAGGAAGAGTATTTTTGTTGCAATAAATGTTTAAAACATGTTAAACATGTAAATTGGACCCCATTTATTATTTGAAATTTGATTATAACTTTTGTAAAATTGCCCGTTTGTGGATTTGGTCAATTTCTGATTGGAATTTGGAAAAACTTTCTTCTGCAAAGTTGTAGAGAATTGAATTTCCTATAAAAACTCATGAGATTCGAATTTTCTGATGAAAGGGCTATTTATTATGAATTATTGAAGTTAGAAGCTCAAAATAATTGATTTTGGAAGTTTAAAATATTTAAAATTAGAAAAACGTTTTTCTTATTTTTTCTAGAAGGTGGCATGTGTTTGATGGCTGAAATCAGATTCTAGACATGTGTAGAAAATAATATAATTATATTATTAATTTATTAAATTTTTTTGCTTTGGTGTTAAGCAATTTCTATAAATAAGGTCTTGGGTTAGAATTGAAAATCACACGTAAGCTGAAGTTTTTTCTCTCTATATTATCGAGCGTATTCTTGTGAGTATTTTGAGTATACTATGAGTATTGCTATATCGGTGCAAGTCCAAGTCATAGCCTTTATATCAGGTGTTTTAAATTAGAAATCGTGATCTTTTCGAGGTAAGGGATATTATTTTTTTTCAGTAATGATATTATTTCTTCAATATCATTATCTTTGAAATGTTGATCCGAAGTTTTTATCAAATTTGGAACTTTTTCATGTATGGGGTTCTTATTCATGGGTTCTTATTCATGAGTTCTTATTCACGAGTTCTTATTCTTGAGTTCTTATTCACGAGTTCTTATTCACGAGTACTATTCATGAAAGCGTGAAGATGTTTTTGTGGAATTTCTATCTTTTGGTGTCTGAGAGTTTATTCACGTATCGGCCTTTATTCACGATATCTGAAGACTATTCACTTATATCTGGTCTTTATTCAATCAAAAATAAAATTTCTTCTTTTCGTCTCAAAACATCTATTCGGATACTAACTACGATTGTATCCATGTTTTGATCATTCTTGAATTTTACACCACTATGATTATTTTTGAGGTATTTTTGGACGTGGATAAAACTAAAATGCGAATCCTTAATCCTTAATCCTTGTCATTTTGTTTCACTTTGGATTCGTTTCTTTAAAATATTTTTCATCATCTTGATCTTAAATGATGATATTATGGAATATCTTTTGCTTTTGTAGTGCAAAAGATGAATGATTTCGATGAATATCTTTGGCACTGTAGTGCAAAGATGAGCAGTGTGTGAGATGAACATGTGGAGATTGATTAATATCTTTGGCACAGTAGTGCAAAGATGAGCAGTGTTTAAATGAACATGACCAAGTGATGAATATCTTTGGCTGTAGTGTAAAGATGAATATTTGATTCGAGATGCATATTGATTGATGTTACTGAGGATAAAATATTGATGATGGGTATTAAATTCATAGATTATAGTAGATTTCATTCTCTACGTAACTCTTCTATGAATTATTATTTTCATTGCGAATATTGATCCGAAACTTGTTGTCTATTGTATTCATCAGATTTTTCCTGTTGAAGACTAACGATAATTTGTTGTATATTATCTTAGTCATAATATTCTTTTCTTGGGCTAGTTGAGCTCACCCCTTTTCCTTGTTGTTCCATTTTTCTTCTCGGGAGGCGAGAATGTAGCGAGTCTAAGTCGAGGTATGGAATGAAGGTTCAGAGAGAGTTGTTTAGTAGTCCTCACCATTTTGTAAAATAATGAATCAATAATTATGATGGGGATTTATTTGCGTGTGGATATTATCAGAAGACAATATTATATTTAAACTCACAATATATATTGTCAGTATTTCACCGACATTTGTATTATTGAAGTTGTAGTTTGCTTCTTGTACCATGTATTTGGCGACTTCGAGAATGGGTGTTGTGTATACCTATTTTGGGGCGCCACGGATATTATTTTTTCGTAATGATATTATTTCTTCAATATCATTATGCTAAAATATTGATCTGAAGTTTTTATCAAATTTGGAACTTTTGGTGTGTGAGTTACTATTCACGTATCTGGCCTTTATTCACGTATCTGACAGTATTATTCACGAATACGGCATTATTCATCGAAAAATGAAAAAAAAATTCAAAATAAAATATACATACGGATACTAGCTTTGATTGTATCCATGTTTTGATCATTCTTGAATTTTACACCACTATGATTATTTTTGAGGTATTTTTGGGCGTGGATAAAACAATCTGAATCCTTAATCCTTAATCCTTGTCATTTTGTTTCCTTTGGATTCGTTTCTTTAAAAATATTTTTCATAATCTTCGGTCTTAAATGATGATATTATGGAATATCTTTGGCTTTGAGTGCAAAGATGAATGATTTACGAAGAATATCTTTGGCCCGTAGTGCAAAAGATGAGCAGTGTTTAGATGAACATGACCATTAATCGATGAATATCTTTGGCACTGTAGTGCAAAAGATGAATATTTGATTCAGATGTATATTGATTGATGTTCTGAGGGGATAAAAGATGAGCGATGAACTTTTAAATTCATACATAGAAGATAGTAGTTTGCATTCTCTACTTAACTCTTCTAATGAATTATTATTTCATTGCGAATATTGATTTAAAATTTGTTGTCTATTGTATTCTATTAGATTTTTCCTGTTGAAGACTAACGATAATTTGTTGTATATTATCTTAGTCATAATATTTTTTCTTGGGCTAGTTGAGCTCACCCTTTTCCTTTTGTTCCATTTTTTCTTCTCGGGAGGCGAGAATATAAGCGAAGTACGAGTCGGGGTATGGAATGAAGGTTTTAGAAAGAGTTGTTTAGTAGTCCTCACCATTTTTGTAAAATAATGTATCAATAAATGTGATGAGGATTTATTTGAGTATAGATATTATCTAGAAGATAATATTTGTATTCAAACTCAGCTTTTCTTGTTGTAATAATAAAGTTGTAGTTGTTTACGTACCATGTATTGACAACTCGGAATGGGTGATGTATACCTATTTTAGGGGCATCCTGATTGGTATCGAGCTTAGGGATATGATCTCTGGCGGAGATCGGGGAATAAAACTAGGAGGAGAGGCGAGTAAATCCTTCGCTAGTGTGTCCTACTAAGCTTATTTGTTAGTTAAGTGGGTATATAGGGATATTATGTGATATATTGATTTCCTTAATTAACCCTTGTTTTATGGCGGTATTTGAGAATGTCGATTGAGAATATTAACAATGGAAATGAGACCAGTGGAGACGCTTTGTACTCACCAACGTGGAGAGCGTTCAACAGTGGCGATAATTCCTCCTGTGAACAACACCAACGAGCGAGATGATGAGCGAGGGTTGTTTAGAAGCTTTTTGCGATTCATGCAAAAATCGACGAGGAGACTTCGTGTTCAAAATATAGGAGAAATGATAGCAATTCACGGGTTGTCACGGCCCAAGCGATTCAAAGAGTTGGGACCACACGAATTTAAGGAAAGCGAGATCCGATCATGGAGGAAACATGGGTCAAGCAAATTACCAAGATATTCGATGTCTTGGGATGCGGAGAACGAAGGTTCCATTCGCCACCTTTATGTTCCTTGGCGGCGGACTCTTTGGTGGGAGTGCGTGAAGCGTACCCATCCATCTCCACTCGGCATGTCTTGGGAGACATTTGAGAACTATTTAATGACAAATACTTTCACGAAAAGTGTTCGTCGTATGAAGGAAGTGGAGTTCATCAGTTAGAGCAAAACAACATGACGATGTCTCGAGACGAGGCAAAGTTTGCAGAGTTATCGAGTTTGCACCTCATTTGGTGGAGAATAAGGGCGATATGACGCGGATGTTTCTTAGAGGTTTGAAATCCAAGATACGTCGATATCTCATTTCTCATAAATTTTCTCTCTATTAGGATGTTGTAAGCAGGGCTCAATTATTAGAGCGAGATAACGAGTACGGTCGGTGAGGACCCTGACCAGGATCATCTGGGAGATAGCGATCAACAAAACAACGATAACCGGCGGAGAAAGAAAAAGCGGCGGAAAAATGGTAACTACTACGGTGGTAATCATGGCCATGAAAATAGAAGAAGCGAGTGCGGAGGAGATTTTAAAAGAGGAGATTTAACAACGACCATGTGAAGGCAGCGGCACCACAAGACAATTGGTTCCAAGGAGGAGCGACCACCACGGTCAGTATCTACAATCACGGAAAAGAGGACATATCAATCCAAGCGCCCCTAGCGGTTCAAGGTATGCTATAATTATGGAAAGGAAGGACATATCGCCGGAAGGATTATGCGGTAGCGAAACCTAGTTCAATGAGGGACGGGGACTCAAAAGATTGTCCCGAGAAAAGTCAAAGTCAGCGGTTCTGGAAGAGCGTTTGTTGTGACTGGTCAAAATGCGAGGAACCCAAACGAGGTGATCACGGGTAAGCTAATCATAAATTCTTGTGAAGTTTATACTTTACTAGATACCGGTGCTACCCATTCATTTATCTCTCCTACTTGTGCTCAACGTTTAAATTTGACTCCAAAAAAATTAGACTTTGACCAATCTGTGGAAACTCCATTAGGAGAAACTTTCATCACATCCACTGTTTATAAATCTTGTTTGATTCAAGTTGGCACCATCACCTTACCTGTTGACCTTATCTCTTTAAAGATACTTGCTTTTGATGTGATTTTAGGGATTGATTGGTTAACTACTCATCATGCCAAAATTGATTATTTTCGTAAGGTTGTTAGTTTTCATATTCCTAACCAACCTGTTGTTCGAATTCAAGTAACTAAACCATTAAAATCAATCACTATCATATCTAATCATAAAGCTATTCGTTTATTGAAAAACGGATGTCAAGCTTTCTTAGCCCATGTTATGGATTTGAATAAAGACACGTCAAATTTGAATAATATTCTGTTGTTATTGACTTTCGACGTATTTCTGAAGAACTTCCGGTCTACCCCGTAGCGTGAAGTTGAATTCTTTATTGATCTTGAACACGTACAAAGCCCATTTCTAAAATCCCATATCGAATGGCTCTATTGAACTTCGGGAGTTAAAGGTCCAACTACTGAGGAATTGTTGGACATCGGTTTCATTCCTCTAGTACATCTCCTTGGGGTGCTCCTTTTATTAAGTAAAGAAGAAAGGCGGGAGTATGCGACTTTGTATTGACTATCGGAATTGAACCATGTCACCATCAAGAATAGGTATCTCTCACCTCGTATTGATGACTTGTTTGACCCGATTCTGAGGGCACAATTCTTTTCAAAAATCGATCTTCGTTTTGGATATCATCGGTGAAGATTAGAGGCGAGGATATTCAAAGGCGCCTTTAGAACTCGATGACGGAATTATGAATTCTTAGTCATATCTTTCGGATTTGTCTAATGCTCCTACGGCTTTCATGGATATGATGAACCGAGTATTGAGGAATATTTAGATCGGTTTGTTGTTGTCTTTATTGATGACATCCTCATATATTCCAAAAGTCGTAAAGATCATGAGCACCATTTGAAATTTGGTACTCCAAAGGCTTCGTGAAAACAAACTATATGCCAAATTGAAGAAATGAGAGTTACGGCGAGGAAGTAGCATTTCTTGGGCGCGTGGTGTCAAAACATGGAGTATCAAGTGGACGGTGAAGATTGAAGCAATACAAAGTTGGGAAGCAGCAAAAGTCGGTGGCCGAAATCACGTAGCTTTATGGGGTCTAGTGGTTATTATCGGAGATTCGTGGAAGGGTTTTCTCGAATCGCTACTCCATTCTTCATTAACTTCGGAAGGATACAAAATTCGTTTGGAGCAAAAAGAATGCGAGAAGAGTTTTCAAGAGCTTAAGAAGAGACTTATTTGGCAGACTGTTCTAACAATACCATCCTGGTTCGGATGGATTTGTTATCTCTGATGATGCTTGTGCAAAGGGTTAGGATGTGTTCTCATGCAGCGTGGGAAAGTCATCATAGCCTATGCCTCATAACAACTTAAAGAGTATGAGAGAAATTATCCTAATCATGATCTAGAGTTGGCGGCCGGTCATTTTCGCATTTAAAAATATGGAGGCACTATCTATATGGGAGAAAGTGGAGATATATTAGGACCATAAAAGCCTTAAATATTTCTTCACTCAAAAAGAACTTAACATGCTTGGCGGCGTGACGTTGGCTCGAGCTATTGAAGACTACGACCACACTATTGATACCATCCCGGTAAAAGTTGAACGTGGTAGGCGGCGCATTGAGAAGAAGATCATATGCGGAATGAGTGCGATGATGTCAAGTATATGAGCGTAGAGCCAACTTTAATAGAAAAAGTTAAGGTTGCTCGAGCCAGGGGCGGGTGATGCGTATGATGAAGAAAAAAGTACAAGAAGGAGTTATTAAGGCGAGAATTGATGAAGAAGGAATACTTCAAGTCCACTCTAGACTTTGTGTTCTAACGACTACGATTTGAAGTACAAGATTATGATGGAGGCACACAATACGCCATTTGCAATCCATCACGGAAGTAGTAAAATGTATCATGATCTTGATATACATTTTGGTGGAACAATATGAAGAGAGATTACAAAGTTTATCTCGATGTGTTTAACTTGCTTAACGTGTAAAGCGGAGCATCTAGTACCTAAGGGTCCGTTGCAACCACTTGAGATTCGAAATGGAAGTGGGAACACATTACCATGGATTTCGTTCACGGGTCTTCCTACTACGTTTCTCAAGGCATCAATGCTATTTGGGTTATTGTTGATAGATTAACCAAATACGCTCATTTCTTGCCGATACGGAGACTTATTCCTTGAGCGTCTTGCTAGTATGTACGTGAATGAGATTGTGAGGTTGCATGGCATGCCAAGTATCCATAGTTTGAATCGTGACCCAAGATTCACTTCAAGATTTTGGGTTAGCTTGCAAAAAGCTATGGGCACGGATTTGCGATTTAGTTAAGCATACCATCCTCAAGCAGACGGACAATCGAGAGAGGACTATTCAAACTCTTGAAGATTTATTAAGACTCGTGTCCTAGACTTCAAGGCGGTTAGGATAAGTATTTACCATTGGTGGAATTCTCCTACAACAACAAGTTATCGAAGCAAGTATAGGTGTGGCTCCATTTGAAGCATTATATGGGACGAAAGTGTCGCTCTCCAATGTTGGGATGAGGTGGGTGAAGCAACATTGTTGGGACCCAGAGTTAAATGCGTATGACTCACCGAAAAGATCCAAATGATTCGACAACGATACAAGCGGCACAAGATCGATAAAAAGAGTTATGCGGATCTTCATCGAAAGGACGTGGAATTTAGTATAGGGGATCATGTATTGTTGCGAGTTGCTCCATGGAAGGGAGTTACAAGATTTGGGAAGAGAGGAAAACTCGATCCACGATTTATTGGTCCATTTCAAATTCTTGACTGAGTAGGAAATGTAGCCTATAGACTTACGTTACCTCCGAGTATGTCTCGTGTTCATAATGTGTTTCACATATCTCGTGCTTCGTAAATATGTGAAAGACCGAACCACATTATAGAGTTAGAACTAGGCGAGATAGTAGAAGACTTAACGTATGAGGAGGTACTGTCAAGATCTTGGATAGGAAGGAGCATGTCCTACGCGCAAAAGGTCATACCATAATTAAAGTTACGTAGAGGAATCATGCTTTAGAGAAATGACACGGGAATTGGAAGCGGAAATGAAAGCAAAGGTATCCTCACCTTTTGAAACACCAGAATCGTCACGTCGATTTCGAGGACGAAATTTCATAAGGAGGGGAGGTTGTAAGACCCCAACTTATTATTAATGAAATTTAATTTTCTCTATTTTGAAATAGTAAGGGTTGATTTGATTAATGTGGATAGTTATGGGTAAAATATGCAAATATTTCAAAATAAGCAAGTGGTTATAAAATATTCATTGTTGTCGGGGAATATTCGTTTGGTCGTGGAATATTCGTACTGTCGGGGAATATTAAATGCGACGGTAGCGACCATGTGTGGGCCCCATAACGGAAAGCGATTGGATGAAGAAAAGCGACAAAATATAAGTTGGTTAAAAATAACGGCGTAGTTATTCACAATTATCTTGTTAAAATACTTTCGGTGGTAAAACACACTACTTAGCACGGTATTGCACCAATTATTGATTCTACGTACGTGAAGGCACTACTCAATAATGGTTACGGTAATTACTATTCGATATTTTATTGATTTAATAATTCTTTGCGTTGATATTTTATATTATTTGTTGTTTGATAATTGTCATTACACAGTATTTTTCACTATCGATTTAATAATTCATATTATCTGAATAATATTATTAGATAACATTATTGGCAATGTCTAGAAAGTTACATCTAAGGAGAGGTTTGGTCACCTAATTGCGCCGAGAAGGAGAAATTCTTATTGGAAAGCCCCCTTTCTGAGGAGGCGCCTGGTTGTCGATATTGTGATTCTCGTAATATTATTTGTGAATAAATAATTATTGATTCATATGATGAGGAAAATATTGATTTTATGTGGATATAGATGGAGAAAATTTTAATGTGACAATTGTTGAAAATTGAAATTTTATCTTTTTACGATAAAATAATTCATTTAAATATATTATTATATTTTAATAATATAATAATGGTGATATTTTTACAACGAATGTGGGATATATGAGTATACGAGGAGGAGGAAGAGTATTTTTGTTGCAATAAATGTTTAAAACATGTTAAACATGTTAAATTGGACCCCATTTATTATTTGAAATTTGATTATAACTTTGTAAAATCCCCGTTTGTGGATTTCGGTCAATTTTTGTTTGGAATTTGGAAAAACTTTCTTCTGCAAAGTTGTAGAGAATTGAATTTCCTATAAAAAGTCGCGAGATTCGAATTTTTCTGATAAAGGGCTATTTATTATGAATTATTGAAGTTCAAGTCTCAAATAATTGATTTTGGAAGTTTAAAATATTTAAAATTAGAAAAACGATTTTTTCATTATGGTGTGTTAAACATGTGTGTTGAATGAGCTGAATTCAGTTCTTGGAAGGTTGGCGTAGGAAAATTTAATATATATTAATATTTTATTAAATTTTTCGCTTTGGTGTTCTAAGCATTTTCCTATAAATAGGGTCTTGGGTTAGAATTGAAAATCACACGTAAGCTGAAGTTTTCTCTCTCTATATTATCGAGCGTATCCTTGTCATTTTGTTTCACTGGATTCGTTTCTTTAAAAATATTTTTCATAATCTTCAGTCTTAAATGATGATATTATGGAATATCTTTGGCCTGGAGTGCAAAGATGAATGATTTCTGAAGAATATCTTTGGCCCGTAGTGCAAAGATGAACAGGTGTTTAGATGAACATGACTAACTGATGAATATCTTTGGCCTGTAGTGTGACGACCCCAAAATAGGTATACATCACCCATTCTGAGTTGTCAATACATGGTACAGAAACAACTACAACTTTATTATTACAACAGTAAAACTGTGAGTTTAAATACAAATATTATCTTCTAGACAATATTTATACTCAAATAAATCCTCATCACATTTATTGATACATTATTTTACAAAATGGTGAGGACTACTAAACAATCCTTTCTAAAACCTTCATTCCATTTACCCCAGGCTTCGTACTCATTATATTCTCGCTCTCACGAGAAGAATGGAACAAAAAGGAAAAGGGTGAGCTCAACTAGCTCAAGAAGAATATTATGACTAAGATAATATACAACAAATTATCGTTAGTCTTCAACAGGGAAAAATTTAATAGAATCTGATAGACAACAAGTTTTGGATCAATATTCGCAATGAAATAATAATTCATAGAAAGAGTTACGTAGAGAATGAAATCTACTATAATCTATGAATTTAACAGGTCCTCATCAATATTTTATCCTGTAACATCAATCAATATTCATCTCAAATCAAACATTCATCTTTGCACTACTGGCCAAAGATATTCATTAATCGGTCATGTTCATCTCAACACTGTTCATCTTTGCACTCACAGCCAAAGATATTCATCATTAGGTCATGTTCATTTAAACACTGCTCATCTTTTTTACGGGTGCCAAAGATATTCTTCAAATCATTCATCTTTGCACTACTACAGGCAAAGATATTCAATAATATCATCATTTAAGACCGAGGATGATGAAAAATATTTTTAAAGAACGAATCCGGTGAAACAAAATGACAAGGATTAAGGATTAAGGATTCAGTACTTTGTTTTATCCATGTCCAACAATACCTCAAAAATAATCATAGTGGTGTAAAATTCAAGAATGATCAAAACATGGATACAATCAAAGTTAGTATCCAAAATAGATATTTTGAATGAAAAGAAGAAATTTTATTTTTCGATGAATAGTGCCAGTATCGTGAATAGTGTCAGATATCGTGAATAGTGTCATTATCACGTGAATAGTAACTCAGACACCAAAAGATAGAAATTCCAAAAAAACATTTTCACGCTTCATGAATAGTACTCGTGAATAGTAACTCGTGAATAAGTAACTCATGAATAGTAACTCGTGAATAGTAACTCATGAATAGTAACCCTGACATGAAAAAGTTCCAAATTTGATAAAACTTCAGATCAACATTTCAAAGATAATGATATTGAAGAAATAATATCATTACGAAAAAAATAATATCCCTTACCTCAAAGAATCGACTTTCCGGAAGGAAAGGTCGGAAGTGATCTTTGAATGAAACTTATCTTGAACAAAGAACTCTCAAAGTATCTAAATACTCACAAAATACGCAATAATAATAGAGAGAAAGAGAGAAAACTTTGTTTCGGTGTGATTTTCAATTCTAACTTAGCCCTCTATTTATAGGAAAATGTTAGACGCAATCAAGCACTTGATTTCTTACACCGATGGCTTTACCGCTACTATTGCCACCACCACATTTGAAATAAAATTCAGCACATTTCTTCACCAACCACAAGTGGGGCCCACTCAATTCTAGAATTTTCCACCAAAATCAATTATAAACCTAATTTAAGAATCAATCACCTCTTAAAATTCATAACAAATCATTCGTTTTTTTTAACGGTTCAAAATTTGTGGACATATACTCAACTTATGTATGTATAACATATCCAAAAATTACAACGATCCAACTATCGGATTAAATATTATAACTCATACAATAAAGCTATAATAACACCGATTTGATCTTTTAATACCTCCAATCCGGACAAAATACAAATAAAACATCTCAAACATTAATTCCTTCATTAATAACCACATAAATAAATCCATCATTTATATCCACATAAAATAAATATTTCTTTATCATATGAATCAATAATTAATTATTCACAAATAATATTACAGAATCACAATTATGACAACCCGGTAGTTCCGGAAAGAGGGGCTTTCAGATAAGGATTTCTCCTCTTGGCGGCATGCAATTAGGTGACCAAACCTCTCCTCGATGAACTTTCTAGACATTGCCAATAATGCTATCTAATAATATTATTCAAATAATATGAATTATTGATCCGATAATGGAGATAATGCGGTGACAATTATTGAGCAATGATAATATAAAATATCAACGCAAAGAATTATTGAATCAATAAAATAAAATATTGAGCGATAATTCATTGTGAAAATTATTGAGTAGTGCCTTCTTACGTAAGGATCAATAATTCAACAATTTGCGTAATACCCAGTAGCTACTTTTGTGCAACCAGCGTAGACATCGTATTTTAACCACCGGGTATTCCAACAAGATAATTGGTAACAACTACTACCGTTATTTTTAACCAACTTATATTTGTCATTTTCTTCATCCAATCGCTTCAAGTTATGGGGGCCCACACATGGTCATACCATTGCATTTAATATACGAATATTCTGACAAAGATTCGAATATTCCACGACCAAACGAATATTCCCCGACAAAAATGAATATTTTATAACCACTTACTTATTTTGAAATATTTGCGTATTTAACCCTTAACTATCCACATTAATCAAATCAACCCTTACTATTTCAAAATAATAAATAAAGGAAATTCCTTTTTATTTAAAAAAATTTCGGGGTCTTACATGTAGTGCAAAGATGAATATTTGATTCCAGATGTATATTGATTGATGTTACAGGGATAAAAGATAGACGATGAACTTTTAAATTCATACATAGAAGATAGTAGTTTGCATTCTCTACTTAACTCTTCTAATGAATTATTATTTCATTGCGAATATTGATTTAAAATTTGTTGTCTATTGTATTCTATTAGATTTTTTCTGTTGAAGACTAACGATAATTTGTTGTATATTATCTTAGTCATAATATTCTTTTTATTGGGCTAGTTGAGTTCACCCTTTTCATTTTTGTTCCATTTTTCTTCTCGGGAGGCGAGAATATAAGCGAGTACAGTTAGAGGTATGGAATGAAGGTTTTAGAAAGAGTTGTTTAGTAGTCCTCACCATTTTTGTAAAATAATGTTTCAATAAATGTGATGAGGATTTATTTGAGTATAGATATTGTCTAGAAGATAATATTTGTATTCAAACTCACAGTTTTACTGTTGTAATAATAAAGTTGTAGTTGTTTCTGTACCATGTATTGACAACTCAGAATGGGTGATGTATACCTATTTTGGGGGCGTCACATCGCCATTTTTATAAAATAATGTATCAATAAATGTGATGAGGATTTATTTGAGTATAGATATTGTCAAGAAGATAATATTTGTATTCAAACTCACAGTTTTACTGTTGTAATAATAAAGTTGTAGTTGTTTCTGTATCATGTATTGACAACTCAGAATGGGTGATGTATACCTATTTTGGGGGCGTCACAAATAATATGAATTATTGATCTGATAATGAGAAATACTGTGCAGTGATAATTATTGAAACAACAATAATATAAAAATCAACGCAACAATTATTGAATCAATAAAATAAAATATTGAAAAGTAATTACTGTAACAATTATTGAGTAGTGTCTTCTTACGTAAGAATCAATAATTCAAAAATCTGTGTAACATCGCAGGTAATCTTCTTGTGCAATAACGTGTATTACTGTATTTTAACCACCGGATATTCCAACAGTGTTAACGGTAACCATTACGCCGTTATTTATAAAAACTCAAATTTATCATTTTCTTCATCCGACATTTATTCGGTTATGGGGTCCACAAATGACTGCGCCGTCGTACGAATATTCTCCGAAAGAAAGAATATTCCATGACCAAACGAATATTCCCCGACAACAATGAATATTTTATAACCACTTGCGTATTTTGAAAAATTTATATATATCACCCTTAACTTTAACTTTTTATCAATTTAACCATTTACTAAATAGAAAAATTAAATACTTTTATTTTATAAAATTCGGGGTCTTACAGTCAAGGCACCATGAGAGTTACATACATTTGTATTAAAACTCACAGTTAATTGTGGTCGTATGCTATACGACAGCTTAACAGTTGTATAAATGAAGTTGTATTTGAATTTTGTACCATGTATCTGGCGACTCAGAATGGGTGATGTATACCTAATTTTGGGGGCGTCACATTTGGTATCAGAACCATAAGTGTGAAGAGCCCCGAGCCTCTCGCTGGTGACTTCCAAGTCCTGGAATGCACCGAAGCTAGACTCTCCGTAGGGGACGCCGTCTTTCGGTGGCAAGCTGATAGGTATCATTGTGAGGTGTTATCCAAGTAAAGGGATTAGAGTCACATTTGGTATCAGAGCTTAGGGATATGGTCGCTGGCGGAGATAAGAGTCTAGAACTAGGAGGGGAGAGACGAGATATATACTTCGCTAGTGTGTGACTTACCTAAGCTGAAATTGTTTACTTGATAAGTTGACAAATTGTGATATGTCAATTAACCTTTGTTTTGAAGATATATTTTAGAATGATATCTGAAATACAGGAGATGAGCAATGGAAAAATCATGATACAGAGGATATAACCGGGAAGGTACAATCCGAAAAGAAAGTAAGGTATTCTCATCTCTTCGAATATCAAGTATGTACGTAAATTTCGAGGGTAAAATTTCATATGGAGGGGTGATTGTGAGACCCCATATTTTATGAAATAAAAGTATTCAATTTTTCTATTTTGGTAAATAGTTAAATTGATAAAAGTTTAAAGTTAAGGGTAATATGTGAATTTTTTTTTTTTGCAAAGTAAACAAGTTGATATAAAATATTCGTTGTGTCGGGGAATATTCTTTTTATTGGGGAATATCCGTACGATGGTACAATCATTAGTGGACACCACAACGAAATAATTGTCGAATTGAGAAAACGACAAAAATATTTTATTAAAAATAACTGCGGAAGTTTTACCATTAATACTGTTGAACTACTCGGTAGTAAAAATAGAATGTCTGGCGTGGTTGCATAGTACACTGCGGTATTGATTATTGATGCTTATGTGATAAGTCACTGCTTTTGTTTTATTGGTATTATTAATGTAATAAAATAGAAAAGCTTTTTTATATAAAACAGAATAGTTTTATAAAGTTATTCGTTTTATTAGACTAATAGTAAAATCTTTTATATAAAAATGTAATACTTTTATAAAGTTATCTATTTTATTAGATAATAATTAGAATATATTATATTTTATTATGCATAGTGTTTTGCAGATAAGGCTCTGATAAGTAGTTTGCATAGTAAAATCTTTTATAAAATTATTCATTTTATTAGATTATAAATAGAATATATTATATTTTATTTAAAAGATTTTGCTTTAAATATGGACCGTCCGATTAAAGTAAATCAACTGGACCGTTCATGAGTTAGTTACTTATGCAATCCATTTTTCTATAAATAGAAGCTCATTCCTTCATTATTTCTTACAAATTCACTGAAACTCTAGAGAGATAAACTATAGAGAGAAAGAAGAAAAGTATTCTGCTACTTCACTACTCATATATCTAGTACTCCTTAAGGTAGGGGATAATATTTATTGTACTCGTAGGGGGTATTATTTCTTTTTTATTCATGAAGAGAACTTCTGTTATTCTATTTTTTTTATTATTCTATTGGAATAACCTATATACGCGGGCTACCCTATACTTGGTGAAATTCTTCTGTTATTCCATTCTTTATTATTCTGTTGGAATATCATATGCATGCGTTATACATGGGACATGGTTAAAATCTTTATTATTACATTGGAATATCCCATGCAATGCTTTTCTGTGGGACCGGTTCTGTATTTATTATTCTGTTGGGAATAACCTGTCTATGCGGTCTCTATCGCATGCATGGTAAATCCTTCTGTTATTCCATTCTTTATTATTCTGTTAGAATAACCTGTCTATGTGGATTACCATATACATGGTGAACAATCCTTTGTATTTCATTCCTTGTTAAATTGTGGAAATGATCTGTTTACGTGGATTATGATGAAAGTCATAATAAAGCATTGGACTAATGAAAATCATGGATATATGTGGTATTATTAAGTGTTATGATGAGTTATGTTGGTTATTATGCGAAAACATGAAAGTTTCTTAGAAATCACAAAGGGTAGAAAAATCAGATTTTGGTGAAAATGGAACATGAAATTCAATTGACCATATCTCCTATTATATTTCGAATTTTTGAGTGTGGTCAAGTTCTAGAGTTAGGTCTATGAGTTTTGTAACTTATCCAAGTGGAATCACTGGAAAAGGTGTTGTAGATTTTCGTGTGGACTGATTTTAGCAATGTACGAAAAACTGCAAAATATGAAAAAGGCTGCTGCCATGATTTTAAAAGGGCTGTTTCGGCCACTTAATTTGTGAGAAAAATTCTGGCCTTTTGGGACATGAAAGTATATGATATAAAGTACCTCGTGCCCAAAAATGAGCTCATTCTGACTTAAAATGAGCAAGTTATGATCATTTTAATATTTAGGTTTTTCTGACGAAAAATGCTATAACCGGAGTTCTATAACTCCGATGACCATGAAATTTAAACTGGAAGCTCACGTTAACATGTGTAAGATCCTGCCAAGATTTGGGAATTTCTGGAGTTAATCGTGAGGTAGCTAATTTCTTAAGGAATTAATTAGAAATTGATTTTTGAAAAATAGTAAATGAATTTTAAAAATGTCAAGAAGAATATATGTTCAATATGGGACTATATTATGCTAAATCCCAGAAAAGAATAATTTTTGGGACTGATTTGGTATTTTTTATGAAAATAGTTTAGCTACGAACATATGAGTTAAATATGTTATATGGAGTTGAAGAATTGGTAAATAGGATTTTATAGCTTGAAAATCCTATATAAGGTATATATGCAGATTTTTGATGAGTAATTTGATTATTGGTAATGAAATCTTATGAGTATTACATTTTTGAATTATTTAATGCATTATTTGGAAAATTGTAAATAATTAAATGTAATTGTTTATAAGTTTAAGAAGTGATTAAAATATTGTTATAATATTAACAATATTAGATTATGATTTTATTAAGTGATTGATAATGTCTGGATAAATTTAAAGTCTTTAATATTTATCCTTGATTTAGTTTAATTAATGATTATAATATTGTCATCATCTTCATATTTATATTATGTTGAAAGTCATCTGTGGCCTGTAGTACATAGATGGACTTGGTATGATTATGACCAGAGATTATTCGGTATAATCATGACCGTAATGTTACAAATAATGTGGAAAAAGTCCTCATTGTCCCGTAGTGCATTGACGGATAGTTTTTGGTATGATTATGGCTATGGATTCTCTTCGGCCAAGGGTGCAAAGATAAATTATTTTATGGCATAATCAGGACCGTTGATGAAAACTCGATTATCTTTGGCCCGTAGTGCATGGATAATTCGTGGTCGTGATACTAATTAATATCATTGGCCTATAGTGCAGGGATGATTCGATGATGTGGATTAATTATTCAGCTGAGTCTCAGCGATGAAATATTAATTCATGGATGTGATAATAATGAATATCTTTGGCTGTAGTGCATGGATAATTCAGTGACATGGATTGATTATCGAGCTGAGTCTCAACGATGAAATATAAATTCATGGATGTGAAACGAATATCCTTGGCCGTAGTGCAGGGGTGATTAGATGATGTGAATTATTTATTAAGCTGAGTCTCAGTGATAAAATATTTATTATACACTTTTAATGCGTAGAAGATAGTAGATATCATGCTCTACTTGACTCTTCTAAAATACAGTTGTATGTCTTTGGCTTGTAGTGCAAAGATGAATTGTTAATGAATATCTTTGGCCGTAGTGCAAAGATGAATTTATTAGTATGATTATGAACAAGAATTCTGATTTGGTATAACCATGATTTTTGATGTTTCAAGTAAAGATAGGTGATGAAAATTATCTTCGTCCTAGTTGCGAAGAGGAATTTAGAACCACAATTATGATTATGAGTTATTCATATGATTGTGGACAGTAATTGTTGATTTATTTTACATGGATAAAACATTATTGGTGGACTTTTAATATAGAGAAGATAATAGACCTTATGGTCTATTTGACTCTTCTAATGGATTACTCGTTCTGCTGCAACTATGGTTGAAAAGTTTTATCATCTACCATATGTTCTGAATATCTGATTTATTATTGATGAAAGTTATTGATAATTTAATTATCTTTAGTCATGATATTCTTTTTTGGGCTAGTTGTGCTCACCATTTCGCTTCACAATTCCTTTCGGGTAATAAGAGTGTTCTTAGTAAGAGTGTTGCGAGTCGGAAATGGGATAACAGGGGAATAGAGCGAAGTGGTCTCTAGGCGTGGAGGTTCTCCCTAAGCAAGTATAGAAAAGTGTGTTGTATTCTATACAACATTTAGTAGTTATATTTGGTGAATCAAATAGGGTGAGGTGAACCCAACTTTGGAAGGGTGTTTTGCCACTATCATACATGATGTCTAATGACATACAACCTCGTGTTATCATAAGACGGGGTCATGCGCATCCACTTCTTTGAGTATATCTACGGGCACTACCTATATGATCTTGGAGTTTATTTGAAATATAATATTCACTTGAGAACAGTGGAGATAGTTATATGTCAAGAGAAAACTCACCATTGGAAAGAAGATGATAGTAATCTTCTCGTTTTTCTTTGGGGTCTATTGGGTCAACCAAGGATAATTCTGTGGCCATATGATATCTATTATAACCTAAACGCATGGCCTCCCATGTACGAAGGTTTCCTTGAGCACTTCCCAAAGATTTTAATTTCTAAAACAGTTTTTGACAATACTTTTATGTAAAGTACCATTGTAAGGTTGTGGTCGAGGCACCATGAGAGTTACATACATTTGTATTAAAACTCACGATTAAGCGTGGTCGTATTCTATCTGACATACCAACGATTGTATAAATGAAGTTGTATTTTAATTTTGTACCATGTATCTGGCGACTCAGAATGGGTGATGTATACCTAATTTTGGGGGCATCACAGGTTGTTTCAGTTGTCATAGTAAAATCTTTTATAAAGTTATTCGTTTTATTAGATTATAAATAGAATATATTATATTTTATTGTAAACCAATCTAGGTAATCATCCGTTTTAAAGTAAATCAATCTGATAGTTCATGAATTAGTTACTTATGCAATCCATTCTTCTATAAATAGAAGCTCATTCCTTCATTATTTCTTACGAATTCACTAAAACTCTAGAGAGAGAAACTATAGAGAGACTTCTTCTTCTATAATCTTGAACGTATTTCTTTAGAGTTTAAGAAATCTTTGAGTGTAGTGCAAGTTTTCTTTGAGTATATCATCGCCATACCAGTCTAAATACTATTCTTTTACGGTAAGGGATATTATTTGTTGTACTCGTTAGGGGTATTCTTTCTTTCTTATTGGTGAAATTCTTTTGTTATTCCCGTTGTTTATTATTCTGGTGGAATAACTTTTGATATCTGTGGGATACTATACTTGGTGAAATTCTTACATTATTCCATTATTTATTATTCTGTTGGAACATCATGTCTGTGCATTTACGCATGACCTGGTTCCGTTGTTTATTATTCTGTTGGAACATCTTGTCGGTGCATTTACGCATGACCTGGTTCCATTATTTATTATTCTGTTGGAATATCCTGTCGATGCGTTTACGCATGACCTGGTTCCATTATTTATTATTTCATTGGAATAACACATGCATGCGGATCTATCGCGTGCTGGTGATTTTTTTTGTTATTCCATTCTTTATTATACTCAGTTGGTTAAAGTTTTGACTTCTATACTCCATGAAATTAGTGGAATATCCTTGCTTTTTGCGCTTCATCCAGTACCTTTTCATGGAAATATTCTTCTGAGCATTCTTGAGTGTTACTCTACAAAGAAGTATCATGTTGACAATTTGGACATTATTAGTTCCTGGATAAATTAATTCTTGAACTTGTTTTATTGAATTCTTATATCATTGTCATCATTCTCATGTTTATATTATATTAAAAGTCATCTGTGGCCTGTAGTGCATAGATGGACTTGGTATGATTATGACCAGGGATTATTCGGTGTAATCATGACCGTAATGTTACAAATGATGTGGAAAAGTCCTCATTGACCCGTAGTGCATTGATGGACAGTTGTTGGCATGATCATGACCATTGATGAATACACGCATATCCTTGGCCCGTAGTGCATGGACAATTTGTGGTCGTGATCTTAATGAATATCCTTGGTAGTAGTGCGCAGGATGATGTGGATTATTTATTAAGCCGAGTCTCAGCGATAAAAGTCATGAAAAACCTTTTAAATCATAGAAGATAATAGATTTTATTCTCTACTTGACTCTTCTAATGGATTGCTTGTTCCGCTGCAGTTAAACTTGATGTTTGTTATATTTTATCGGTTTTAACTTTGTTGAAGGCTAATGATAAATTATTTCGCATTATATTAGTCATAATATTTCTTCTTTGGGCTAGTTGAGCTCACCCTTTTACTTCCATTGTTCTCTTGAGAAATGAGAACGTAGCGAGGACTAGTTGGGGAAAGCAGTGATGGTCCGGATAAGTAGCATTAGTAGTTCTCACTATTCTATGAAATAGTGTGATAATAAATGTAATGAGGACCCCATTGAGTTTGTATATTATACAGATGATAATATTTGTATTAAAACTCACAGCATATGTTTAGTCGTATTTTACACGACTGTTGTATAATTAAGTTGTATTTGAATTTTATACCATGTATTTGGTGACTCAGAATAGGTGATGTATACCAATTTTAGGGGCGTCACAATTAAGCTTTGTAAGAGTCTCACCAAATATTGTTTTATTAAAATGCATGGTTTTCAGACCGGGACCGACTGTCGAACCAAAAAAAACCAGAACTGGTCGGCTATCATGTCCGGTTTGGACCAATAACCCATTTTTGTTCAAATATCATTCAAACTCGGATCGCCTAACCAAGAGAACTGGTGACTGGCTCGCGAGTAGGACCGGTTCCTTACTTACTTGCATAAAAAAATTTAAAAAAAATGAGGCTTCAGCCTTCAACCTTCAAAGCAACTTTGCATTTTTGTTTCTTCTTCGTTGCCTAATAAATAACACAAAATTACTCATTTTTCAACATTGGCGGAACTAGGGGGCAGGGGGGTCATATGACCCTCCCAACCTTGGAATCTAAAACATGCTAATATTTTTTAAATTTGATCTTTGTTATAAGATGATATTAATTCATTTTCTTCCTCATATATTCCACCTGTAATAAATTAACAATATTACTATAAGATAAAATAATGTTAAATAAGTTTGATAATTACTTAATTAATATTGCACTCATTTGTCTTACTGATTTAATCATACATTGATATCAATTTTTTTATAAATGAGAATAACTTAATTCATTTTCTTATTTTGAGTGACTCCTCTCAGTTGTCTCCAAAGAAGATGACCAGAACCATAATAAAAAGTTTTGAATATATAATATTATAATTTAAAATTTATCCATAAAAGTAGCTAATCGGTTGACTAAAAATTTCAAAGTCGATTAACGGTCTCATAATTCGGAGGAAATTAATATATATATATATATATATATATATATATATATATATATATCTGATCAGATCAGTCATACCCTTTATTTTATTTCATTGTTACTCTTTCTCTTTAGTGCGGTTTCGATTAAATACAATAAAGTAAATCATACTTTTAGCGACGGACAACATATAGCGTCATTAAAAGTATAGGCAACAGATTGTATATAACCAAATCACCTAAAGTAAAGTGAGCAGTAATAAAGATAAGGGTATGACTTGATCTATATATATATATATATATATATATATATATATATATATATATGTGTGTGTGTGTGTGTGTGTGTGTGTGTATGTATGTATTTAAAGCCATTAGACTCACAATTTAAAGGTTGACAAGTGTTGGAATATGATATTGTGAAATATTATAGTTGGGCAAAATGAATTTGAAAGAAACACTCCAAGCGTCAATAAATAATTTTTTTTACTGATATATTTTGACCCCCTTCTAAAAATGTTCTAGTTCCGCCAGTGCTTTCCAAACTCATTATTCATACCTAATAAGCCTTAACAATATTTACAAATAATAATAACAGAAGAATGACAAAATAATATTCAGATCTGAACTAAAACATAAAAATCAAAAAGAAAAGACATCAACAGTTTTAGATCGAGCTCATCGAGCAAAAGAAATATTATGTGTATTGTCGTTTTGGGGAGCAAAAGAAGTTTTGTGTATTGCCGATTTGGGGAGGTGGGGAGCAAAAGAAGTTTTATAAGTTCTATAGAAAAGAACTCTTAATTTGTAAAAAGATTTTAATTAAGAATATGCCAAAAACATATTCCCTTATTATAATATAATAAAATTATAAACAAAGGGACTCATTAGTCACAATAGTTGAAATTTGGATGATGTTTTGACTAGAATATGCCAAAAGCATATTCCCTTTACATTTATTTGTATTACTTTATGTTTATTTGTATTATTTAATTTAGTATCTTTTTTTCATATACATTTAGTATTTATTTTAATTGTATAAAGTAAACATTGTATAAATAGGTTTATTTTTTTATGTAGATAAATTGATTAATTTTACATATTTGCTAAATATTATATATAATATACAATAATTAATAAATTTAATTATTTTATTTTTTATATATTAATGACGTCACTGGGTCAATAACGATTGGACCAATAACTCATCCACCAAGTATTCTTTTTCGGTTCGACTGTCTGAATTTGAAAACATTGTTAAACAGTTCAAACGAATAATCTTTAAAGATTATATCAAATCAGCTGATCAGCAAAACGGACTAATCATAATAAAAAATGGCAAATATTATAATTACTCATGAAATACAAAAAAAAATCAATATAATTTGCAAATCAATCCTTATATATAAAGGGACGTAAGGCGATCCTCAATTGAAAATTTGAGTGAGTTAACTCTTAATTAGGAGTTAATTAACTCGGTTGATTTCTCTGATTTCACGAAACTTTAGAATTGACTGGTCTCCTGTAAACGAATTTGGTTCTGTAATCGATCGACGCTTCCTCTTCCATCAATCAAGTTTGGCATCCAGACCATCTTTCAATCGACAAAATCATTCGCGTCTATTTAGATTTTCCCTCTTCTTTCCTCTTCCGCTTCTTTTTCTTCCACTTTCAGTTTATGTACAATTATATATTCCCTTACCCACTCTTTCTACTTATTCCGATCGTCGAGTTGCAGTTGAAGGCCGAGCAGTTGTTTTATCTAATAGGTACATAAAGATTAAGTCTCCCCAAATTACTCTTTCTCTCTCCAAATCTATATTTACTTTTGCACATAAAAATTTGATTTGTTCCAATTTTACTGATATCTCTACCATATGCAAGTTATAACCTGTTTGATAAAATGCGAAAGAGAAAAAAAAATTATTATTCGCAAGGTTACTTAGCTTTATGGTTTTCATTTTTTAACATACCCAACAATTTTGTGTGTTAAGTTTGTATTTATCTCGCCTATTTGTACAGTAAAATCAATCGAGTCATCAAGCCTCAAGGTATATTCAATGCTAATGAATTTTTGGTCTATTATCTCAACAGGGGAGTGAGGCCAGTTTTTGTAATTCCTCATGAGAAAGTAAGGAAGAAGTGGAGGAATTTATTAGAGATGATGTCAGTATTATTTTTATCACTACCCCAGGACAGGTATGGCTAACTCCCTTCATTTAAATTTTCATCTTAGAAAGTCCTCATAGAAAATACTTCATCTGTTCGGAAGAAAGAGTCATACTTTCTTTGTAGTTCCACCTATTAGTACTCTCTTTTTTTTGCTCATCGACGTAGGGGTAGCAAACTTAGTATCGAGGGCAGTAGTGATGATGAGATAGAGACAGACAGTGTTGCTTTCAAGTCACTAGAGAAATATAATGATGTTTGTGGCTTATTCATACATGTATCGAGTTGTTTTTTTGTTTTATTCATATTGTATTTGAGCATAAATGAATTTTGCACAATCTTCTGGTTTCTGGACATTACCTTTTAAATTTTTGTTCATTTTAAAGTCACATTTGGGGCAAGAATACCATACTCACGTGATTTTATATTCGTTTTTACACAATGTGCATACATATTTGATGAGTAACAATGAATTCTCATTGCCTATAAAAAAACAAATGAATATAGTTTACTGTTTCTACAAATATTTCATAATTGATTTTAGTTGTTGATTAGTTTTTTTAAAGCTGCAAACTTTCGTGTAATTCCCTCCTCGTTATCTCTTTATCGTTTCATCTTCGCATAATTAGGTTTTGTTCTTTTACTTTTGGTTCTATTATGTTTTCTTTTCAAAACAGATTTGAAGTACTCAATTATGAGTATTATCAGTCGATCAACACAAAATTAACCTAAATTGCTAGATAGTAGATACTAGATAATAAATTACGAAGAAAAAAGAAGTGTTTTTTTTCAAATTTTAATCCACTATCATTTCTTTTATAATTTTTTTCACTTTGATCAGTCCCTGGAAAAATGAATATGGATGATAAGTTAGAGATATTGAAGACTGAATTGCAGTAGTTGTTTGATTTTTCTACATAGCAACATGAGCACTGTTTTCTATATATCTTTCTCGCCTGTTATGGTCTCTCAAAACACAAGATGAAACAATTTGAACTTGAGAAGAGGCCATAATCTATAAATGGATTCTTGAAATTGTGGACTCAATTTATGAATTTAACAGAACAAATGAAACATTTTTGTAGCATACTAAAATTTATAGATTTGGAATGGCATGGGATGTGTATATATATATTCACAATTATACCAGGTAAACTCATTTTACTACTCTAAATTTGATAGTTTTTTTATGTTTCAACTTTCATTGATTTTATTTAGCCATACTTAGTTTAATTTAGCTGTTGCGATATTAACATTTTTCTGTTATAACAGTGTACTTTGTTTAAGAATTTTAGCTGTTAGGAACTGAAAATATGGTATGCTTCGAGTGTAATGTTCATTTGTTGAAATTCTATGACCAAGTCCCACTTTCAGGCTTCAGTTCATTTGTTTTTGAAATTTTTAATCAGCTACTTGGTTGTTTGATTTATGTGAAGAACAAGGGTTTCTATTATAAATCTAATTAGCAATTTGCATTAACCACGAGAAGTTTATATCTATGTATGTGTGTGTGTGTGTGTGTGTTTATATTTTATGTGCAACTACATGTGTCATTCAATGAAATTTTAGTTCCATTGCAGTTTCATCTTTCATGGGATGCATTGTAGTGTTGTGCCAGTACCATATATGTATTAAAAGTGGTACATTGTGTTTGCAGTAGCAAAAATAGTTTTGGGCATTTTCATTTTCAAATGTAAACTTAATTACTTATACTTTATTTTTTACTGTGTACTTATAGTTGTATGATATCAACTGTGATATTTTAATTGCTTATCCCACTATTTTTTGCTCTGCCATTGTGATGTTTATATGTCTTGGTCTATGTTTGGATTTTTTTGTCAAAATCAACCCATAAAGGGTTGGGCTTAGAATTTCATGCTTGCTTTAGATTTTCGTAGAGAAAATCAAACCTCTAACTCTGTGTCATGGCACTTAGGATTGATTTTGTGAAATCTAAGAAACGGTTTTTATTTTATTTTAATTCAGTTCAAACTTTATGAGTTAAAATGTACGGGAAATCAAAGTTTAAAGTTTATTGTTTGCAAAATTACTAGAAGTGGACCTTAGTTGTGATCTATATACTGATGCCACATTGTGGCTATTGATTCTGTTGTCATTGATACCAATATCAATTCTCATAAATAAAACCTATAGGTGAACAAACACAAATAGTTGAGCAGTATTTAGTCATTTGTTATTTAGGATTATCTGAACTGAATATTATTAACCTGTTAAAGTTGATTGTCCCAAATCTTATTGTGCTTCAAAAGTGTACAAATCAGAATACTTTTGTTAATTTTTTCTAGGCGGTGCTAAGCATTGGGTATCTCAGAATGTCAAATAAATGCTCTTTCTCACTGCACCTTCATCAAGAATTCAAGTACTTGGCTTTTGGTACCGTTCAAAATATAAAAAATATGGATCGAACATAGGTTTTTTTTTATGTGGGTTTGATTCATGATTTTAGTTGGTATTTCAATTTTAATACGTAGTTGCAAAGTACATTGCCAATTTCGATTCAAATAATTTTGTGATTCTTGATTATATGGATAGTAATTTTTTGTTTGAAAAAAATTAATATTCTAAAGTTTATATGTCATGCAAAAATATATTCTAAATTTTCACAATTTTAACAAATCATTGCTAATATCTATTAGACTTGATGTTCAGGTGTTCAAGGCAGCATAAAGATTTGGTACGTAGAGTTGGGTTGTGGAGTTTTGTCAGGATGATATTGACATTATATCAATTCTTTAGGCAGGTGGGATGGGATTTTTATAAGTAGTAGGGAGCATTTGTTTGGGATTAAATGGCAGGTAGGAGTGAGCAAAAAACGGGTAAAACCGAATTACCGAACACAACCGAATTTTTTTAACCGAATTATTTCGGTTTTTCGGTTTTTTTTCTTAATTTCGATTATATCCGATTTTCTTTTCAGTATTCAGTTTCGGGTTTGGTTGTAAAATTCAAGCTATTCGGATACTCAAATAACCGAACTTATTAATTAAAAAAGATTATAAGTTACATCTGAATCTGATCACCTCTCATTTTTGCTTTCCCTTTGGCCTTTACTATTCTCTCTCGGGTTCTCCATTGCAAACCAAATTTTCTCTCTCTAACTTTCAAAAGTCCCTTAATCTTCCATATTCACACAACCCCACCAACCCATTCCACTTCATTCTATGTCAAGGAGATTTTATGTTCCCATCCCTGGCACCGTCCTCAGCACTGAGCCCAGGCTCATCCTCATCACTAAATGTTAATTGCTGAGTTCTGGATTTTGGGGCAAATGGGTAGCCTTGTTTTATAGTTTGCTGATTTTGTGGGTGGTGATCAGCTTTATGGTGACCAAAAGTAACTATTGGTTGGTGTTGCAAGTGATTAGGGTTTTGAGGGTTTTAATTGTTGGGGTGGTTGGCGGTGGTGGACTGGTGGTGATGTAACTTCACCTACAAATACTATTATTATGTACTTTCTCTGTCACTAGACATTCTTCGTTGTCCTCCTCCTCACCGTCGGTTGCCTCCTCTACCCCTCAAACCCTAAGCTCAGATCCGCCTCCGCCTAGCTCCAACTGGATGGATTTTAGGTGATTCATGATGTGTTTTCTTGATTGATGATTTGGTTAGGGGTTCAATTCTTTTTGATACTGATTTCATTGTTAATGGGAAAGTCAGCCTTTTTTTCATTCAAGTTCGAATTAAAGTATGTATATTGGGCACAAATTTGGTCGAATAATTGTATGTATAATGATCAAACTGTATGAATTAGAAAACATGGAGAACAGGTTCGGTTATTACCCGAATAACCGAATGTACAATTCGGTAATTCGGTATTCGGTAATTAGGTTATTTTTAAATTTCGGATAGTAGAATTATCAATAATTCGATTTTCGGTTATAACCGAATAGCTTATTCGGTTCGGTTATAACCGATTGATTACTCCTAATGGCAGGGGAGGAGTTTAAGCATGCACTTGAAGAATGATTACTATGAGAATTGTCCAGGGTGTATGTTGGATTAGCGTGAAAACATTCAGTGAGGTTTGCCTATCAAGGTACTTTTCACTATATGAATTATGGTGCTCTGCACAACTAAAGCAACCCCTTTATGTGTTATTTTCCATTATATTTCTTTCTTAATTATGTATAATTGCTCTTTCTATTTTCAATTATTGAAAAATTTATATAAAAAATATCATTCTAATCGCATATTTAACAAATTATTCAATCTATTTTTTAAAATAGCTCATGCATTATACGGACTATCGCCTAGTCTGACTAATTATTAAACAAGAAACCGTATAAGAACAAGTCGCTATAAATCATCGGTCAAATTCGAACATATCTATCTATCATCACCGATAATTGCGCAAAAATGAGGTTGTATGTTTAGTTACAATTTTGCCCTGGTATTTGAATAAAATTGTAGTAGTAATAAATGAGGAATTTTATTTTATTCTATTTTTGTTTTTGGAATTATTATTATTATCGCCTAAATATTTAAAGGAAACTGCAGTACTCTTGTATTGCGTAGGGTTTTATTTTATAAGCATAATAATATACAGAGGCGCCTCCTGTGGGGCGTGGCCGGGCTGCTGCAGTGCAGATACGAATGAATATTCCATCACTCAACAATCTTTAGCTCAGTCTCTCACTAAGCAAATCAAGTGACAAGGTACTCTCTCTCTCTCTCTCCCTCTGCAGCATATATGCATGTTAGATTCAAATATACAATTAGAAATTTCAATTGTTGAGTTGTTTATTGAATTTAACCAATTTTGATTTTGAGTATTAGATTTTTCATTAGTTGTTCATCTAATTATCTAAATTATTTTTTAGTAAGATTTTAAGAGAACCAACTATCGACACTTTTGTTGTGAAAATAATAATTCTCTATCCCTTTATACCATTCCAAAAATAAATGAGAAATGATCAATCCTTCTAATTATTTAATTGAATTGGGTTTACAAAAAAATTATATTGCTCAAAATTGTCCAGTCCATGTCTGAATAATCTTGCTATTTCTTTACTTAATCTCGGATCCGATTAGCATAAAATTATTTTTGTTGGTAAGTTGATCAATTGGCCAATATAATACTGACACGCATACAATCTTGTTTACGTGTCAATATTTTTTTGGTCAATTGACCAACTTACCTAAAAATAAACTTCATATTAACCACTTCCCTTAATCTCTATATATGTCTTAAGATGGTGCTAGCTAGTCTAGTCGTATGCTATATATGGGTTCATCACAATAATTATTATTATTATTATTATTATTATTATGTATTCCAAATTCCAATTCATACTCCTCATCTTTTTTGTGGAAGTCCTCATTGCAAAATCTAAAATATTATTATTATAGGCATTTTCTTGTTACTCCCTCCATTTCATAGAAATACAAAATATATATTCCTAACATTTGTGAATATTTCCATGTATAACCCTGCAAGCTATAAATTGTATAGAATGAAGTTGAAAATATTATACTATAATAATCATTTAAAAATAAAATCTTTTACGGAAAATAATAATTACCAAATGAAACACGGGTCCTTAACACTAATATACAACAATTAAAAAGTATTTATAAAAATAATACATACATAAAATAATTACAAAAATAACACAATTCATATTAATAAGGAAACCTAAAATTAAGGAGAAATAACTGTCATAACTAATCATTTAAATTCAAATTCAAATATTTGGGATCTAACCACAAAAACAAATTCAAATTCAAATATTCAAATTCAAATTTTATAGGAAAGACTGCACAAATTTTGTACTTTGCAGGAGGTGGCGGAGACAATTTTCAGAGGAGGTGGAAGTTTCGGAGGACATGACAGCTTCAGAGGAGGTGGTAGTGGTAGCTTCGGAGGCAGCGGTGAAGGCTATGGAGGAAATAGCAATGGCGGTGGTGGCGGCGGAGATGGCGGTAGTGGCTCAAGTGGTGGTTACAGAGACGGTGGAGGTGGAGGTGGAGGCTGGGGCGGTAGTGGCGGGAGCAACCATTTTCTGTAATAAAAGAAAATTCTCGAGATACTGCAGAGGAGAAGATCATTAGTAACCAAACTTTTATAATAAAGTAACCAAACTTTTATACTAAGGTAACCAAACTTTTATACCAAAGTAACCAAACTTTTATACTGAGTTAACCAAACTTTTATACCAAGGTAACCAAACGTTTATACTAAGGTAACCAAACTTTTATACCAAGGTAACCCAACATTTATACCAAGGTTACCTTGGTATGAAAGTTTGGTTACCTTGGTATAAAAGTTTGGTTACCTAGTATAAAAGTTTGGTTACCTAGTATAAAAGTTTGGTTACGTACCTTAGTATAAAAGTTTGGTTACATTGGTATAAAAATTTGGTTACCTTAGTATAAAAGTTTGGTTACCTCAGTATAAAAGTTTAGTTACCTTAGTATAACAGTTTGGTAACCTTGAGATGAAAGTTTGGTTACCAACTGCGCTATGAAAAAACTGCAGATGTGGATTGGTTACCTTAATCTCCAGGAACAACAAGTGAGAACTTGATTCTCCGAATACCTTCCCTGTGAATGTTAAATGAAGAAGATTGCCCAATCATCACATCCCACCAACGTATGTCCCCTGATCTGTCCCCCATAGTGTTAAATAAAGAAGACTACCCAGTTATCTAGATCATTTGCAGAGTACATGCTAGTGGGGTATGAGAATTTGCCGAGAACCCTCCTCCTATACTACACAAACATGGTATACACCTACCGTGAACCATGACCTACACCACATTTCTTGGGATACACCCCCAAAACAGTACCCCAGGTCGCTTGGTCTCAAAGATTATAGGAAAATGGTCCAAAGCAATCGGCCATTCGCTAGGAAATTCAAGCAAAATAACCGCGTTCTTGACAAGATTGATCGCGATATCCTCAGAAGACGGCCTGGTAATTTTAAGGGAGAAGAGAGAGAAATAGTAAGGGCGGATAGAGAGAGACCAAAAGAAGATGGAAACTAATTTGCTATATCAATCTATTAATATTAATCCCTTAATTTAAGGAATTTTAATTGTATTATGATTGAAAATAAAAATGATGAAGTGTAGTATTTTTGTAATTATTTTATGAATGTATGATTTTTGTAATTATTTTCAAAAATGTACTAATATATGTAATTAATCCATGAAACACGTACGTGGATTTATAACATGTCCTATAATGTTTAGTGCAAGTTATGGGAAGAAATACATGGGCTGATCAATTGGGGACTACGGGCTCCTCTGGTGGTGAAGACGAAAGTGAAAAGCCCATGGGCAAAGCCCGGCTAGGAGGTGGCAGCAGCAAGATGTGCGGTTGTGGGGGCCCAAAAGGTAAAGAGTGGGACATCCATGGGAATCAAATGGGTTAAGGGTCAGTATAAGAAGAAGTTCTCCTCCTGATCCAGATGAAAATTTAAGATTTCTCATTCATAATTTTATTTATGTATAAGACTTTCTTTCTAGCCAGCCACTTAATTAAGTGACATGGAAGTATGGCAAGTGCCTTTGAATGATGGAAACTTCCAAATAAATTTTTGTAAGAAAATGAAAAATGATATGTATGTCGATAAATATGTTTCGATTAGCTTATTTTTGATTCCTGCATATTGCAGGTACCGGTACGTACATACGTTACAATTATAATTCGACCAGAAAAAAAGAAAGAAGAAAAAGAAGAAGGGGGTACTTGTACCTAGTAAATGCATTTACCCTAACCCAATAAGACCTCTAGGGTTTGTCTTGAACATTAATTGGAGTGAGCCTGAGTTGTCCAATCCGCCATAAATAATGACATCCAAAGCAAGATTTCCAAGCCATGCAATTAATTACCAATAAAATTCAAAGACTGGTTTCAAGGCAAGCAAGTTGTTTTGATTCAGTAGTGTGATGAGTCTCCCTCCTAATATAAAATTCGATGTACCAGAATAAATGTCAGGAGGAAGAGGAAGAGGAAGAGGATGAGTGTGAAAGAACAATTCAAATTTCATTTTCAATTACTTCTTTTTTTTCCCTTCAAATTTCAATTAATGGCAAGATTCCAATCTTACACCAACTGACTTACCAAGTCTGGTCTAAATTTAAGCCACCCTTGCCCCACTCTTACATTCGAAGGGTGAAACCACTGAGCTCATTTATTGTCTACCTTTTGTTTTCATGGTAGATGCTTTTTTTATTTATGACTCGAAGAAAAAGTGGAGGGAGGGATAATAATGGTAGGTTTGGTGTTTGGTAGGAAGAAATTAAAATGTCGAATAGTAGTAGTTAAAACAGTAAGGGGTGAAAAATTATGACATACTAGTATTATACAATTATAATATTCTTAAATTTATCTAATAAAATACAAATGATTTTTAAATCGGTTGATAGATTCAAAGCTTTTAAGATAAATCCCGCGTTAAATACGATTATGTAGGAAGATTTGATCCAATTAGATTGAACTCCATCTTGTCCCAAACTAACTATGCGGTTGAATGTCCTCACAATTTTCCAATAACTATAACTAAAAAGAATTGAAAACTTTTGTTTAAAAAAAATAAAAAATTCTTATTATTTTGGCCATACAAGAAGGCACCTGCAACCTCACCACTGCAAAAGCATTTTCAAACAACACTGATACACTTCCACCATTATCAACATATACATTGTACACAAATTTCAACTAAAGTGCTTATAGTAAAACTTAAAAAGAAGCGCCAATTAAGTTGATTTAAATGAATGCTTACGATTGAACAGAAGCAGAAGCAGAAGCAGAAGCAGAAGCAGAACCAAACATCCTCTGCCCTTACCCCCCCCCCCCCCCATGACCATTAAATGCAGTATATTTAAAGCTCCAGATTTGTCCCCGTGAGCTTTTTCACCTTAAATTAATATTCCAACTTCTTTTGTTGATGGGTAGTTGAACAATTTAATGCAACTCCTTCAATGCCAATGCCACCACCTTTTTAAATCCCATTTCTCTACCTCAATCCAACAAGAAGACCCCCTGCTACATTTTCACACACACCTCTCTCTCTCTCTCTCTCTCTCTCTATTTTCATTCCTCTGTTTCTTTTATTACTTTCAACATCTTGCAATTCCTTAATCTAGTCTAGTTTTAATCTTTGGAATATTAAACCATCATGGTAACAAGTTGATGCAATTTTTTTCTTCTTTTTTACAGTGAATATTTATTTTTATCTTGGTTAAAAACAGGTGGGCGGAGAGAAAATGAAGGTTGGAACTTGGTTGACGGAGCAGTTAAACGGGATATTGGTCCGGTTCAATAAAAAAGCAGCGGTCAATATGTTATGAACCTTGTTTTTTGATTGAGCCGTGCCAATATCACGTGCCACTGCTCTAAATCCTACTTACATAGCTAAAGTACGTCCCCTGTTTTGGATTATTCAAAGGTAAATATATATACATTTTGAGTTATTTTTAGTAAACGATTCAAAGTTGATTGATAATTGCATCTTCTGATTTTTACTCTCTCTTTATATGTATGTATATATATATATATATATATATATATATATATATGCCCAGGAGCAGGCCATATATACGTAAATGGTTTTCAAACTGAATTAGGACATTGAAGTTGGCGAGTCTTGTTCCCCACAAATCACAATAATGTTTGGTGTACGTACTCCTACCATGTTTGGTCTGGACGTAAGTGCAGTGAAATTCTTTCACATATGGGCAGTTAATGTGGACTGAATTTGTATTTATCAGAAACCTAAGCTAGATTGTTGCCATGTTATATATATCCCTCCTTTTGAAAATGTAAGTTTCATTTTACTTTTGATTTTCTTTTTTTAATGAGATCATCAAGGTTGGTAGTGGAGGAGTACTCCATATCATATGTAGTCTTAGAATTTCACCTTATGGATTAGTCCGAAATCCGATTGATTTGAATAGAGTCAATTGACCCTCCCTCCATGTAAATATTTAATCCCAAGAATGTGTGAATATGTCTTATTAGTGGACCACAAAAGTCTGGGTAAAAAGTCCTAATATGGCAAATCTTTGAGAAAAGAAAATCAATATACCTAACCTAACCAGGCCAGGCCAGGCCAGGCGAAATTTGTTTTTTCACAAGTAGTTGAAACATCAGATTTCTTATGCTAAACCAACTATATACTCCTATTTTATAAAAAAGCACCTAATGTTGATCTCATGCACCCAAAAGCAGCTCGCTCAACCATCGAAATCTGCTACACAATAGTTTGGTGAGTGACAGAGAAAGCTCCTTGACAAAGATACTCCATTAAAAAATTGAGCATTTATGCTTCTTTTGGTATTTTCTTGATTCAACAACTGACTAACCAAATTAAACAATCTCTCCACCCAAAATTTGGCACCTGCAACTACTTGCAAGTTTAATAAATTTACCATCTCTTCAAACCATATAACTGAGGGAGTTTGACTAGCTTTAATATCAGTTGAGTTGGCATATAAATTCCATTACTTTGTCTTTTAGTGTGAATATTTGGTTTGTCTTAATTCCCATGTTTAGATATCCATTTATTCTAAATTTATGTAATTATATGAGTATTTGAATTTTATATTATATTATAAAGGAAGAAAAAAGTACCAATTCAATTACTGGTTTATGTTCCTTATATTTACATCTACTAAGATAAAAAAAAAAAAGACTACCTACACTTCCATGGTACTTGAAATACATCTTATTGACAAAACTTTCGAATAAAAGGAAGCACAAAGAAATTATATCTATTATGAGCTTAGACACCATAGATTGTGACTTACAATATGGCCCTCCAAGCAGTAAAAAAATTGGTGGTGACCGCCGCTTGCTTGCATTCATGACTGCTTTTTCAGTCAATCTTCTCCACTAAAACAGAGAAAATTTTGCGTAGCAAGGGCTCTCCTCCCCCCCCTGTATATCACATGTAATCTTTACAGTCAAATGAAACCGGAAACTGCCACTGGTAGTGCTTAGCTCAAGTCTTATCATCCTTCCTGAGTAGGGAAGAACTGCAAGCTGGGTTTCTCAAAAGGACGCAGTCCACACAGCATTCTCACCTTCCCCGCACCGCCTATGAACCTCCTTGATCCTATCAACAGAGCGGCAAATCCCAGCGCATGTCCAGTCAAATGAAGCAACACATGCATTACCAGCCTGTGCCTTCCACTCACAATCTATAATCACAAAATCATGTCAAATATTATTTCCTAATTATAGTTGGCCAAATATTGTTACTTAAAAGGAATTTTATTTCTACTTCACATTATGAGCCCAAATACATGGTGGTGGTGTGTGAGCAGTCTAAAGCAAACCAAAGGCAGAAGATAACAATAACAAAGAGTGCAGCCTGTTTCTGCAGGAAAGAGTTAATACGGTAGATGAAAATCTTTGTGCCATTATTATCGTATAGTTTCTCTCCTTCGTCTTTAAATGTGATGAGCCAATAATGCTGGTATGGAACCCCACTTTAAAAACATATGGGCTTGTAGAACTAGTGGGAGAACCAATAAGTCAGTAGACCACACAAGGTTAAAATACCCTTGGAAATACAACATTTAAAATTGCCAGTTTTGTAGTTGTCAATGTTAAATGAGTATACATATGTAGTCTAGGATTAAATATGTCCCATACAGGAATCTCTATCACCAAATCTTCTAATTTATTAAATGACCCTTGTTTTCTCTAACCATAAGTATATTTTACAGTTCTACTCAAGCTCTGGTTAAAGTTATTTCCACCGTCTAAGAAGAATAAATTATGTTTCAGTTATCATTCAGTTCATTCTGATGCAGGTATCATTTGGCTCTGCTTGTATCAAAATGGAGCTCAAGTAACCAATAACAAGGCCCATTTAAATTGCGGAGCATGTCAGAGTTCATGTTTGTTTTCCCAATTAAATAGATGACATTATAATGAAATGATGAATTTGAAACGTTTAATGAAACTGATGAGTTACCAGGTGGGGTTCCACAACACAGTCTCCTATCATCAATATGCTCCACATCAAGACCAATGAACCAGGCCCCCAAAGAAACGTCCTCATTAGCATACTTGTGTAGTACATGCCTGAGATAATTTTGAACATAATGAATGTCAGAAGTCAGCAAGACTATGTCGACAAAGCGTTAAAGCCTTACAAGTCCCCCCCCCCCCCTCCCTCTCCTGGTTCTCATCCACTAAATAAAAGTAGCACTTAACTGGTTTACTGAAATATAAGTAGCCAAATCTTTTGAAACTGCATATAACTGTCCTGTAGCGTGTCGGAAATACTTATTTCCTGCCTCCCCAAATTTCCAGTATTCAGGTTCATGGTATCTCACTCCCCTGTTCCACGAAAGGCATGTAAATTGATTAACAGCTACAGCAGAATCTCAACATTCAGTTGGTAGTCATGATAATAAGTTTCATCAATATTATTAGTATCCCGAATCCAATGTATTAGGATTGGAACTCTGCTTGTTAGCATTAAAAATAACTGCAAGTTTAGCTTACAAATTGACTTACTTCTGAGCAAGGACTGGACCAGATTTCATGCATCCCATATATACACGAGGCTTTTTCCTGTGTCTTGCTAATGTTTCTCCTAGTGTTGCTGCACAAGATAATAAAATGTTGGAATCGGAAAAAGGACAATAACAAAAATAAAACCTGGTGATATAACTACTAATGAACATGAAACACTGAATTCTCACTCTCAAAGGAATCAATTATTGTCACTAGTATCAGTCATCAGAATTGGCTGAGGCCTTAAATGAGGATGGACATAGGCCAGTTTCCTTGTGGGTGTCTTTGTTTACAAGATAAAATAAATAATGTGCAAGAAGCAATTTTTAAATATTAAACTTAGTCAGAATTCTCTGTAAAAGAACCAAATAATGGATATGAGATTATTAATATTAGGAAAAGATGATACTCCTTATGAAAGTATTAGTTACCTATATTTACATGGACATCATCATCAACCTTGATATAGAATTCAGCATCCCATAAGGAAACAGCAGTGGCAAAATATTTCTTCGTCTTGGCAGACAATTCAAGGTACCCCTCAACATGATCCTGCCCAGATGGAAATAACATTAATAAATTAGCTTTTTACCTAAGCGACAATTTATGGAACTTAGTAGGCGTGGAGTAGAATAGAAAAGGAAAAGGATAATACAAGAACAAGATAGAAAGTATCACCAGCCTCAATAAATCTCCATGCTTTCTGTCCTCTGCTTCGATAGCTCTGTCTAGTATACCACCTACTGTGGCACTGAAATATAAACAGTTATTAAATTTACCGCACAAGTCTATATAGTATATGACACTAATGACACACTGATATGAGAACAAATACAAGTTATGATATGCATGGAAATAGAAAGCTGGTTTTACTAAGCCTATGATGCGACTGCACTACAATTGTGAAGATAAGAGGAAAGTTTATATTTACTATAAAAGCAATGAGCAGAGTTTGATGCTCCAAATAGCTTAAAGAGGACATTTCTCCCAATGATTAAGGAGCCAGGGTTTGGCTATCAACAGGTGGCGAAGATATTCAAACGTAAAATTTAAAACAGGGTTTACTTGTTCACATAAGCATTGAAAGGAATTTAGACAACCCACCTATGACCAATGACGAAACGAATAACAATGCCTTTCTCTTCCTCCAACTTTTTTCTTTTTTCGCCTATTTTCACGGTATTGGAAGAAAAAATAATAAGATATCAACTTAAATGAATAAGTGAACTGTAATAAATATAATCCATAAGCTACAAGGAGAAGAAAGCAGGGATTAGCCATGAACCTTGTGGCATCCATGTAGCACGAACTGAATCTCTTCTTTTTCTGCTGCTAAAAGCAGTATTAATCCCCACAACCATAAGATATTTTCTCCTCCCGGATGACTCAGTCTTCTTTAAATCTTCTGATAAAGGGGAGCCACTGAGAATAGACTCCTGCACTGCCTTTGCAGCTGCTAACTCCATTTCTAAATTTGATATAGTTTTATCCAATGTCCTACATCCAATGTGCTATTATTAGATTCGCGTTAAGATGGTCAAAATGCAGTGAAGCCTACTGTCAAACTGTAATTAAATGAAAAAATAAACAAGTAACAAGCGAACTCACTGTATAGCATTATGAGTCTTGGAAACTTCCCCCAAAATCTCCTCGGTTTCACGCTTTACATCCTTCTGCTGCAACTACAGGAACCAACCCAATCAGATCATAAATTAGGATGGAATACAAATAAAGAATAAATGAACATGAAAGCAAAGTCCATTGAGTATTATAGCAAATAAACGCCCACTGAGTCAGACATGCCAAAGTAAGAAAAAGATGTAGCTACTCACTGCTTTTGGATCGCACCCTTCTGAAACTAACTTTAGTCTTTCTGCTTCTATCGTAGTTGTCATTGTGAGACCTTTAGATTCAGGCACAGTCCACATCCTGTCCCCAGTTATTCAAGCTATCATGACCCAAACTTTTCCACTCCCAAAAATTATTTTACAATTTCCATGTATTCTTACATTTTAGGGGAAAATAAATTCCATATCAAGAAAAAATATAGACAAGGAATAGACAGAGGCAGTTATTCCATAGTTGATTGTGCAAATATGCTGATGAGAAAGTTGAATTTTAGGATGAAGCATGATGTTCTAACATGCTTGATATGTTTTTATTAGCAGCTCAATTGCAGTGCCAAAAATGAATGATATTTAAAACTTGGTATTAAATGGTAAACATCCATTACAGAAAGTCAATATAGATCTATCTCCCCTCATCAGCAAATGGGCAAGTTTATACTCGACTTGAAACAAGAAAATATAAATACAGTAAAAAGAATATTCAAAACCGCATGTCATGGACTACTGGGAAATACTAAAACTTATCAAGCGTCATCAAAATTTCAAAAAACCAGCTCACCAAAACGTATAAATTCAAATACTAAATAATAGTTGTATCAGGATTAAAAAAAATGAATTATGGATCTTATAAATAAAAAAGAAAAGCATAATTATTTTTAACCAGACTTCAAAATTGATGAAATAGCCTATACCCATATCAGATAGGCCTAATTATCAAGCAATTAAAACCCAAGAATTGATAAAGAGCGATTCAAGAAAAAGAATAAACTTTGAAAAATACCTGTTGGTGAAGAGCAACCCAGCACAGAAGCTGCCAAGACAGAGCAAGAGAGTCCATTTTTGGGATATAACACTTCTTGAAATTTGCTCTCTGCTCTTCACAGACATTCTCTATACAATAATTCTCTATTCCGACTCACCCAATAGCTTTGCAATACAAAAAACCATGTGCAAACTCAATAAAACTGAACCAGAAGCAAACAAAGCACAAACTCTCAGAATTTAACAGAACCAATTGAAATTTGGGCTTAGAGAACAAAATATGAGGAAGAGAGAGAAAGAAAATATAAATAGGTGCCTCTTGTTCTTAATTCTGATTTATTCCTTTAATTTCCCTTTCTATTTGATTCTATTTGATGCTTTGTTCTTCTCTCTCTCTCTCTCTCTCACTCACTTTGCAGGGAAGGGACGTCCAGCAGAAGTGAGAGAGGACCCCTTAACTACCCCTGTACATATAGGGATTTACCAAACAGTCCTTCTCAGACCTTTCGTATACGGTATACGAGTATTAAAATACTCCAATTCTGGTGTAACTGTTAACAGTGGTTCTGCAGTGACATAAATGCCCCTTCCGACTACCCTTTTTTTATTGTTAATTCTCTGGGCAGTTTTAGACACAATGCTCATCTGACAGCCAATCACATTGAAATGTAAGAATCTAGACACCATACATTGACATGTGTACCCCTGCCTGTGACACTTTGGATAAATTAAACAAAGGAACTTGATAATTATACATTAAATTTCAGTAACATGTGATTACTTGGTTTAATTAATGTTTAATCCTTTATCAAATTATGGAAAAACTTTACAGTAAGTGATAGACACGTAATTCATATATTTTGTTATCTCTAATTTTGTCATTTTAATTATATTAGTTTATTAAATTAATATGTTTTATTTTATATTGTAGAATTTAATAATTGTTGCAATAAAGTCAAAATCTTGGTGATCAAGCGATATTTAATGCTCTTATTCATTTAAGGAATATCCAAGAAGAATCCTACAAGGAGAAGGAAAGAGGTGGAACAATTTTGGTGTGCAAGTCAAATTCAACAATAGAAAGAAAAGTTCATCTAGAAGATCTTTTTGAGAAGTTGATTGCCACTAGGAAGTTGAATCCTACATGGAAAGGGAACCAAAGTGTCTAAGTTCAAAATTAGGGTTCAAAGTTATTTTTCCTATAAATAGGCCTCTTATTTTAGAGAGAAACATTACTTGTTATTTTATTTTTCTTAGTTTTTCACTAGTGTAGGAGGGAGAAGATATTTAGAGTTTGTCTCTCTTATTCCAATCACGTGTGGAACATACTGTCAGGGAGTATTTGTAACTTTCTTTTATTTATATAATAGAAATTCTCTTTTTAATAATTATTCTTATTTCATGCGAATTGTAGTACTAATATTATTTGTTTTTATTTTTAATTTCATGGCTAGCTAAATTTCTAATACCTAGGATTATGATGAAACTAAGTATTTCATAATAATATTTTCTTTCCGTTCCAAAATTAATGCTTAATTATTTTCGCCTTCATATTTTCCTACGCATAAATTACATATGATTTTTATATTAATTGCGAGGTTTTGATAGATTATAGTTAATCTGTGAATTTTTTATAACTTATGCTTGCCCATATTAATTATATGAATCAATATTTTTAAAGGGAAGGGAGAATAATTTGGGAATTGATTTAGGAAATAAGAAATTATTTATTATGTTAATAGTTGGTGGATTCTGATTCCTAGGTATCTTTTCTCATTAATAGTTTCTATTATTAATTAGTAGTTTGAATAATCTAGTTAATTAATTCTCAATCTTTATTTCTAATTCGCCTAAAATAGATATTAAGAAAATATTAAAATTAATCTAGTCTCTGTAGGTTCGAATTGCTTGTCGGTTCTTGATTCGATTAACTTTGCACTTGCGAGTACATAATTTTAACACATCAAGTTTTTTTGGCCAGATTCTTAGGAGACTAGAATTAATTTTATTTATTCCTTAATTTTTATTTATTCGAATTAGTTTTAACTCATTTTTTTCAGGATTATTGAAGCGGATTGAAGAAGCGAAAAGATAAAGATTTTGTTTGTGACGCCCCCAAAATTAGGTATACGTCACCCATCTTGGGTCGCCACTTACATGGTACATAAATTCAAATACAACTTACTTAACATAAGCGTCGTATACAATACGACATAAGCGTGAGTTTGAATACAAATATTGTCTACTAGATATTATACAAACTCAAAAGGAGTCCTCATTACAACTATTATCACACTATTTCATGTAGAATAGTAAGGACTACTAATGCTATCCTCCGGACCATTACTCCGCTCCCAGAGCTCGTCCGCCTATGTTCTCATTTCTGAAGAGAACGGTGAAAGAAAAGGTGAGCTCAACTAGCCCAAGAAGAAATATTATGACTAAGATAATGCGAGAATAAATTATCATTAGCCTTGTGATGTTAAACCGATAAAATACTGATAGACAACCAGGTTTAAGCTGCAGTTGAATACGCAATCCATTAAAAGAGTCAAGTAGAAAATAAAGTCTACTATCTTTTAGGTTTTAAAAGGTTTTCATAAATTTTTATCACTAAGACTCGGTTTAATGAATAAACCACAATATCTAATCATCCATGTATACCACGATCAAGGATTTTCATCAAATTATCAATGGTCATGACTATACCGAATCACCCCGGTCATAATCATACCAAAAACTATCCATCATTTGCATTACAGGGCCATTGAGGACTTTTATCACATCATTTATAACAAGCCGCGATTATTATACCGAATGATCCTCGGTCATAATCATACTAAGTTCATCTATGCACGTAAGCAAAGATAACATAATATAACATGAGGATGATGACAATGACATAATAATTCAATAAAACAAGTTCAAGAATTATTTTATCCAGAATTAAGTAACGTCCAAATTGTCAACAAGATCTTTGTTTTGTAGAGTAAAATTCAAGAATGATCGAAGAAGAATATTTCCATAAAAAGATCTTTGGATGAAACTTGAATATCGAGGACATTCTACTAATTTCATGGAGTATAAGTCAAAGTTTTAACCAACTGGGTATAATAAAGAATGGAATAACAAAAGAAATCACCACGCATGCGGTACTTTGATAGAACGAGGTTATTCCAACGGAATAATAATAACGGAACGAGTCGGTGAAATTCACAATCGCAAGCAGGATGATCCAACAGAATAATAAATGAATAATAAAAACAATGGAACCGGTCAAGGTGTAAAACACACGTACGAGGATATTCCAAATGAATAATAAATGCGGAATAATAAACAATGGAACTGTGTCCTGGGTGTAAAACACACGAGACGAGGATATTCCAACGTAATAATAAAGAATGGAATAATGAGAAGAAGATCACCAAGTATAGGGGATTAAGCGTATCTGAGTTATTCCAACAGAATAAATAAGAATGGAATAACATAAGGATTTCACCAAGTATAGGGGTATGCCGCATATATAGGTTATGTATAGGGTATACCACTTTTACAAAAGTTATTCCAATGTAATAATAATGAATGGAATAATGAAGTTCTCTTCATGAATAAGAAAGAATAACACCCACTTACGATACAACAAATAATACCCACTACCGTAAAAGACCTTTGGATAGTGAAAGTACCGAATCTTTCTTCTTCTTTCTCTCTATAGATTTTTCTCTATAAACTTTTCTCTCTATAATTTCTCTCTACAGAGTTTCAAATTGAATTAAGTAAGAAAATAATGAAGGAATGAGCTTTATTTATAGGAAAATAGAATGCATAGTAATTAATCCATGAAGCGGTCAGATTGATTTACTTTTAATCTGATTACTATATTTAAAGCAAAATCTTTTAAATAAAATATCATATATTCTATTTATATAAAAACATTTTACTATGCAAACACTACGCAACACTACGCAAAAAAAACACTATGCAAAAAATACTACGCAATACTATGCATAATAAAATATAATATATTCTATTTATAGAATAACTTTAATAAAGTATTTTGTTTTATATAAAAGATATTTACATTTTATTACGTTAATAATCTGAATAAAACAAAACTTCATTATCATTATAATAATTCATATTATTAATCGACAATAATGGAATCAAACCTGAGTGACTTCTCACATAAGCATCGATAATCAATACCAGTGTCTGTCTACTATGCAACCACACGTATTCTTGTACTTTTACTACCGAGTAGTTCAACAAGAGATCAAGCGGTAAAACTTCCGTCATTATTTCAATAAAATATTTTTGTCGTTTTTCTCAATCCGGCAATAATTACATTGTGGGGTCCACCAATGATTGAGTCGTTGTACGAATATTCCCTGCTAAACCGAATATTCCCCGACCAATCGAATATAATATAACCACTTGCATACTTTGCAAAATTTATAATTACCACCCACAACTATAATATTATCTCAAATTCACACCATAATATTAAAAACTATTTCGACAAAATTTAAATCTTTATTGATAAAATCTGGGGTCTCACATTGTTGCTGCGCTTTCTTCGGTATTTCGTATCTCCATATTTTTTTAATTTTTTTTTTGAAATAATAAAAAAAAATAGTAGTTTAGTTTTTTTTTATATATATATTTTTTTATTTGTCGCATTCATGCATTCACTCACGTAGAGCACATCCTGTTAGGTTTTATTTTTTTTTATTTTTTGTCAAATATAAACTGTGGTGATTGCTGGAGGATTGATGTACATCAAAATTTCTCCTTCTTTCGTAATTCACATAGTTTTAGGACATTTTATTTGTTTATAGTTTTTTTTTTTGTGCATTTTCATCTAAAATCTAACATTAAGGGCACAACCTGTAACAAGATAAGGTGGGGATTTCATCACCCTTCCTTGGCCCACAAATAACCCAATTTACATTTTGCATGACCATGACCTAATAAAATCAAGTAGAGCGTTGGGCCCTCAGGACTCTCGAGCTCAATCAGACAAGAAACTCCAAGAGAGTCTCGAATTTTAAATTAATCAAACCTCTTGGTGTTCAGGCAAGTGGTTCAAAAGGTATACGCCTAAAGATTGTGTGGTTATTCAATTAGTCACTGCTTTCTACTGAAGAGACTCCGCCTTTCTTACACTTACTACCGGCTAGTGGTGTGATTAATTTTGAATTTGGTGGACCTCAATGATTGTAACTTCAAACAATTAGAGTTGTCTAGATTTTATTTAGAGTTGACCTTTGTAAGTAATTTTTTTTTTTTTTTGTTTATCTACTTATTTGTTGAGTAGTGTATGCAAAAGTGTGGATTAGGGACGAAACATCCCGATTAGTGAGAAAACTTGATTTTTGGATTTCACTTTAAAAGATCTCACTTTAAAAAAAATGGAGGCGACAAATTTGCTTTCTTTAAGGGATCGATGTTATCCTTCCCGCTCCGCCCAACCTTCGTGTATCAGTCTACCACCGGTAACTGGTAACAATTTTGAACTTAAGCCATAATTTATAAATATGTTACCTAGGTTCACGAGAGGATAGAAGATGCATATTTATTTATTCAGAATTTGAGGAAGTTTGTGCCTAATGAAAATTCAACAATTGTCGATGACTCAATTAGGCTAAGATTTATAACATTTGTTTTAAAAGATAATGCTAAAAAATGGTTATATAGCCTACCAAATAATTCCATATCAACCTGGGAGGGATTTGTTGTTACATTTCTAAAGAAATATTTTCCAAATCATAAAACTGCTAAAATTAGGACTGCAATTCATCAATTTTGCCAACTTGAAAAAGAGTCCTTTTGGAAATATTTTGATAGATTTAAAAATTTGCTATCCCAGTGCCCATACCACGGAATTGAGAAATGGAGATTGTGTCAAATAGCTTATGAAGGTTTAGACTATCCCACTAAAACAATGTTAGAGTCAATGTGTCAAGGGGATTTTTTGAATAATGATGAGGAAAAAGCTTGGGAGTTTTTAGAAGACTTAGCAGAAAAAACCATGCAATGGGAAACCACCCGAGAGACCGATAAATCTAGTTCATCTAGGGGTGTTCATACAATTGATAGATTCAATTCTCTGAGAGGTTAAGTTAATTTGGTGTACTTAAAAGACTTGAAGATTTAAAAACTAGGGGACTATTACACGTGAACCAAGTCTCAACACCAACACCTTTGTGTCTAAAGTGTAATTCACCAAGCCATGTGATTGAGGAATGTCCTAGAGTCGTGGCCCAATTTGAAGAATATGAACAAGTCAATGCAATGTTTCAACGACCTTGGAATGACCCATTTACACCCATTTATAATCCTGGTTGGAGGAATCATCCTAATTTTGTATGGAACCAAGGACCCTACCCAAATAATTCTTCAAATCAGGTCAATCAGTCTCTGAATCAATCTTTTCAACCATACCAAAAGTCAAATCCTGGTCCGTACCAAAATTCAAATCCAGCACCTCAATATCCACCATGTTTTTCTAATGAAAGTGAGAGGAGATTTAGCACCTTAGAGAAGAGTGTGGAAACTTTAATAAAATTCATTTCTCGCCTAGAGATCCAAATGAGTCAATTGGCCACTGCAGTTAGTGAAAGAGAGAAGGGTAAACTTCCTAGTCAACCCGAGACCAATCCAAAATTTCCAGTCCCTAATCAAAAACCTTATCATGCTAATTCACTTGAAAACAACCAAGTTAATCATGTGAATTCTATAATTTCTTTAAGGTCTGGAAATTATTTTAATAATCATGCTGACATTGATAATGAAAAAGAGAAAATTTTAAATGTTGAATCTAACAATCCATCTTCAAAGTCAGCCCAGCCTGAAAAGCCCACAAACTCTGAGTCAGTATGTCCATCTACTAAGCTTGTGTCAAAAAATGATCAAACTAAATCTTCTGAATTAAATGAAAAAGTCTTTAAACCAAAAGCCCCATTCCCTCAAAGACTTATTTCGAACAAGCAGTCAACCCAGTTGGACAAGATTCTATTAGTGTTCAAACAAGTGAAAATTAACATTCCTCTTCTAGATGCCATTCAACAAGTTCCCTCATATGCTAAATGTCTAAAAGATTTGTGCACACACAAAAGAATCACTCATGTTCCTAAGAAAGCTTTTCTAACAGCGCATATTAGTTCTATCTCGTCATGTCAAGTCCCTGTGAAATATAAGGACCCCGGTTGTCCTACTATTTCATGTATCATAAAGTGACACCTTAATTGAAAAGGCTTTACTTGATTTAGGAGCTAGTGTAAACCTATTACCATTTTTACGTGTACCAAACCTTAGGCTTGGGGAGTTGAAAAGACAAGTGTCAAACTCCAACTAGTGGCCAGATTAAGATTAAAGTGCCAAAAGAATAGTTGAAGATATACTCATTAAGGTTGGTGATTTTGTCTTCCCTGTTGATTTTATTGTTCTTGAAACTCAACCTGTTGTCAATCCCAATGGTCAAATTCCGATCATTTTAGGTAGACCATTTCTAGCAACCTCTAATGCGTTAATTAATTGTAGAAATGGGCTAATGAAATTGACATTTGGAAACATGACAATTGACTTAAATGTGTTTAATGTGGGAGAGCCACCTGGTAATTTTTTGGACCAACCCATTAAAGTAAACATGATACAAGAGTTTTCAATGACCCAAGAAATAAATGAAAATAGACTCTTGATTGAGAAAGATCTAATTGATTTTTTCTTAAATTACCTTGACCAAAATTGGAATGAATCTGAATATTTAGATAAAGTCAATGAGCTGTTGAGATCCACTACAAATAAAGTCAACTAAACTAGAACATGTATTTGAACCAATTCTTCCATCATTTGAACATGTTAATGAAAGTTTTCTTGAGGTAAACTTGAAGCATAACTGTGATGAAAATTCTGACTATTTTCAATTTCCTAGACCTCCTGAAAATAATAAAAAGTTCACACTCACTTATCCATTTGTAACATTCATTTTTAGTCACATAATTTTTAGGATTTATAAAATTTGTAGATATGTACATTTGTTTTCTTTCTCACCACATCTTCTTGCAGAACAAATGCCCCGCATACAAGGTACAATTCTTTCATATCTTTGTTCTCTTTTCTTCATTTGCATACATTGAGGACAATGCATGATTTAGGTATGGGGGGAGTTTGTTTGTATTAGATTTTTTTTTCTTTTTACGCAAAAAAAACACAAAAAAATAATAAAAATTTTGTTAGACTTTTTATGAATTGAATTAATTCTAATAAGTGTTTGTGGAGTAAAACTCATGAGTGAGATTGAAAGATTTAGAACTCTTGAATTTTGGATAAGATACAAAATCTTAGTTTGAAACACCATCCGAATTAAAATTGATTTCACAAGCATTTTTGCAATTCACGTTTGCACTAATTCTTAGTTGTGGGGTATAAACCATGATTCGAGTAATTTCAAAAAAAAAAAAAAAGAAGAAAAGAAAATAAAATAAAAGAAGAAAGAATGAAAAGAAAAATAAATGAAGTTGAGAAAAGTTGAAGAAAAAAAAAGAATAAATAACTGCTTCAATATCCATTAAATGAAATAACTGGGTATCCAAGCCTCGGGAAGCATCGATATTCACGCTGAAAAGTGTGATGGATAAAAACAGCTTGATTGGTCTAATTTTGTGGCCTTTGTTACTCGAGTAAATAAGCTCTTAGGGGTGTCTCTACACCTAGTGCCCTAAAGCCATCTGGTATGGGAGTCATTGGTCCAACGCTCGCTCTACATGGGTAACTCTGAAAAGCCTAAGAAAATGAGACATTGCACAAGTCAAGAATCAAAAAAATGGAAAAAAAGAAGAAAAAAAAAGAAAAGAAAAAGAAAAAAATGAGCTTGCTTGATTTTCATGGTAAACATTCCTACTAAGAGTTACATCATATACACATGCATGCATCACATGGAATTGATTTAATGAAGGATGGTGTCTAAAATGAAGATTGAGTATTTTTGATAAGGTAAAAGTGTGATTTTGAATTTAATCTTGCTTATGTATAATGCCCATAGATATTTAAAAGCTTTCTTTCAATTTCATAATTTGTTGAATCCAAAATTATTTTTTGAATTTTGTGGGTATATTTACTGCAAACCCTCACGAGACACAACTCGTCCACTTGGGGTTTAAAGGCTTGTTGCACATGCTAAGTGCAATCGTGTTTCCTACGAAAATGGGGTTGTGTAATTTTTGTTTTATTTTTATTTATTTTACTCGAGGACGAGCAAAAGCTAGGTATGGGGGTATTTGATAGACACGTAATTCATACATTTTGTTATCCTTAATTTTGTCCTTTTAATTATTTTAGTTTATTAAATTAATATGTTTTATTTTATATTGTAGGATTTAATAATTTTTGCAATAAAGTCAAAATCTTGGTGATCAAGGGATATTTAATGCTCTTATTCATTTAAGGAATATCCAAGAAGAATCCTACAAGGAGAAGGAAAGGGGTGGAATAATTTTGGTGTGCAAGTCAAATTCAACAAGAGAAAGAAAAGTCCATCTAGAAGATCTTTTTGAAAAGTTGATTGTCACTAGGAAGTTGAATCTTACATGGAAAGGGAACCAAAGTGTCTAAGTTCAAAATTAGGGTTCAAAGTTATTTTTCCTATAAATAGGCCTCTTATTTTAGAGAGAAACATCACTTGTTATTTTATTTTTCTTAGTTTTTCACTAGTGTAGGAGGGAGAAGATATTTAGAGTTTGTCTCTCTTATTCCAATCACGTGTGGAACATACTGTCAGGGAGTATTTGTAACTTTCTTTTATTTATATAATAGAAATTCTCTTTTTAATTATTGTTCTTATTTCATGCGAATTGTAGTACTAATATTTTTTGTTTTTGTTTTTAATTCCATGGCTAGCTAAATTTCTAATACCTAGGATTATGATGAAACTAAGTATTTCATAATAATATTTTCTTTCCGTTCCAAAATTAATGCCTAATTATTTTCGCCTTCATATTTTCCTCCGCATAAATTACATATGATTTTTATATTGATTGCGAGGTTTTGATAAGTTATAGTTAATCTGTGAATTTTTCATAACTTATGCTTGCCCATATTAATTATATGAATCATTATTTTTAAAGGGAATGGAGAATAATTTGGGAATTGATTTAGTAAATAAGAAATTATTTATTATGTTAATAGTTGGTGGATTCTGATTCCTAGGTATCTTTTCTCATTAATAGTTTCCGTTATTAATTAGTGCATTATTTAGTGCAGTATTTAGAGCATTTGAAGTTTTAAATGTACTTTAGAATTTTATTGGTCTACAAACAGTTTATTCTAAATGTGATTTATTTAGGAAGCTGATATTTTTATATGTATTTTTATATTTTTACATATTTCTCTCTCACATGAGAAGAAAGTATGTCTCAATGTGTAAATATCAAAAACTTATATAAAAATAATATTTCTATTTATTTAACTCACAAATATAAGAACAACCGCACATATATTACCAAACCCTTATAAACATTGATAACTGACTAACTGATCATATGTGTCTATTAATTATTAGCTATTTGCCAAATTAGCACTTTCAGTATTAATCTTAATAGGCATCTATAAAAGAAAAAATAAATATTACATGCCGAATGGGAGTGTAGAGTTTATATTTTGGAAGCACAATAAGATTTATAAAAAATATGAGGCCAAGTATGTGAAGATGAAAACTTTTTACAAAGAATTGAAGATCTTTAAAAGTATCATTGGCGCCAATGGGGTAGTTTTCTACAATCTACATCGATCTGCCATTAATTATTGTTTTATTTCTAACTTTCTAAGCTATATATATGGCCATGTATGTGTATATATATATATATATAACAAAATACAATTGATTTTGAATTTTCCGCTCATCTTAATAAATTATCTGGGCCGTCCAAAGTTTAGGATAAATCTTACCGTTCATATAGTGTCGGAGTCATGGGACACAATTATATATATATATATAGAGAGAGAGAGAGAGAGAAATTATATAAAGTCTTGGTACGTAGGTAAAATTATGTATCTTCTTAATATAACAGTTGGATGACTTGTAATCCTCCATGTCCACGTGCTGTAATTTGTTTCCATGAATTAAGGATTGATTGGGAAAACGTTTTACAGCAGCCTTGCATGTTATCGTATGTAAAATATATGTTTTTCTCTTCTGTTTTTTTTTTCTTCTTTTTTTGGCCAGATAGTTAATTAAGAATAGTTAAATCATAATTGATCCTAGTTTCTTTTTTACATGCTGCATGATTATGTAGGGGGTATCATAATAAGTCGTTATTTTTACATCTAATCATTAGAAACCATGCATGTTAATTATTCGTTGTAAAATGAGCAAATAGTTAAGATTTGATTCGTACTCGTTCGTCAAAAAATTCGTTTAGTAGAAATATAAATTATTCAAATATATATGAGCAGATTTTAAAGTTTGATAAATTATTTGAACATTCTCAAATTATAATTTTCTATTAATAATTGGATCATATTCGTTCGAAAAATTCAAATTGTTCGGGTTCGATTCGAGATAGTACTCGACTCGATAGTTAAACGAGTCTTAATCAAACTTTATTAATTTTGTGAATCAAATCTAAGTAACTCAATACTCGATTCGACTCGATTCATTTATACTTTTAGTCATTGTTCAAGAGTAACGTTCAACGCTCAATTTTATTACAATTTCGACCTTAATTTAATTTTATTACAATTTCGACCTTAATTTAATTTTATCCCCCAAACTTTGATAATACTCATATTACAACGCGTATTTGTACAATTAATTTAATCCAAATATACTGCATTAGTATTAGTACTTGCACGTAAACCAACGTAATCCGTAAACTGCAAAAGTTCAACGGCGAAACGCCAATTACACGAGAGCAGATTCTATGTCTTCATTTTCTTTGTCCTCTTGTGTCTCCCATTTAAATTTTAACACATAATCTCTTATTTAATATTAATTAACTTTAAAATTAAATAAATGACTAGATATCAAAATTTAAATAAAAAAACATAAGAAAGACAAAAAAAAATAAGAACAAAGGATCTGCTGTACAATTACACAAACAAGCTATAGCGTTAGACCAAGAAAATTAGGTATACTGAAAAATGTGATGTCACGTGCCTCCCAGCGAGGCAGGAACGAGGAGGACATAATGGCACGTGGCTAGATCTAAGCAGTCTGACATGTGGCAGTGTCGCATTGGATGTTGATCTATGAGAGCACCTTACCTTGTTCATTAATCAAGTAACAGCCTCCATTCTGTCTCACGTGGATGCCGGGAAAAGTCTGCACTAACTCCGAGGGTCCACCTCACGAGCTTGCCTGACACGTGTCATCATGTAGTGATGCTTGGCTTTTACTTTTTATGATTTCTCAACTACTATAAACAGACTTCCTGCTGTCCAGGGCGATACCGTCATTTGACTTTGCTTGGTCAAAAGTCTACATTTGGTTCTCAACTTCCCATCGAGATTTCTCTATACATTTCCCGATTTCAACCAAAACTATAAAGACACTTGAGACAAGGTTTGGTTCGGGTACCCTTTTCTACTTGTTTATCTTTGCCAAAAATAATTGTTGAAATAAAATACTCTCTATTAAATTATTTTAATTGTTCAACATGTGACAAAAAATAGTTTAATACTAGTTAATTTTGAATAATTTAAGAAATACTCTCTCCTTTACATTATATAGGCCGTTTAAGACATAATCTCACATATTAATAAATATCTCTAATAAAAATGTTAGTAATTAATTTTTATAAAATTTCATTTTTACCTCCTAGTACTTTTTTCTCTCTCAATTACTCCTGATCTATTCAATTTTATGAGTCCAACATGCAATTTTTTATTTATCTCTCATTTATTTTGTTCGAAAAATAATAATTTATCATGATGATCTTATGATCGTAATATATACGCACTAGTAAATCTATATTTTATTTTTGAGTAGTCTCTACTGATATAAACTATTTTATAAATATTTTATAAAGCTGGCGATGCCAGATCTCTCCACCTCAAAGATATTGATCAACAAATTATTACAATATAATTTTCTGCTTTTGATATCTTTGAGGTGGGTATGCCACATCAAGAATTTATAAAATATTTATAGAAATAATTTGTGTCTCTAGCATTATTCTTTACTTTTTGGACAAAAAGCTGAAACAAAGTAGTCCTTAGCATCAAACTATTTGAGGGACACAAAATAACAACGGATGACAATGAAGCCATGAAGCAGAGGGGAGGGGAGGGGAGGGGAGGGGAGGAGGGGGGGGTGGGGTGGTTAACATTGAATTTACGTGTCACATCCTTACTCCTTAATAAAATGATGGAATGAAGTATACAAGCCAGGACAGACATAGGGAATAGACTGCTCATGTGCAGTATCCTTATTCCAAGTTTAAGTGTAATATGAAATTCTAGATGTTTAATTACTACGAATTTGAAGGTATTCTAACTCACATATTTGAATATATATCAAACACATTTTGAAAATCATGTTATTTTCATGAATTTAAATCATGACATACAAACTAAGATAAAAGGAAATACTTTATTAAGGTTTTGGGAATGACTTATATATTGGTCAAATCAATTTATAAGTCATTTGTTACTATTCACCTGTTCGGGAATGACTTATTTTTTTATTTATAAGTTGAGTTGTAAGTAAAAAAAAAAAAAAAAGAGCAAGTATTTGTAACTTATTTTAAATTGACTTATAAATCATTTTAAAATAAGTTAATTTGACCAAATATAATGTATATTTTGCCCATTTTTTATTAATATTTTTTTAGTAATCATCTGTTTGATTTTAACTTAGAAGTTATTACAAGTCGAACACCTTCGTAACTTATTTTAACTTAATCTCTGACTTAAAGTTAAATTGATGGAATGTTTTTTCTTATAAATCACAATTTATATTTTAATTTATAAATTATTTTAAAATAAGTCATTTGGACCACTATAATTCTTGTACTAGTAGTAGTATTTATGTCACGGTTTACTTTCCAACAATAGGTTAAATTAGTACTACTACTATTAGTAGTTAATTTCTTGGAGTAATTAAAACCCCATTGCACCGTCCAAAATGATCATTTAAATTATATAATCAATTAATTTGTACTATAACTATTATATTTGAACTAGTCTATATATATGATCATTTAAATTATATAATCAAAACGATATCTAATTAAAAATATTGTTTTTAAATTTTTCAAAACTTGCACCGTAATACAAATCAAATCGGTTAGCGATAATATATATAGTATATTTAATTTTTATGGGTGGTCCGATGGTCCAAATTAAACAAGAAAAGGAATAGAAGAAGAGCACAAATATTATTGGCGCCCAGAAGAAAACATCCATTGATCACACAGTTCAACTACTCCAACTCATTAAAATAAGTTAAAGGGGCAATGTTAGGAATTAACAACACATTTGGGTGTTCGGGTCCACCCAATTCAAACATAAAAGTAAAGTATTCGATCGTCACACAATAACAACAATACGATTCGCCCCGGCGACTTGTACAGCACAAAGGCGAAATTAAGACCTTGAGCATAAGATCAGTGAAACCCCTTATTTGAGTATAGTATTGTTGATCTGGTCAAATTAAATCGAGGGCTGTATTTCTAAATACTAGTACATGTTCTTGCAGGTTATAGATCGATCGATACCTTGCTTGTAGCTGTTGGGAGTGGTGATTACTTTACTCCTCTCCTCTCTTTCTCTGTACACAAAGCTGCCACCCAAATGCACCAAACAGTTGGTAATTAATTGTAAATACCTCCATATTTATGTATGGTATATATGGATGGTTGGGTTGGGTTGGGTTGGGTTGGGTTGGTATATACCTCCATAGTTCTAAAGGAAATATATATCATCACGTCGGTAGATATTTATAATTAATAATTAAGTAGACATGGCAATATGGGTTTATATATAATTACAGTTTTTTATTTAAATGAATTCATTCATATCTATCATATTAAGTGGGTTGTCACGATCCCCATCCCATTTATCTGTAACATGCATGCATGCTCTTTTAGTGCATGGAGGAGTATTTGGGTAGAAAATGCTGTTAGTTGACTTGGTTTAGTCTTCTAGTTTGTGTTTGTGTTTGTGTTTGTGTTTGTGATTAGGGAATAAGGACTAACTAGGTGTATGCCAAACGAGAGCAGATCCTTTGTTTCCAAATTTTCTGTCCCCCTTGTGTCCCTCCATTTAAATTTTGACACATGTCATTTTATTTAATTTTAGAATTAATTAATGTTAAGTAAGAAATTAGGTGTCAAAATTTAAGTGGAGGGACACAAGGGGACAGGGAATTTGGGGACAGATGATCTGCTCTCATGCCAAACACCAACCATAAAAGTGAGTCAAGTTGTGGCAGGCAGCGACAATGGAAAGTGGTCGGCCGGCATCGTTGATGTTGATTGCTGAGACCAATGTACTACTAACTGGAGTAGTTCGGGTTTTGGAAGTACGCGTCGTGGGGTAAAGTTTGATGACTGAGAATTTTACCACTCCAATCCCAATCCCTTGGTCGATCCACGAGGAATGGTGCAATTGCAAATGTAACTTTCAAAAACTGAAAAGCCCAACTTTTATGGGGTCATGGCCCAAAGGCCCAATCCAAAGTCGTTTCCCTTTTCTTCTTATTTCAGTATTTCTTCAACAATCAAACTTGAAAACTGGAGTAGTTGAGAGTTGAGAATCAGTAAAAAAACTGGAAAATGGAAAACAGATACTACAAGATCCAAATCGTACTAATAGCAACAGCAATCTCCATTTTCTTCTTCACAACAAAATTCCGTAAACATGGAAAAAAATCTCCAAAATCATCCTCTGGCTGCTACCTGAAAACAGAATCAAAACCCCAGCACTCTTTCAAGCGCGTATTGGCCGATAACTCCTACTCTCCATTCAAGCATCTCATCCTCAATCCCTCCAATGACGGTACATTCTTTTCAACTTCATAGATTGCTTCTCCCAAATTTTATCTAAAACCCTAGCTAAATATTTGGCAGACAATTTTTCGAGCTTGCATCCGTATCAATCGAAGATTACAGCTTTGTTCAAGAATCCACAGCTCGAATTCGAGTTTATTATAGATAGAAATGTGGTATTGAAGATGAACGATTCGTATGTTTGGGTTGAAACTGAGTCCAAGTTGAAAGAGCTTGCGGAGGTGTTGAGTAGGGAGAGAGTATTTGCTGTTGATACCGAACAGCATAGTTTACGTTCCTTTTTAGGTTTCACGGGTCTTATACAGGTAACCACTCTAATCACCTCCTTGTTACTCCGTGCATTCCAAAATTATTAGAGATGCATTTGTAGAACTAACGGGTTTTAATGAAAGTTTAAGTTTTTCAAACATATCATAATATTAGCTAAACATGTAGTAGCTGCATGTTAGTAGTTGATAGTGATTGCATGTTAGGAAATTTATGTAACTTTTGTAATTTAAAAACAGAAATGCATCTCTAATGTTGAAATTGACAAAAATAGAAATTGTATCTCTAATTTTGGAAGGAAGGGAGCATATGACAAATGGAACATCTATACATATATGTTCATTAATGTAATTTCATAGTCATACTTGTCTAATATGAGAGGCATCTCTAATTTTGGAACGAATAGAGTATATGAAAAATGCACTCGTACTTGTGCATTATAAAATTTCATACATATTTTGTCTAATATGTACATTATAAAATTTCATACACAAGTACTTGTCAAATAAGAGAGCTTTTCTTTGAAATTAAGCTCCTTAGTCTTGGGAGGTTCAAAATTTGTCATCTACATTAAAATTACTTTGCTACATGTGCTTGTGATGATTTTGTTAGAACTTAAATTTAAAACTTAAGTATTGCTTGAGAAGTTTGGCATTTAAATTGTGATTTTATTATTTATTTTTTTTGGGTTGTGGGTGGGGGAACATACATAGTACTCAAACATAACTATCTCATCTATCTAATTTTTCTGGTAGATATCTACTCAAACCGAAGATTATTTGGTGGACACGATAGCGCTGCATGATGTAATGCCAATTCTTCGCCCAGTTTTTGCTAACACTAATATTTGTAAGGTAATATTTCAGTATATTTCCTAGCCTTGTGAAACTTTTGGTTCCGCTGGTACACGTAATATAGAGTCGAGGTGAAATCATTGAATGCGACTTTAGGTGGTTTGGCTGCCTAAAATTGAGTTCTTTGTTCCAGCATGAGATGCTAATAATTTATTCTTCCTAGTCTGTTGATGGTTATCAATCAGCGGTGCTGGCGCTCAAAATACTCTCTGCTTCTTATTGTTGAGATGTTGTTTCAGTGATTGGCTGCAAGATATTTTTTGATGTAGGTGTTCCATGGAGCTGATAATGATGTTCTTTGGCTGCAAAGAGATTTCCATATTTATGTTGTCAATCTATTTGATACCGCAAAGGTTAGATTCAGAATCAATCCGTATTTTTTTTCTGTTTTTTGGTCAGAGATCTGGGGGATTAGGAACAAATTTGTAATACTAATGTTAGTTAAATTGGTTAATTAATTTTCACTAAACGAGGGGATGGAGGAGTTGGTTTTATGATAGTTTTAACTTAGTTTTTGCATTGGGTAATTTACTATTATTTGGCTTCTAATTTTTCTTTCATGCTTTAAATTTACAGGCATGTGAAGTGTTGTCGAAACCACAGAAATCATTAGCATACTTACTTGAAACATATTGTGGTGTTACCACAAACAAACTGCTACAGGTTTGGAATTTATTCGTTCTCTTGTGCATAGATTTGGAATATGTGATTATCAATTGCATAAGATGATGAGATTCCTCTTTAAAGGCATAGTCACTCTTATTCTATATTTTCTGCTTCATTTGCAATTACATTCGGAATGTAGTTCAGATGACATGTGAGCATCCAAAGTCTAATCATACTGAATTCCATCATTGACCTTATAAAACCAGTCGACTTGGACTACTAATCTCTAGCCGTTGTATTGAAATTTTGGTAGCCTCTTTGAGTATCTGACCCTGTTTTTATTCGATTGGTACATATAAGGAAAGTTTGAATGTTCCTTCCTTTTTACACAAGTCATGACTGAATTTAGCACATAACAGATTCAAATTTTTAGATTTTTGATGAGATGGTTCCACTAGACATGTTATGCAGATAGTAAATCTGTTGAATAAATCCATGATATCATAAATCGATCCCATTTTGTGCTGATTCAGCTTGCAACGCATGAAAGTTGTATGTTACTTATTATTCTCGGTCTGAATTGTAGCGGGAAGATTGGAGACAACGTCCACTTACATTGGAGATGGTACAATATGCTCGAACTGATGCACACTATTTATTATATATTGCAAATTGTCTGGCTTCTGAGCTAAAACATCAAGACAGCGGTACTCTCTCTCTCTCTCTCTCTCTCTATATATATATATATATATATATATATATATATATATATGTGTGTGTGTGTGTGTGTGTGTGTGTGTGTATATGTACATATATCTCATGTATGTCCATCTTAAATCTACTTCTCTATCCAAACTGTTTTGCAACCCTTTTTTAGGTGTGTGTGGCAAGGACTATAGATGTGCAGAAGACATTTAAATATAATATTTTAAAAACATTTTTTTATATTCAATATTTTAAAATGTTATATATATATACCATAAATATACTAAAAATAAATAAGTAAATACGTAAGCTCATGATATCATTTCGTCTTTCCATCCAATGGTTGTAAGAAAAAGTAAAGCACTTATTGCACTCATCTAAAACTATTTGCCAGTTATACCATAACAGTTAAAATAGGATTGAAGGAGTATTATGTAAATGTATTTTCGGTGTGTCGTAAAATCTGTACCACAAAAACTAAAAAGAGTGTAGCAACTAAAGTGGGGCAAAGGAGTTATATTCAAGCTAGACTCTTTTATATTTATTGTCTTTGCACACAAGCAAAACTGGAAGAGGAGATGTATATTGAGTCGTATTATGACCATAGTCGTCCTTAAATCAATCTTAGCATTCAGCATATGCCACACCCCAATGCCCTATACTTATTGTAGTTCTCGTGAGAAAAATCAAAGGGGAAACTTCGATGAAAGACTGAGATAGAAAATTTGAAACTTTCACATTTATTTCGTTTAAACAGGCAAAATTAACTGTTTTGGAACTAATACAGTGAACTAATAAAACTAGCTATTTTTGAACTTATACAATGAATTGTCCTTTTAAAGCTACCAATAAGCTTTCTAGTGGCCATAATTATAGCCTCTCTAGTATCATTTTGTTGGGATTGGGGGAAGGAGGTTCACCAAAAAGTACCATTCTCTCTTGTAGGTTCCTTATTCAAATCTAAAATAACAAACAATGTAAGAACAAAAAAACTATTACGTCAAACTGGGTTATTTCTATGCTAACATCAATATAGACGACTGACTCAAATAACATTTAACAAATGTTGCAGAAACTAGCAAATATTAAATCAAATAAAATTAGTTTGATGTCATAATCAATATAGACTCGGATGCAATTACTGGTGTCAACATAGGCATTAACATAATGCCAACTTTGTAACCTTCTACTTTCTAATAATTCCTCTTATTATTACAATTCTAATTTCTAAATAACAAGTGTATCAGAAAATTCAGCTTGTCTAGATGACAAATTCCATTTTGTTCACGAGGCCAGTCGGCGTTCCAATGCGACTTGTCTTCAACTTTTTTCAAAAGAGATTGAAGCTTTTCCAGGAGAGTCTGCTGCATCTTCTATACTTAACCGTCATTTGAATGATAAAGGAAGTGCTTCATCCATTGTCTGTGACACTAAGGTCTGCTTCTTTCTGGTTGTTGTTTCTTAGGTGTCTAAAAAGGCCGTCTGAATTGAAAAGGAATAACCTTTTTGTGTTTTTTTAATTCAGTTTCAGGATTTTGTGAGACAATTATGTGCTTGGAGGGATTTGATGGTTAGTCTTGAATTATCCTTTTGCTTATATCCAGCTTCTTATTTTAATATAATTGAAATCCTCTATGATGGTAGAACACAGGATGTTGATTTTTTTACTTGCTTATGGGGAAGCTTGTCATCAGATGATCTGAAAGATTTCTTTCCGTGGTTCTCCATCATGTTTGAATATGTTGTAATGTTTGGAGTTCGTTAAATTATGCCTTAAAAGTGTAGATATTCTTTCTTTTCTACCTTGTTGTATGGTTGAGCTTATAGTCTCGTATACTACACCAGTACACCTTTACTTGGTTTTTCTCCTTTGGAGCTTCTGTGTTTGTTTTTCGTTTTATTTGTGAGATGAGAATAATATCATAAAGCCTTTGAAGTTGGCAAGAAATCTTGAAGAAGGTGCAAGAATATGAGAAGAGCTCGCAAGGAAAAAGGAGAGAGCCTTTCTTTTTTCTACGACATCAAATCTATAGGGGCATAATCTAGATTACTGCTATTGAAGCATAGTCCAAAAGTCATGTCACTCTTTAGTGTCTTTGATGTTCTCACAAGATTAGGAAAGTCCAAAGAGAAGAAAAAACTACTCCTTTACTTTTGGCTTTCCAGTACTTTGCTAGACTGATTTTTGTTGACATTCCTCAATAGAAAGAGGCTATTGCTTGCTTTTCTGCATATAAGTATTTCATTAATGATGTTCCACTTCACGCTGTCTGATGAGAAGAAATTGCAAATTGCATTTATTCCTACATCTTACTTACTTGATTAACATTTCCTTTTAGGCTCGCATGCACGATGAAAGCTTGAAGTACGTATTATCAGATCATGCTATTATTGCTCTTGCGCATGATGCTCCAACATCTGAAACAGATATATATGACAGCATCTCGCAAGCAGATCTAAATGCCAACTCTGTGGATCTTAATTCTTCCCTCCAGTCTCTGTCTGCTGTTATTTGCAGTCATATCAAGGACTTCACTTATTTATTCAACGACGATGTAGGCAATCCTGATGATATCTTTCGACTGGTTCTTCGAAAGCACCTGGGTCCAAATGGAAGTTGTCCTCTGTCTATTTATAATTATGCTTTATTGTCAAAGAGTAACCTGTTGATCAATAGATTAGTTTCCAAAGGAAAAGGATTCAATAATTCAAAACAAGTTGCTCGGAAGTCTTCTCGAGATCTTTTTGTTCAAAAATTTTCTTGCAAATCTCCAGCATATGACAACTGTAGAATATATGCAAGTGATGAGCGATTACTATGCTATTGTGATCGGAGAAAGCTTGACTGGTTAGTGGATACCTTTCATCCTTGACTTCCGAAAAGTAAATGAAGTTGTCATTTTATCCTCTTTTTCTCCCTCTCCCTCGCTTTGTTTTGTGTTTGTGTCTTTTTTCTATTTTGGTTTCAATGGAGAATCCATTTGTTACATCTTTGATCATATTGAATTCTACTTGTTACAGGTATCTACGTCGAAACCTGGCAAAACTTGTTGATGACAATCCGCCTGCCATAATGCTTCTTTTTGAACCCAAAGGTCGTCCAGAAGATGAGGACAATGATTTCTATATTCAAAGTAAGAAAAATATATGTGTTGGCTGTGGTGAAGAAAATCACTATTTACGATACCGAGTTATACCGTCATGCTACAGAATGCACTTTCCAGAACATTTAAAAAGCCATCGTTCTCATGATATTGTCCTACTCTGTGTGGACTGTCATGAAATTGCTCATAGTGCTGCTGAGAAGTATAAAAAAAGAGTAGCTGCAGAATTTGGAATACCACTATTTATTTGTAAAGTAGTTGATTCTAGTCAAGCACAAGATTCATCTAGGTCGTCTGCCTCTGTTGTGCATGGTGAGGACGCAGGTGTGTCTCCTTTAGAATTGCGAACAGCAGCTATGGCTCTCTTGCGGCATGGACCAAAAATGCCATCGAAGCGCCGTGAAGAGCTGACACAGGTGTGAAAGCATTTTACAGTTATCAAGATTATAAGTAAAAGTTTCATATTATTAAATTCTTTCTGTGATTGGATGGGAAGAAGTAGACTCTCTTAGTCAAACATCTAGTTGATAGACCTCAATTAATTAACTAACTTGATTGGAAGATTGCTAATAGTGAAATATTTAAATGTTTAATTATTTACATGCTCGAACTGATGCTAATGATTTTGCGGTGGATCTCACAAGAGAAAGGAAGTCATGTGAATTTTGCAGGCCTTAAGTTTATATTTGAACCTCTCTTTGTCTTTTATCTTTGAGTGGTGTCTGCTTTCATGCTCAGTTTTTAAGTTGATTTTCTAGTTACTTCCTAATTTTTCGTCACTTCATGCTTCTTTCTGTAGCTCGTTTTTTATAATTGCAAACTCAGGGGTCATATTATGGACTTTCTTTACTTTTGACTTGTTCCTTTATTCTTTCTCCTCTGGTGTAGCTTTTGGACTTGGGCCACTTACTATTTACATTGATTTGTTCAACATATTTAAATTTTGTTACAATGAGCAATTGTGCATTTTGATTTGTTGTATTTCATATCTAAAACAAAAACTTGTTTGATGCGAGTAGGATGAAAGTAATAATCAATGACTGATACTTGATATTCTTTGCCTGACATAATATAAAATCTTTGACATGTGAGGACCATGTTAAATTATGCTACTAGTAAATGTTCTTTTGTTGGAATTCGTGTTCGCAGGTGAGAAGGATTAAACTATGAAGTATAAATATAATTATCATTTTGCTTCTTATAATGTTCCATTTAGGGACAGATTCAAATATCTTTCATGCTTCGTTATGGGCCTTGCTGTGTCTGTCTTGCAGAGGGCCACAGCAAGTTATATTGATAGGTCTGGACTCTGGAGACGCGGCTCTTGTACGACGATTTTGGGTTATTCCTCTTCTTTTTGCATTTTCCTCACTTGTTCTTTTCCTGAGGAGGTCCTCCATGATTGTATTGATCACATCTGTGGTAATAAATTTATTATTTTTATAAAACAAATTGGCAATATAATTTCTCATCACACAACTATGGGATCACCATCATATCTAAGTGTTGGAAGCAGCGTAATAGTCGTGGTACATTGACATAACTTTGCAATTGGAGTACTTTTTAGTTTAACTTTACATAACAAAAATATTACTACTAGATGTTCCTTGCATTACGACTTCAATACACAGAAACCTTTTACAAACTCACTCTTGGTTTTCCCCTTTTCTTTCTAAGTGTAGTTCATATGGACTTTCAACTACAATTGAATCCTCTGTTGTAAAGCAATGGTCGTTATTTTGTTAAATTTGCAGAATATTAATTTCACCAACTTCCAGAGCTTTCTTTAATTGCTTTTGTTCTCTTCGGTTTGCAGGTTGTCATGAAATATTATGGAGGCAGGGATATATCAGATGAAGACTTGGAAAGAGCTTTGCTAGTTGGAATGAGTCCTCACGAGAGAAGACGAGTTGACAAAAAGAGAGGGGTGTCACTTAAGCATGTTACAGTGAGCGATGCTGTAGACAATGAACGAGAGAATAATGGTAGCGGGCCGTTGTCTGTCCTTGAAAATACATTAAACACCAATAATGTAGATGGTGCACATGCACTTGGTGGAGAGAAGGGCAGCAAAAATGGTAGCATAGTGACAACAGGTATGGATTTAAGTTTGCCCAATATATATTCTAAACCTGAGGGATGCAGTGAAGCCTCTGTCAATGATTGCAAGCATTTGAACTCTGACGATATGGAAGTTTCTCAGACTACTTCAGAAAGGAAAGTTGCTATATATGATTCTGATACTAATTCAGAATGTAAAGGTCCATTGAATGGAACTGTCTCTTCCAAAAGTAATTCAAAGTTGTCATTACTAGGACATGGGCCACACGGGAAACAAGTTGTGGATCATTTGCTGAAGGAATATGGGGATGATGGGATTCTTGAATTTTGCCAGAGATGGAGAAAAGTTTTTGTCGATACCATTCATCCCCGTTTCTTACCTGCTGGCTGGGATGTGACACACAGGTGTGGTGAACCCTGGTTAAGCTTGTTGTGCTCTTCATTTTAACTTTCTTAACTGTGCATATAATTTTTTATAAAACTAAAAATTAGGGTGACTACACGGTTTTACATTTTTCAATTTTCCTCCTAAATTTTAGATATAAGTTTTAAGACTGAATCCTGTTGATTTGAGCAAAGGAGCTTATATATTCTTCTGTATTTTTTTCCCAGTGGTAGGAGAGACTTTGGTGAGTTCAGCGTGTATAATCCTACAAAGAAAGGTTCTGCTGCCACTAACATTTCATGATCGAAATCAGGTATTGAGAACAGTTATCATGATAGTTTGAAAGCAATATATGAAGCATTACATGTAAATGTATAAAATTTAGTTTTTACTTTTTGGTTGCTTATTTATTTAAGTGGGGAGAATGAAGTTAGTAGCTGCCATTTCAATTCAATTTTATTCCATCTAATATTTGAAGTGAATGGATAAGAATGCGACCTACTTCCCTGCCTTTACTATTGCCCCGCCCCGTCCCGTCCGTCTCTAACATAATTCCACAGCAATAAAAACGAATAAAGCAATTTCAACCATTTTTTTACCATTTAAAATTTTCTTTTTCAATAAAATAATTTCTATGTTGTGGTACTATTACTTGGAGTTTATATACTATTATAGTTCGAACTTACCATCCAAGGTGGTAATAAAATACTTTCAATCTTTCTACAATTTACAAATATTAATGATAATATATATCGCATAAATTAAAATATTATTTTCATTTTCATTTTCATTTTTTTTACTTGTAATAAGTAGGAATTAAGAATGCTCGTATTTTAATTTATTTTATTTTATCAAATGCATTCACACATTAGTTACAATCCAACTTGATTAAAATATATATAGATATGTACCGCCTCCGTCTCGTAATATATGATGTTTTAGGTGATTTTATTTGTCTCAAATTATTTGACGTTTTAGAAAATCTAAGAGAATTAATTATATTTTTTTCAAAATTATCCCTCGTGGGAAAATGTTACAGATGAAGAGAGTATGAAATAAGTATGGTAATAAATGAGATTTTAAAAGTATTATAAATAATTGATATTATATTTAATATTTTTTAATTTTTGTACACAATTTTAAAATGTCATATATTATGGGACGGGACGGAGGGAGGGAGGGAGTTTATCATTTTTAAGTCTCATATACTATTCGTATTCTTTAATTTTTCAAACAAGTTATCCCTCACACGAAGATTATAAAACGCATCACCTTCCTCGTTTCTCGGGGACTATTTTTTAAAATTGGATTAACAGTAGTTTTGAGTAACAAAATAAAAAATATATATATGATTATTTAAAGGGTTCTCATTTGTAGTAATCGGTTGTTATTTAGCAATTAACATATCAGTTCTTGATCAAATTAATGAAAGATTGAGATTGAAAGGGAATTTTGTCAAGCTGGTACAATATGTAGCGGTTTGTTGAACAATATGTAGTCGCTGCTATTTTAATAAAGGTCAAATTAACTTCCTAACGTGAACCCACTTTGTCAGATAGAAAAATAAAAAACGATTTTTTTTTAATATACCAACCGCTACAAGTTGTAGCGGGTTGGTATTTAATTTTTTTTTTACATGTCTTCTGTTGTCCTACTTTGTCAGATAAAAAGATTAAAAAAAAAAAAATTATATACCAACCGTTACAAGCTGTAGTGGCTTGGTCTTATTTTTTTTTTATGCCTTCCGTTGTTCCAATTTGTCAAATACAAAGATAAAAAAAGAAAAAAAAATTATATATCAACCGTTACAAGTTGTAACAGCTTGGTATTAATTTTTTTTAATTTTTACATGCCTTCCTTTTACATGGTGCAAAGCATAATAAAATAATGCCGCTAATTTTCACATGGTGCAAAGCATAATAAAATAGTGCCGCTAATAATAATATAATAATAATAATAATATAACAAGCTTGGGGCGCTACAGCTTGTTATATTATTATTATTATTATTATTATTATTAAAATAGTATATAACATTTGAACACAATCCTTACAAACTAAGCATGTAAAAAAAAAATTAAGACCAAGCCGCTACTAGCGGTTGGTATATAATTTTTTTTTTCCTTTTTTATCTTTGTAATTGACAAATTGGGACAACAAAAAGCATTAAAAAAATTAAATTAAAGAACAAGCCGCTACAACTTGTAACGCAATGTATATAAAAAAAAATCCATTTTTATCTTTTTATTTGACAAAGTGAGACAACATATGTGAGACCCCAGATTTTATCAATAAAGATTTAAATTTTGTCGAAATAATTTTTAATATTATGGTGTGAATTTGAGATAATATTATAGTTGTGGGTAGTATTTATAAATTTTGCAAAGTATGCAAGTGGTTATATTATATTCGATTGGTGGGAAATCGGTTTAGCGAGGAATATGAATATTACAGCAACTACCAATCATTGGTGGACTTCATAATGTAATTATTTTCGGATTGAGAAAACGACAAAAATATTTTATTGAAATAACGACGGAAGTTTTACGGGTTGATCTTTGTTGAACTACTCGGTAGTAAAAGTACGATGTCGATGTGGTTACAAGTAGTACACCGGTATTGATTATTGATCTTTATGGTAAGTCAACAGTTTGATTCCATTATTGTCGATTAATAATATGAATTATTATAAGCGATAATGGCGTTTTATTTTATTCGTATTATTAACGTAATAAAATGTAAACATCTTTTTATATAAAAAATGAATACTTTATTAAAGTTATTCTATAAATAGAATATATTATATTTTATTATGCGTAGTGTCAGATAGTGTTTTGCGTAGTGTTGCGTAGTGTTTGCATAGTAAAATGTTTTTATATAAATAGAATATATTATATTTTATTTAAAAGATTTTGCTTTAAATATGAATCGTCAGATTAAAATAAATCAATCCGGAATGATTCATGGATTAATTACTATGCATTCTATTTTCCTATAAATAGAAGTTCATTCCTTCATTATTTTCTTTAATTCACCAAACTCTGTAGAGAGAAATTATAGAGAGAAGCTATGTAGAGAAAATCTATAGAGAGAAAGAAGAAGAGTATCAGATCTTCACTACTTTGATATCCAGTGTGTCTTTTACGGTAGAGGTATTATTTATTGCATTCGTAAGGGATATTATTCGTTTGTATTCATGAAAAGAACCTCTCTGTTATTCCATTCATTATTATTACATTGGAATAACTCGTAAAAAGCCAGTATACCCTATACATAACTCGTATACGCTAAGATACCCTATCTTGGTGAAATCTTTATGTTATTCCATCCTTATTTATTACATTGGAATAACTCAGTATCGCTGGAATCCCTATACTTGGTGATCTTCTTACGTTATTCCATTATTTATTATTCATTGGAATATCCCGCATGCGTGTTTTACAATGGGATTCGGTTCCATTGTTTATTATTCAAGATTTATTATTCTGTTGGATCATCCCGTGGGGTGTGAATTTTTCACCGACAGTTCCGTTATTATTATTCTCATTGGAATAACTGCATACATCCAAATCTGCGTATGGTGATTTCTTTTGTTATTCCATTCTTTATTATACCCTGGGTTGGTTAAAACTTTGACTTTATACTCCATGAAATTAGTAGAATATCCTCGATATTTGCGTTTCATCCAAAGATCTTTTCATGGAAATATTCTTCCGATCATTCTTGAATTTTACTCTATAAAGCAAGATCTTGTTGACAATTTGGACGTTACTTAATTCTGGATAAAATAATTCTTGAACTTGTTTTATTGAATTATTATGTCATTGTCATCATCCTCATGATATATTATGTTATCTTTTGAACTTTACGATGATAGATGAACTTAGTATGATTATGACGAGGGATCATTCGGTATAATAATCATGGCATTGTTATAAATGATGTGATAAAAGTCCTCGATTGGCACGTAGAATGCGTTGATGGATAGTTTTTGGTATGATTATTGTAAAACCAAAATTTTTTAAATAAAAAGGAATTTCCTTTATTTATTATTTTGAAATAGTAAGGGTTGATTTGATTAATGTGGATAGTTAGGGGTAAAATACGCAAATATTTCAAAATAAGCAAGTGGTTATAAAATATTCATTGTTGTGGGGAATATTCGTTTGGTCGTGGAATATTCAGAATGCTTTGTGGGGAATATTAAATGCGACCGGTAGTTGACCATGTGTGTGGGCCCCATGTGAAAAGCGATTGGATGAGGAAAACAATAAAGTTTGGGTGGTTATAAATAACTAGGCGTAGTTATTCTCAATTAAGACTGTTGGAATATTCCCGGTGGTTAAAATACTGATGTCGCGTGGTTGCACAAGAAGACACTGCAGTATTGCATCAATTATTGATCCTTACGTAAGAAGGCATTACTCAATAATTTTCACAAGAATTCTTATCAAATTATTTTATTTTATTGATTCAATAATTCTTTGCGTTGGTATTTTATATTATTCATTGTTTCAATAATTGTCACGCACAAGATTTCCCATTATCGGATCAATAATTCATATTATTTGAATAATATTATTAGATAACATTATTGGCAATGTACAGAAAGTTACATCCAGGAGAGGTTTGGTCACCTAATCAAGGCCAGTAAGGAGAGATCCTTATCGAAAGGCCCTCTTCCTCGCAGGAGCTACTTTGGTTGTCATAATTGTGATTCGTAATATTATTTGTGAATAATTAATTATTGATTCATATGATAAAGAAATATTTATTTTATGTGGATATAAATGATGGATTTATTTATATGGTTATAAATGAAGAAATTATTGTTGAGGTGTTTTATCAAGTATTTTACCAGATTGGAGGTATTAAAAATTAAATCGGGGTTTTGAGATATATTCTTGGGGTTATAATTTTTAATCCGATAGTTGGATTGTGGTAATTTTGGGGGTATGTTATACATACATAAGTTGAGTATATGTCCACAAATTTTGAACCGTTAAAAATGCACGAATGATTTGTTATGAATTTTAAGAGGTGTCCGATTAGGAAATTAGGGTTATAATTGATTTTGGTGGAAAAATCTAGAATTGAGTGGGCCCCACTTGTGGTTGGTGAAAAAAATGTGCTGAATTTTTTTTTCAAATGTGGTGAGTGGTAATAGTAGCGAGTAAAAAAGCCATCAGTAAAGTGGTCAAAGTCCGCTTGGTAATTTAACATTTTCCTATAAATAGAGGCTAAGTTAGAATTGAAAATCACACCGTAAACAAAGTTTTCTCTCTTCTCTCTATATTATTGAGCGTATTTTGTGAGTATTTAGATACTTTGAGAGTTCTTTCATTCAAGATAAGTTTCATTCAAAAGATCACTTCCGCCTTTCCTTCCGGAAATCTTGATTCTTTGAGGTAAGGGATATTATTTTTTCAGTAATGATATTATTTCTTCAATATCATTATCTTTGAAATGTTGATCCAAGTTTTTATCAAATTTGGAACTTTTTCATATGGGGTTATTTATTCATGAGTTCTTATTCACGAGAGTTACTATTCATGAGTTCTTATTCACGAGTTCTTATTCACGAGTAGTATTATTAATGAAGCGTGAAGATGTTTTTTGTGAAATTTCTATCTTTTGGTGTTGAGTTACTTATTCACGTATACTGCTGACTTTATTCACGATATCTGACACTATTCACGAATACTGAGATTATTCATTAAAAATGAAAATTTTTCTTTTAAATACAAAATATCTATTCGGATACTAGCTTTGATTGTATCCGTGTTTTGATCATTCTTGAATTTTACACCACTGTGATTATTTTTGAGGTATTTTTGGACGTGGATAAAAACCAAACGAATCCTTAATCCTTAATCCTTTTTGTTTGTTTTGGATTCGTTTCTTTAAAAAATATTTTCATCATCCTCGGTCTTAAATGATGATATTATTGAATATCTTTGGCACATAGTAGTGCAGATGAATGATTCTGAAGAATATCTTTGGCCTTTAGTGCAAAGATGAACATGTGTTTAAATGAACATGACCGTGATGAATATCTTTGGCCTTTAGTGCGAGGATGAGCAGTGTTGAGATGAACACGATCGATTGATGAATATCTTTGGCTCAGTAGTGCAAAGATGAATATTTGATTTGAGATGAATATTGATTGATGTTACTGAGGATAAAATATTGATGAACCGTGAATTCATAGATTATAGTAGATTTCATTCTCTACGTAACTCTTCTATGAATTATTATTTCATGCGAATATTGATCTGAAACTTGTTGTCTATTGTATTCTATCGATTTTTTCCTGTTGAGACTAACGATAATTTGTTGTATATTATCTTAGTCATAATATTCTTCTTGGGCTAGTTGAGCTCACCCTTTTCCTTGTTGTTCCATTTTTTCTTCTCGGGAGGCGAGAATGTAGCGAGTCTTTAGTCGGGGGTATGGAATGAAGGTTCTAGAGAGAGTTGTTTAGTAGTCCTCACCATTTTTATAAAATAATGAATCAATAATTATGATGGGATTTATTTGCGTGTGGATATTGTCTAGATGGCAATATCTCGTATTTAAACTCAAAGTTTATATGTTGTAATAATAAAGTTGTAGTTATTTACGTACCATGTATTTGGCGACTCGAGAATGGGTTGGATGGAAATGACCTATTTTGGGCGTCACGGTTAAATATCGAGCGAGCTTAGGATATGATCTCTGGAGGAGATCGGGAATAGAACTAGGAGGGAGAGACGAGTAAATCCTTCGCTAGTGTGTCTTACCTAAGCTTATTTGTTGGTTGGTCATATTATAGGGTATTATGTGATTTGTTAATTTATTTAATTAACCCTTGTTTTATGATAGTTTTTTTTAGAACGGTCACGAGAACGTTAACAATGGAGTGAATGAGATCGTGGAGACACCTCTAATCGCCAACCGGGATAATGTGATGTCAAAGGCGAAGAAGGAATTAGAGATATTCATGGTGGTGAGTGAAGAATTGATAGTGCACACCAAGAGATAATCGCAGAGGTAATAAAGTGAGAGTGAGGAAGAAGAGGTACACAAGAGAGTTTATTAGAGGTATTTTATGATCGAAATATAGAATTGCAAAATCGTATTCATGAGTTAGAAGAAGCGGCTAAAGAATTGCAGGCGATCGTGGAGCAAAAGGATGCAACGATTCAAGCTTGTGTTACCCGATACGTGATGCTTGAATGCGAAGCACTCTTTGGCGAGTATAAGATGATAAAAGTGGAATCGAAATTTGAAAGAAGAAATAAGCGAACGAGTGAGAATGAGTGATGCATGGGTAAAAAGCCGCATTTGACGACGTTGATATTATGGAAAGAGATGTCCAATCTAAAAAAGAGAAGATTTAACGATGACGGGAAGGCGTCGGCGTTACAACATCAAGACCATCAACAAATTCTAGGGAAGAGAACGATCTGAGTTAGATGCTACTGATGTGGAGAGGAGGGACATATAAGGTCAAACTGTTTCAAAGCCTTCAAGGTATGCTATAATTGTGGAAAAGAAGGACATATCGCTCGAGATTAGACGATATCGAAACCGATCCAGCGTGAATGGTGACTCAAAAAGGATGTCCCGAAAAGTCAAAGTCAGCGGTTCTTGGAAGAGCGTTTGTCGTGGCCAGGTCAAAATCTGAGGAACCCGAACGAAGTTAAGCAGGTTAGTTAATTATAAATTCTTGCAAGTATATACCTTACTAGATAATTTGGTTCTACCCATTCTTTTATCTCTCTTGCTTTACGCAACGCGTTTGAACTTGACTCTACGGAGAAATTAGACTTTGACCTATTTATGGAGAATCTGTTAGGAGAAACTTTCATTACATCTGTTGTTTAGAAATCTTGTTTGATTCAGTTGGCACTATCACATTACCGTTAACCTTATTTCTATAGAGATATTTTCTTTTGATGTGATTTTAAGGTTAACTACTCATCATGCCAAATTGATTGCTTTTGTAAGGTTGTTAGTTTTCATATTCCTAAGCAACTGTTATTCAATTCAAGCAATCAAACCATTGTAGTCAAACATTTTTATATCAAGCCATGAAGTCATTCGTTTATTACGGATGTCAAGTTTTCTTAGTCCATGTTATGGATTTGAATAAAGACACGTCGATTTGAATAATATTCTGTTGTTATTGATTTTTCCCGACGTATTTCTGAAGAATTTCTTTGTTTACTCCCAAAGATCGATATTAAATTTTGTATCGACTTTGAACCCTAAGACAAAACTCATTTCTAAAATCTCATATCGAATGGCTCTATTGAACTTCGAGGAGTTAAAAATTCAACTATATAATTTGGTGCACCGAGCTTTTATCTTGTGACTTTCTTTGTGGAATTCTAAGCAAGAACTCTCTGTAGGGACGTCATATTCGATGCGATAAGTAAATCGATAGGTGTCATTGTGACGTCTTTATCCAAGATTGGGATATGAGTCACGATTGAGAACAACCTAAGTTAGTAATCGAAATCGTAGTTTTCAAGCTTAGTTGGTTATTATCTGAGATTCGTTGAAGGATATTCTCGAATCGCTATTCCATTATCGCAATTGACTCGTAGAGATACAAAATTCGAATGGAGCAAGGAATGTGGGAAGAGCTTCAAGAACTCAAGAGGAGACTCATTTCAAAGACATGTTCCACCACGCCATCTCGGAAAAGCGAACGTGGTAGGTGACGTGTTGAGTAGAAGATCAGATATGAAAGCACTGAGTACGATATTGTCAAAGACTAATTTCAGATAATTTACAAATAATAGAGATGAAGATGAAAACTCTAGGTACCCACGTGATGATATACGAGTATAATCGACTTTAATCGATAAAGTTAAAGTCCGCTTGCGCCAAGCCAGCTGGGAAGCCGATGATGCGTATGAAGAAGAAAGTACAAGAAGGAGCTATTCCTAAGCGAGAATTGATGAAGAAGGAATACTTGAGTCCACTCTGACTTTGTGTTCCTAACGACTGATTTGAAGTACAAGATTATGATGGAGGCACACAATACACCATTTGCAATCCATCTCGGAAGTACTAAAATGTATCGTGATCTTTGACATACATTTTGGTGGAACAATATGAAGAGAGAGATTGCAAAGTTTATCTCAATGTGTTTAACTTGTCAACGTGTAAAAGCGGAGCATCTAGTACCTAAGGGTCCGTTGCAACCACTTGAGATTCCGGAATGGAAGTGGGAACACATTACCATGGATTTCGTTACGGGTCTTCCTACGGTTTCTCAAGGAATCAATGCTATTTGAGTTATTGTTGATAGATTAACCAAGTCCGCTTTCATTTCTTGCCGATCACGGAGACTTATTCACTTGAACGCCTTGCTTTAGTATATGCGTAAATGAGTTGTGAGGTTGCATGGCATGCCCTGTATCCATAGTTTTAGATCGTGACCCAAGATTCACTTCATGATTTTGGGTTAGAAAGCTATGGCACGCAATTTACGATTGGTTTGGCATACCATCCTCAAACGGATGGGCAATCGAAAGGACTACTCAAACTCTTGAAGATATATTAAAACTCGTGTCCTAGATTTCAAAGGAAGTTGGGATAAGTACTTGCCATTGGTGGAATTCTCATACAACAATAGTTATTAAACAAATATAGCATAGTTCCATTCAAGCATTATATGGACAAAATGTCGTTTCTCGATATGTTGGGATGAGGTGGGTGAAGCAACATTGTTGGGACCCAGAAAGTTAAGATGCGATTATCACCGAAAAGATCCAAATGATTCGACAACGTATATAAATGACACAAGATCGACAAAAGAGTTATGCGGATCTTCATCGAAAGGATGTGGAATTTAATGTAGGGATCATGTATTGTGTTGCGAGAGTTGCTCCATGGAAGGAGTTACAAGATTTGGGAAGAGAGGAAAGCTCAATCCACGATTTATTGGTCCATTTCAAATTCTTGACCGAAGTAGGAAATGTAGCCTATAGACTCACAAGCATTACCTCAAAGTATGTCTCGTGTTCATAATGTGTTTCATATATCCGTACTTCAGTAAATATGTGAAAGACCAACCACGTTATTGAGTTAGAACCGGACGAGATAGCCAAGACTTAACGTATGAGGAGGTACCTATCAAGATCTTGGATAGAAAGGAGCATGCCCTACGCCAAGAAAGGTCATACCACAAGTTAAAGTTTTGTGGAGGAATCATGCTTATAGAGGAAATGACACCGAATTGGAAAGCGAAATGAAAGCAAGGTATCCTCACCTTTTGAAACACCAGGTACGTAAGTCAATTTCGAGGACGAAATTTCATAAGGAGGGGAGGTTGTAAGACCCCGAAATTTTTTTAAATAAAAAGGAATTTCCTTTATTTATTATTTTGAAATAGTAAGGGTTGATTTGATTAATGTGGATAGTTAGGGGTAAAATACGCAAATATTTCAAAATAAGCAAGTGGTTATAAAATATTCATTGTTGTCGGGGAATATTCGTTTGGTCGTGGAATATTCGCATTTGTCGGGGAATATTAAATGCATTTACAGCATGACCAATATGTGGGCCCCATAACTTGAAAGCGATTGGATGAGGAAAACGACAAAGTTTGGGTGGTTATAAATAAGCAGGCGTAGTTATTACCAATTAAGATTGTTGGAATACCCGGTGGTTAAAATACAAGATACGTCTGGTGGTTGCAAGAAGCAGACACGATATTGCATCAATTATTGATCCTTACGTGAAGGCACTACTCAATAATTTTCATGATAATACTTGCTCAAGATTTTATTTTATTGATTCAATAATTCTTTGCGTTGGTATTTTATATTATTATTTGTTTCAATAATTGTCACCGCACAAGATTTCCCATTATCGGATCAATAATTCATATTATTTGAATAATATTATTAGATAACATTATTGGCAATGTCTAGAAAGTTACATCTAAGGAGAGGTTTGGTCACCTAATTGCGGCAAGAAGTGAGAGATCCTTATTCGAAAGCCCTCCTTCTGAGGAGCTACTGGTGTCATTATAATTGTGATTCGTAATATTATTTGTGAATAATTAATTATTGATTCATATGATAAAGAAATATTTATTTTATGTGGATATAAATGATGGATTTATTTATATGGTTATAAATGAAGAAATTATTGTTGAGGTGTTTTATCAAGATTTTACCAGTTGGAGGTATTAAAAATTAAATCGGGGTTTTGAGATATATTGCGGGGTTATAATTTTTAATCCCGATTAGTTGGATTGTGGTAATTTTGGGTATGTTATACATACATAAGTTGAGTATATGTCCACAAATTTTGAACCGTTAAAAATGCACGAATGATTTGTTATGAAATTTAAGAGGTGTCTCGATTAGGAAATTAGGGTTATAATTGATTTTGGTGGAAAAATCTAGAATTGAGTGGGCCCCACTTAGGTTGGTGAAAAAAAATGTCTTTGAATTTTTTTCAAATGTGGTGGGTGGCAATAGTAGCAGTGTAAAGCCATCGGTAGCAAGTCAAGTCCGCTTTACGGGCTAACATTTTCCTATAAATAGAGGGCTAAGTTAGAATTGAAAATCACACCGTAAACAAAGTTTTCTTCTCTCTCTATATTATTGAGCGTATTTTGTGAGTATTTAGATACTTTGAGAGTTCTTTATTCAAGATAAGTTTCATTCAAAGATCACTTCCGACCTTTCCTTCCGGCATCTTGATTCTTCGAGGTAAGGGATATTATTTTTTTCGTAATGATATTATTTCTTCAATATCATTATCTTTGAAATGTTGATCTGAAGTTTTATCAAATTTGGAACTTTTTCATGTCGGGGGTTACTATTCATGAGTTACTATTCACGAGTTACTATTCATGAAAGTTACTATTCACGAGTTTCTATTCACGAAAGTACTATTCACGTAAGCGTGAAGATGTTTTTTTTTGTGAAATTTCTATCTTTTGGTGTGTGAGTTACTATTCACGATATCAAGACTATTCACGATATCTGACACTTATTCACGAATCATTTCAAGACTATTCAATAGAAAAAATGAAAATTTTTCTTTTCGTCTAAAATATCTATTCGGATACTAGCTTTGATTGTATCCATGTTTTGATCATTCTTGAATTTTACACCACTGTGATTATTTTTGAGGTATTTTTGGACGTGGATAAAACCAAGTACGAATCCTTAATCCTTGTCATTTTGTTTCACTGGATTCGTTTCTTTAAAAAATATTTTTCATCATCCTCAGTCTTAAATGATGATATTATTGAATATCTTTGGCCTGTAGTGCAAAGATGAATGATTTCTGAAGAATATCTTTGGCCTTTAGTGCAAAGATGAACATGTGTTTAAATGAACATGACCGACTGATGAATATCTTTGGCCTTTAGTGCAAGGATGAACAGGTGTTGAGATGAACATGACCGATTGATGAATATCTTTGGCCTGTAGTGCAAAGATGAATATTTGATTTGAGATGAATATTGATTGATGTTACTGAGGATAAAATATTGATGATGGATTTGTTGAATTCATAGATTATAGTAGATTTCATTCTACGTAACTCTTCTATGAATTATTATTTCACCGCTGCGAATATTGATCCGAAACTTGTTGTCTCATTGTATTCTATCGATTTTTTCCTGTTGGAGACTAACGATAATTTGTTGTATATTATCTTAGTCATAATATTCTTTCTTGGGCTAGTTGAGCTCACCCTTTTCCTTGTTGTTCCATTTTTCTTCTCGTGGAGGCGAGAATGTAAAGCGAGTACTAAGTGGGGTATGGAATGAAGGTTCTAGAGAGTTGTTTAGTAGTCCTCACCATTTTTGTAAAATAATGAATCAATAATTATGATGGGGATTTATTTGCGTGTGGATATTGTCAGATGGCAATATCTCGTATTTAAACTCAAAGTTTATATGTTGTAATAATAAAGTTGTAGTTATTTCGCATCCATTGTATTTGGCGACTCGAATGGGTTGGATGGAATGGACCTATTTTGGGGGCGCCACAATTATGACCGAGGGTGATTCGGTAGATAGTCATGACCATTGATAATTTGATGAAAATCCTTGACCGGTACGAGGGATGATTAGATGTGGTGGTTTATTTATTGTCGAGTGAGTCTCGGCGAAAAAAATTGATGAAAACCTTTTAAAACCTAAAAGATAGTAGATTTTATTCTCTACTGACTCTTTTAATGGATCAGATATTCAGCTGCAGCTTAACCGGTTGGTTGTCTATTGTATTTTATCGGTTTAACATCATTGAAGGCTAATGATAATTTATTACGCATTATCTTAGTCATAATATTTCTTATTGAAATTTAGTTGAGCTCACCTTTTCTTTCACCTTTTTCTCTTTGAAATGAGAACATATTTGAGACGAAGTCGGGGAGCGGAGTAATGGTCCAGAGGATAGCATTAGTAGTCCTCACTATATTCGTGAAATAGTGTGATAATAGTTGTAATGAAGACTCCTTTTGAGTTTGTATAATATCTAGTAGACAATATTTGTATTCAAACTCACGGTTTATGTCAGATATTATACTGACAGTTAGGTTAGTAAGTTGTATTTGAATTTATGTACCATGTAAGTGGCGACCCAAGATGGGTGACGTATACCTAATTTTGGGGCGCGCGGTTGGTATCGAGCTTAGGGATATGATCCACAGCTAAGATGCGAGATAAGAACTAGGAGGGAGAGGCGGAATTCCTTCGCTAAGTATGACCTACCTAAGTTTATTTGGTATTTGATTGGTCACGAGTATAGTGATAATATGTTGCATGTCAATTAACCCTTATTTTGTGGCGGTGTTTGAAAATGGCATCCGAGAATGTGTAGAATAGCAATGGAGCACACGAGACCTATTGATTCTCCACGGATCAATAATCAAGACAATGTGCAACAGGATGGCGATAATCTCTCCGTAAACAACAACACCGATCAATTGATGAATGACAGACGTTTAAAAGGTTTTAGAATTCATGCAACATCAGTGAAAGCGACTCGCCCAAAACGTGAGGTGGAAACACGGGAAACTCTCGGTGGTCACCGCTAAACAATTCAAGGAGTGGGACCACCGGAGTTTAAGGGAGAGCCAAAACCACTTCACGGCGGAAGCATGGATAAAGCAGATTACCAAGATATTTGATGTCTTGGGATGCTCGAGGAGCAAAAGGTTCTTTTGCCGCCTTTATGTTCTTTGCGAGAGGCGACATTGGTGGGAATCGGTAAAAGCGTACTCAACTCGCCATCATCAAGATATCTTGGGAGAAGTTCCAGGAGTACATTCAACGACAAATACTTTCCTAAAAGTATTCGCCACATGAAGGAGGTGGAGTTTATCAAGTTGGAACAAAACAATATGACCGTGTCATAATACGAGGCAAAATTTGCGGAGTTATCACGATTTCGGCCCCACTTGGTGGATAATGAAGAGAGAATGACGCGAATGTTTTAAGAGGTTTGAAGCCGGAGATCGTCAACATCTTATTTCTCATAAACCGTGTTTTTATTCGGATGTTGTAAATAGGGCTCGATTAGTGGAGTGCGATAACGAGTCAACGTATAACTAAAAAGAGAGCGGGCCAAAAATTATAATACCGGTAGAGTAGTCATCGAGCGGTGACAACAAGCGTGAGGGAATCAACGGGCGGATATGGTAACCACTTCGGTGGTAATCAGGGCCAAAACAATAAGAATGGACATTTCAAGAAAAGGAGATTCAACGATGATGGAAAGACGTCAGCACCAGCACCCGTTGTTAAGGAAGGAGAAAAACCACCTATCATATGCTTCAAATGCGGAGGAGAGGGACACATCAGTCCGAACTGCGCCATGCCATCCAAAGCATGTTATAATTGTGGAAGAGAAGGTCACTTAGCTCGATTTTGTCGTTTACTGAAGACAAATTCAACTAGGATGGAGGCACCAAAGGCTGTCCTAGACAAATAAAAGCCGGTAGTTTAAGAGAGAGCGTTTTTTTTCTCGTGACGAGGGACCTGAATAAAATTATCACGGGTAAGTTAATCATAAGCTCTTGCGAAGTCTATACCGTGTTAGATACCAGTTCTACCCACTCTTTTATTTCACCTAGTTGTGTTCAACGTTTAAATTTGACTCCGAAGAAGTTAAACTTTGACTTATTGGTTGAAACTTCGTTAGTAGGAGCCTTCGCTACCTCTACTGTTTTTAAATCTTGTTTGGTTCAAATAAACATTTTCACGGTACCTGTCGATCTTATCTTTTTGAAAATATTTGCCTTTGATGGGATTTTAGGAATCAATTGGTTAACTACTCATCATTCTTTTCGTAAGGTTGTTAGCTTTTATATTCATAACCAAGTTGTTTGTGCGAATTCAAGTAACCAAACTACTAAAGTCAATTATCATCATATCAAGCCATAAGTAAAGAGCCCCGAACCTTTCGTTGTTGACTTCCTTGTGTGGAATGCACCGGGCGGACTTTTCTGTAGGGCGACATCGTGAATGAAGATGGCAAGTTTATAGGTATCATTGTGAGGTGCTTATCTAGGTTAAGGGATAGAAGTCAGCGGTTGGTATCAATGTGATGTACTATCCAAGTCTTGGATGAGAGTCACGATTTTGAATGATATTTCTATTATTAATAAATTTCTGGCGTATTCTTGAAGACTTCTTAGCCTACTTAGAGCGTGAAATCGAATTTTGTATTGACCCAAAGATTCTAAAAACACATTTCTTAAACCCTCAAATATTTCTTCAACTAAAAGGATGCATTTACGTGGATTATGATGAAAGTCATAATAAAAGCATTGGACTAATGAAAATCATGGGTATACGTGGTATTAGTAAGTGTTATAATGAGTTATGTTGGTTAGTATGTGAAAACATGAAAGTTTCTTAGAAATCACAAAGAGTTGAAAATCGAGATTTTTGGTGAAAAGCGTAATATGAAATTCAATTGACCATATCTCCTATTATATTTTGAATTTTGAATGTGGTCAAGTCCTAGAGTTAGATCTATGAGTTACCTAACTAATCCAAGTGGAATTACTGGAAAAGGTGTTGTAGATTTTTGTGTGGACTGATTTTAGCAAAGGAGTGCAAAATTACAAAACCAAAAAAAAGCTTCTGCCATGATTTTAGAGAGGCTGTTTCGGCCACTTAAATTATGAGAAAAATTCTGGCCTTTTAGGACATGAAGGTATATGGTATAAAGTACCTCCTGTCCAAAAATGAGCTCATTTCGACTTAAAATGAGCAAGTTATGACTATTTCAATATTTAGTTTTTTTCGATGAAAAACGCTATAACCAGGAGTTCTATAACTCCGATGACCATGAAATTTAAACTAGAAGCTCACGTTAACATGTGTAAGGTCCTGCCAAGATTTGGGAATTTTTGGAGTTAAACTTGAGGTAGCTAATTTCTTAAGAAATTAATTAGAAATTGATTTTGAAAAATAGTAAATGAATTTTAAAAATTCGAGAAAATATATTTTCATTATGGGACTATATTATGCTAAATCCCAGAAAAGAAATATTTTTGGGACTGATTTGGTATTTTTCATGAAAATAGTTTAATTACAAACATATGAGTTAAATATGTTATGTGAAATAACAAAGTTGAAAATAGGATTTTATGGCTAGAGGATCCTATATAGAGTATATGCATATTTTTTTGATGAGGATTTGATAATTGGTGATGATATCTTATGAGTATAGCATTTTTGAATGATTAAATGCATTATATGGTAAAAGCGTAAACAATTAAGATAAATTGTTTATAAATTTAAGAAGTGATTAAAATATTGTTATAATATTAATGATATTAGATTATGAGATTATTAAGTGATTGATAACATGAGGATATTCTTGAATCTGGATAAATTATATTATAAATGTTTAATATTTATCCTTTATCTCATTTGATTGATTCTTTATATCATTATCCTCACGCTTATATTATGTTGAAAGTCATACGTGGCACTGTAGTGCATAGATGGACTTGGTATGATTATGACCGGGTGATTGTTTATAATCATAGCAGTAATTGAAAACACAATTATCTTTGGTAGTAGTGCATGGATAATTTGTGGTCGTGATACTTAATGAATACACAATTATCTTTGGTAGTAGTGCATGGATAATTTGTGGTCGTGATCTTAATGAATACACAATTATCTTTCGTAGTAGTGCATGGATAATTTGTGGTCGTGATACTAATTAATACACGATTATCTTTGGTAGTAGTGCATGGATAATTTGTGGTCGCGTGATCTTAATGAATACACAATTATCTTTGGTAGTAGTGCATGGATAATTTGTGGTCGTGATCTTAATGAATACACAATTATCTTTGGTAGTAGTGCATGGATAATTTGTGGTCGTGATACTAATGAATACACGATTATCTTTGGCCGTAGTGCATGGATAATTTGTGGTCGTGATACTAATGAATACACGATTATCTTTGGTAGTAGTGCATGGATAATTGTGGTCGTGATCTTAATGAATACACGATTATCTTTGGTAGTAGTGCATGGATAATTTGTGGTCGTGATACTAATGAATACACGATTATCTTTGGTAGTAGTGCATGGATAATTCGTGGTCGTGATACTTATGAATATCCTTGGCACGTAGTGCGGGGATGATTCGATGATATGGATTAATTATTGGTGAGTCTCGTGAATGAAATATTAATTCATGGATGTGGTAAAAGTCGTATTTGGTAGTAGTGCATTGATAGACTTGGTATGATTATGACCACGGATTATTCGGTATAATCATGGACCGTAATTGAAAACACGAATATCCTTAGCCGATGGTGCATGAATAATTCATGGTTGTGATCTATTATTGTCGAGTCTCGAGATTATTGGTTTTCTGATTGTATATCTTTGGTAGGATTGCAAAGATGAATTTAATGTTTTCAACGATAAAGGTATTCAAGGTATCCTCACCTCTTTATCATACCAGTCGTTACCCTAATTCGAGGCGAAATTCCATAAGGAGGGAGATTGCAGAGACCCCAGATTTTATCAATAAAGATTTAAATTTTGTCGAAATAATTTTTAATATTATGGTGTGAATTTGAGATAATATTATAGTTGTGGGTAGTATTTATAAATTTTGCAAAGTATGCAAGTGGTTATATTATATTCGATTGGTCGGGGAATATTCGGTTTAGCGAGGGAATATTAATACAACTACTCAATCATTGGTGGACCCCCATAATGTAATTATCATTTGGATTGAGAAAACGACAAAAATATTTTATTGAAATAACGACGGAAGTTTCTGGTTGATCTTGTTGAACTACTCGGTAGTAAAAAATGCGATGTCGTGTGGTTGCGTAGTAGACACGGTATTGATTATTGATCTATATGTGAGAAGTCACTCGGTTTGATTCCATTATTGTCGATTAATAATATGAATTATTATAAGCGATAATGACATTTTGTTTTATTCAGTATTATTAACGTAATAAAAGCGAAATATCTTTTATATAAAGCAGAATACTTTATTAAAGTTATTCATAAATAGAATATATTATATTTTATTACGCATAGTGTTGCATAGTATTTTGCATAGTGTTTTGCGTAGTGTTGCATAGTGTTTGCATAGTAAAATGTTTTTATATAAATAGAATATATTATATTTTATTTAAAAGATTTTGCTTTAAATATGGACCGTCAGATTAAAGTAAATCAATCTGGATAGTTTCATGGATTAATTACTATGCATTCTATTTTCCTATAAATAGAAGCTCATTCCTTCATTATTTTCTTTACAATTCTTTGAAACTCTAGAGAGAGAAATTATAGAGAGAAGCTATAGAGAGAAAATCTATAGAGAGAAAGAAGAAGAGTTTACAATGCTTCACTACTTTGATATCCAAAGTGTCTTTTACGGTAAGGAGTATTATTTGTTGTATTCGTAAGGGATATTATTCGTTTGTATTCATGAAGAGAACCTCTGTTATTCCATTCATTATTATTACATTGGAATAACTTTGTAAAAGTGGTATACCCTATACATAACCTTTATACGCAGATACCCTATACTTGGTGAAATCCTTATGTTATTCCATCCTTATTTATACATTGGAATAACTTTGATATCATGAATCCCCTATACTTGGTGATCTTCTTACATTATTCCATTATTTATTATTACATTGGAATATCCTATCGTGTGTTTTACAGGGGACTGGTTCCATTGATTATTATTCAAACATTTATTATTACGTTGGATCATCCGATTGTGAATTTCACCGACTGGTTCCGTTATTATTATTCTTGGAATAACACGTCTACGGGCAATACTGCATGCATGGTGATTTCTTTTGTTATTCCATTCTTTATTATACTGGGTTAGTTAAAACTTTGACTTTATACTCCATGAAATTAGTAGAATATCCTCGATATTTGCGTTTCATCCAAAGATATCTTTTCATGGAAATATTCTTACGATCATTCTTGAATTTTACTCTACAAAAGCGAGTATCTTGTTGACAATTTGGGACGTTCTTAATTCTGGATAAAATAATTCTTGAACTTGTTTTATTGAATTATTATGTCATTATCATCATCCTCATGATATATTATGTTATCTTTGGCTTACGTGCGTAGATGAACTTAGTATGATTATGATGAGGATCATTCTTAAGTATAATCGTGGCTTGTTATAAATGATGTGATAAAAGTCCTCGATTGGCTGTAATGCGTTGATGGATAGTTTTGGTATGATTATGACTGAGGGGTGATTCTAAGTATAGTCGTGACCATTGATAATTTGATGAAAATCCTTGGACCGTAATGCGGGGATGATTAGATGTGGTGGTTTATTTATTGGTAGAGTCAAATGATAAAAAATTGATGAAAACCTTTTAAAACCTAAAAGATAGTAGATTTTATTCTCTCTTGACTCTTTTAATGGATTCGTATTATTCTGCTTGATTAAAGCTGGTTGTCTATTGTATTTTATCGGTTTAACCTTTGTTGAAGGCTAATGATAATTTATTACGCATTATCTTAGTCATAATATTTCTTCTTTGAGGTTAGTTGAGCTCACCCTTTCTTTCTTTATTTTCTTCTTGAAATGAGAACATAAATAGAGAACAGTCGAGGAAGCGGAGTAATGGTCCAGGAGGATAGCATTAGTAGTCCTCATTATTACGTGAAATAGTGTGATAATAGTTGTAATGAGGGACTCCTTTTGAGTTTGTATAATATCTAGTAGACAATATTTGTATTCAAACTCACGTTTATGTCGTATTGTACACGACAGTTAGGTTAAGTAAGTTGTATTTGAATTTTATGTACTATGTAAGTGGCGTACCCGAGATGGGTGTGACGATACCACAATTTTGAGGCGTCACAACATAAGGCATGTAAAAAAAAATTTAAATACCAAGCCCAGCTTATAACGGTTGGTATATTAAAAAAATTCATTTTTTATCTTTATATCTGGCAAAGTGAGCCCACGTTAGTAAGTTAATTTAATCATTATTAAAATAATAATCGCTATATATTGTTCAGCCAACCACTACATGCGGAACAAAATTCCCTTTCAATCTTCTATTAATTTGATCAACGACTTGCATGTTAGTTGCTAAAATAGTACCAATAACAACAGATTATTATGGATAAAAATTCTTATTTAAATAGTGGTATCAGATCATACTTGTATACAAATATAAAGTGTAAACTCTCTCTATTTTAAAGACTTTTTTAAATTTAAAATTGATCTTATTTATTAAAAAAAATTAGAGGAATTTTGTAAGTAGTAGAACTATTTAGATAGTTTACAAAATTTAAAATTGTATTTTTTAAAATTAAATTAAATTTAAATTTAAAAATATTTTAAAAAATCAATATTAATATTTTGAAAAAAGTGGGAGTATATTGGTTTATCTTAATTGTTAAAATATCTATCATGTCTAACATCTCAGTTTTCGTATTTTCTTATTTGCCATTCCTGAAGGAGGAGAATCTCCGAAGCCCAACACAAATTGGAGAAGGGGTCAGATCCCCAAACTGAGAGTCACGTTTCTCTCTGGTTCTTCTTTCTGTTTCCCTGAATCAGGAGTTAGGAGTATACGGTGCGTGAGTTCAAGAAGATTTAGGATCAATTCAAAGAGAAAGATCCAATCTTTTTACCACTAATTCGAGCCTTGGACTCGAACTGATCAAATCTGACAACAAAAAGTTTTGGGTTCCTACTGCTTCTGCCAGGTACGATTCGAATATTTTGTCAATTTTTTTAGGGTTTTTGTAGTAGTGTATTTAGGAATTTGTTTTGATTCAATCATAGCTATGAACTGAACGAAGCCCAGTAAATTCATGCAGTGAATGTATGTGATGCCCAGAAAAAGTTTATTATTTGATGTGTTTTTTTGCTAATAGAAGTAAATATTTTGACATGTATAGGTAGACGTATGTAAGCTAGAAAAATGTCTTCAGCTCAAGATCCGTTCTACATTGTAAAGGAGGAGATCCAAGATTCTGTAAGTTTAAATACGAATTCCTACAGCTTTTGAGTTAACATTTGATTGAAACAAGTCATCTCTGGATTGATTGTTTGGATGTTTTGTGTGTTAATATTGGATCGCATGCTTGTTTAGATTGATAAGTTGCAGTCTACTTTTCACCAATGGAAACGCATGTTGTCGGATAATAAAGAGCACTCCCAGCTTGCAAAGGAGCTCCTTGCTGGTTGTGAGAGCATTCACTGGCAGGTATGCTACTGTTACGAGCCATGATCTGAGCCTTGTTAAAAGAGGTATTGGGTAAGAATGAAGGGCTAAGATTAAGAGTTACTTATCAACTGCTTGGATAGTTTCTCTAGTTATATTATATTTTCTTTCCTTCAAAAGAGCTGAATGTATGCATTAGAGAGTATCAATGAAATTAAACAAATTATAGCTTTCTCTCTCTAAATTCTTCTCTCCTCTCTAAATTCTGGAGTTCAATACAAACTCGTATTGAATCACTTGGAGTTCATACGGAGTCTCGAATATCCGTATCAGCTACTCAACTTTATGTTTCACTCAAGTAAGTTTCACCAGTTTCTTTGTATACGTTTGAGATCAATCATGTGGTTTTACTTTGTAATGAGATATGGTTGACTTAAGCTTTTGTTGGAAAATTTTTATAATGAGTTAAGCTTTTAAAACAATTCATCACTGGACATATTATCCAGGCTATGCTTATACAAGATCTTCAGATCAAATTTCTCACTCGCTTTTCCCCCTGCATCTGTGTAGTTGAGCTATGTTCGATTCTGCTTCTTAATGTATCCCAGTTTGTTTCTTTGTTTGTGAGTGGTTTTCATTTAATCATTTGTAGTTCTAGTAGTGTAAGATGTTAGAGCAATTAATTACACACATGAAATACAAAAGTTTTAACTAGTTTTGTGGCACACCAAGTAGATGCAGATACTCTTTTCAAAATATTAGATCAATATTGACTTTTTAAAAGTCAAGCTGAGATATTTTCCTATTTTAAATTGACATGATTCAATTAAGTAAAGTTCATAGGTGGTAATACTTATTAGATAGTTTATGGTATTCATAATTGTATTACAAAAGTTAAATGGATTCATATCGATTTTTGAGTTTAAAATGTTTCAATAACTTAAAAAATCATTATTGATCTTATATTTTGGAATGGAGGGAGTATTTTGCAAGTTGGTCTTACGTTTCCTTCATGGAATTTGGAACTCATTGCAAATTGTTTGTTTTTTCCAACTTGATCGTCTTGCACCTATATGAAAGTTCTAGCAATTTATCATGTCTGTCAATTCTGAAACCTAGCTTTCTGATAGGAAGGTAGTTGAATTGGAGAAGACAATTTCTGTAGCAGCTAGAGATCCTTCTTGGTATGGAATCACTGAAGTGGAGCTTGAAAAACGAAGGAAATGGACCAACACTGCTCGTACACAGGTATTTAATTGTCAGCTTGATGTTCTGCTAAAAACATATATGGAGTTTAACCCTACATTTTTACTTGAACTTGTACTGTTGTGAAATCTGTTTAACACTTTACACATCATAATTTGTCTCCACCCTTTTCTTTGTTGATTTAGTTTCATATTTGTTGAAATATTTCACTGCATGAATCAGGTGAGCAATGTTAAGAAAGCAGTAGTGGCTGGAAACGATGTTAATGGCTCAAGCACTTCTAATGCAAGTGGAATACGCCGTGAACTAATGAAGATGCCAAATTCTCATCAGACTGATAGATCCAATCAGTATATTGCAACAGATAATGATGATTTCATATCATCTGAATCGGATAGACAGATGCTTCTCATAAAGTAGAGTTTTTACTTATGCTTACGTTTTTTACTTGTGGTTGTGTTTTTATTTCTCTTATCCAGTACGTGCTTTAGTTTCCTTCCATTTAGCAAAATTTTCCAAGCTTCGAAGATTTGGTTTTTCTTTCTCAGACTTGGAGAGAAATGTATCTTTTGTTTCTCAAATAGAATATCTATGAATTTATTTTGAGGAGATTGCAGAAATATCTTTTTTTTGGTCGTTGTAAGCGTCATGAACCGTCCTTTTTTTTGGCTTACATAATAAAAGTGGTCATTCATACATGTGCCAACATCCTTTTTCACTTTTTAGTGATCATGTAGGAAGTGTCTGGAATAGGAGCCTAGTAATCAAATTACTCTGAACTGTTTTATGAAGAAAGGAAAAGGTGTGTTGCTATGTACGTCTCTTATCACTATCAGTATTCTCTACGTATAACTTTTAGCTGCAAGTTTGATGATTAATAATAAACCTTAGGTTAACAAAATTTTATGTTCATCGGCATTCTATAGTACAAGAATTTTACCTGTCAATAGGAACCATATAGTAGTTAATTTGATATTGATACTTTTAGAAAACATGGTGCTAAGTTAGTTTTTGCAACATAGCATCCAATTGTAGTCCTATTAAGAGATTATGTTGTTTCCTAATGTTTATGATCTTTCTAATTGTGGATGCATGTCAATTGGTGCTTGTAGGCGACAGGATGAAGAGTTGGATGAGCTCAGTGCAAGTGTGGAAAGAATCGGAGGTGTTGGGCTTACTATACATGAAGAACTCCTTGCACAGGTGACTATTTAGGTTAAATTTTAGTTATTGCAATGCTTTAAATGAAGTCAGTGACGTGGCTGTTTGTTTTATCATTGACCACTTGCATATCTGCTTCGCTTTTGGGATTGTATTTATAGCATGTGAATTGTCTGTCTTTTTTGTCTGTCCCATCTTATCATGACTGAACAAAGCTGAATGCAAACTTATATGATGCTGCAGGAGAAAATTATAGAAGAACTGGGTACTGAGATGGACAGTACATCAAATCGTCTTGATTTTGTACAGGTAATTATATTATCGTCTCTAGTTGGTAACTGTGAAATAAATTAAATGCTAAAGTCATCGTTTAACCACTGCAAACTTAGCTTTTCAACTTGTGAAATGGCTAAAATTCATTCAGTTGCAATTTTTATACCTCTAAGGCTCTAATTTATGTTGTATCAATTTTCTAATTTAATTTTTTCCCGTCCAAAATATCTATTGCAGAAAAAAGTGGCTATGGTTATGAAGAAGGCTAGTGCCAAGGGACAGCTCATGATGATATTATTTTTAATTGTTTTGTTTATTATTTTATTTGTTCTGGTATTCTTAACTTAGGAAGAGACTTAGCGCCAATGAGCTATCTATCTGGTACCATATAAATGGAAGAGTATTTTGATGAGAATAATGTGGGATGTTTGTTATAGGGAATGTTATGAATTGGTTGAAATATTTTTTGAATGAACATAATTCTCTCTAGTTTTAAACTTGTATAATGTGCTAGCAAGGTTGTGTTTTCATATAATTTTGGTCATCGGTAGGGGTAGCTGTTTCTTTTCCATCCAAATGTTTGTATGGAAAAGCTTTCGGATTATGACCAATTGAGAAGGACAGGTATCATATCCTCAACTTCTTAACTTAATTAATTTGTTTGGAGAAAATAATTGTAGTCGCTTCAATTTTTGCACAACTTTCATCCAACGAACTATGTTTTTTATTAAAAAAAAATAATGAAAATTGTAACGTGTGAACATATTTATCTTGTTAACCACAAATAATCTGTAGAAAAAAACTACCACTGAATCTCAGTTGAATTTCTTGGTCAGATTGTTTCTTTGTGCAGGATCCATAATCTTGGTAGGAATTCACTTTTTTTCACTGCGATACACCCAATAAGCACTTTTTTCTCTTTCATTTCTTTTTACTCAAAATATCCCACAATGTGTTATCCCTTGCTAACAAACTTCAAGATAAATGTTCCCGAGAGAAAACCTTCTACATTAATGAAATATCCAAGTGTATGCATAAATCATTTCTTTCTGAAACAAGTGTCTAGCTTGAAGGATAAAACCCAAAAAAAGCTGGGGAAAATGAAACCAACACAACCCTGCTGCTTATTTTAGTAACGTTTGCTTTCCATCATTGTCACCTAATTTCTTAAACCTTGGACTCCTTCCTCCTCATGTCCAGTAAAGCTTCTTCCTGGCTTTTTGTTTTTCTCCATTTATAAACCGCTGGATTGTTAAAGAACTTCGATTATGAACAGCCAGCCTATGCCTCTAAACAGAGATCATTCGATCTTGTTACAAAAAATTCAAATGGCTTACTGCAGAGTCCCCGGTTTTGATGTACGTTCTGCCAACCAAAATTAAATTGGAAAATTATCAGTCTCAAAGAGGGATTATGACTGAATTGTCACAATTATGTCTCCAGGTGAGATATATCAGCCTACCTTACCTTATGCTTTAGAACACTATAGTGACAGTAATTGAGACTTGTGATCAATGCCATTGAAGATGAATGTCCCAGACATGGGAACAAACTGTTTAGTTATGAGCTGCAGTGCAAAAAAAAATAAAAATGAGCCCTACAAATTGCATTCAGAACCTTTATTAAGTCATGGATTGAAAAAGCAAGTAGAGGGCAACTGTAGCAGATGACTGAACCACCAGTATAACTAAGTTTCCTATATGAAACTTGGTGGAAATTGAAGTGAGAATACAAACCTTAATTACTTCCTGTGATGCAATTCCACCAACGAAGGCAGCAACAGCGTGGAGCTCTGCAGCACCATATCTGCACATCTCATTGATAAGGTCCTCTGTCAAAGTTGAGCCATTGCAACCCAAGTCGCTGAGTAAGCTAACAGCTGTAGTTTTCAATCGAGATATGTCCTCATCCATCTCACTGAAGAACGAAAATATAGTTCAGGATTTCAGGTCACCAGCAAACTATTGAAGTGAAATTACAGTGGATTATAGTTCAACAAGTGTTACCCATTAAATTGCCCGGGAAAACTGTTATAGTTTGCAGCAAATCGGTCAACAGCTCGAAGCAGAATATAGAACCCCACGGCAATACTGTCACATATACAAAAACCACCAATAAGAACTACTTGCTATATAAATTAATATGTATTCCATAAGCAAGCAAACATTTTCAATGTCACTAAAGCAATTTTCGCAAGCTCAAAAGAGCTGCTAAAGTGAGAAGGGAGAAAATTTGGCAAAACTAAACAAGCTACAGCCTACATGTTCAAACCTCAAAAATAATTGAATTAGCATGACAAGAAATACCAAGGCCAAATCTTGATATTGTGTATATATTCACACACACATACTGACACAACAAAATGTGCATTAACGCAAAAAGGATAACTCGAATCCAATCAACAAGAGATAATAAATATTGTTGAATAGCTAAAGTGTATTAAGCAAATAATAATCAAAGTTCCCCCAAAATAATAACCCTAATAAACTATTTATACTACCTAAACCCTAAAAATAAATAAGGTCCAATAAACTTTAAAAAAAATCCAAAAATATAAATAGGCCCAAAAATAATTAAACCTGTTGGGCTAACCTAATTAATAAACAAAAGTACATCAAATACTGAAACTGTCCATGAATAATAAAACTTAAATTATAAATCTTTCTTGATATTCCGTCCTGTGTCATTTCCAAAAAAATTCGACCACGAATTTTAAAATGAAGTATCAAACACCAATGGGTAGGCATCTGCAACCTTCTTTGGATCAAGCAAGTGTGGTGCTGCTCCTCAAAGAATTTTTTTGGAAATAATTCTAAATTGATCAGAGTCTTCATATTAACCTTCACCTCCAACAAATGATCAGGAATGATAAAATCAAAAGTTTCCAAGGTCTCAAACATATGAATATGAACAATCTTGTGACCAATCTCAACTGCTCTTCCAAAATATCACCCTTTAACCTCCTAACTTGACGCTTTTTCAATTGTAGTCCCTTCTTTGACTTCCTCTTTTAAATCTTCGCTCTCATCACTGATGATAAATATGATATTTGGTAACACAACTGTCTAGAATATTTTTTACGCAATTTACGAACATCGTACAACATTTATTAAGATTGTCAACAAGAAAAGAAATATCTTTTTGACACTCTTTACTAGCTCTTATAGTAAAACCTCTCACCTTGATAAAGATGTTGCAATTTCTCTAGTTTGCCATAAGTATAATCCAATTTTCTTTGAAGCATAGCATAATTGACTACCAAGTGTCTATGACCACGAACATAAATTTGATGATGCATCAAGTCAGAACGATCATTAAGATAACAAATTTCAGCATTACTTTTGTCACTCTAGACATTTTAATAACAAGATGCAAGGACTAAATTATAAAAACTGAAATACTCCTGGTGTCACTTTGAAACTAACAAAACCTAAAAGGATCATAAAATAGGAGGGATCAATGTGCAAAAACTAAATCAAAACCCATAACCATTTTGATACACTGTTACCTCTTCGTTCGTTAGTTCCAAGGAAGGAGTGGTGGCAGCCCACTTTAATTTTGCAACTTGACTCCTTTTGTTTTTTCATCCCCTTATCGGTTTGACTGCTAGAGTTACTTGCTAACAAATGACCATCAATTCGGGGAAGACTGATTTTGCAGCAGATCCGATTTCAATGCCTATGGCGGCTGAATTATACCAGAAACAATTTATTTATTTTTAATGGTGAACAAAAAAAATAATGATAATCTAGCAAAAGCTAATATTGCCCTGGACAAATGAAAAGTCCTCTTTCTAACGGATAAATCTCCTACTGACTTTCGATCGTTATCATTCCTCAAACACAAACAGTTAGCAAAGAGGTATGGGTTCCCAATAGCTTTGTCAGAATATTCGTCCCGGGGTACTCCCTCTCTGATGACAACTGACACGGTGAAAGGCGCGTAAAAGCAGAAAGGATCACTAGAATGCAATCAACAAGAGATAACAAAGGCTGTTGAAAGTCGAATGAAAAAATTTATTATTAATTTTGTATTGTTATTTAGAGATAAATAATGTTATTAATGTAATTATTTAGTAGGGTGTTGTTTTAATTATGATAGTAGATTTTAATTATGAGAGTTTTGATGTAGTAATAGCTTTTAGTTAGGAGATTATTTTCTTTTTAAATTAGGTTTGTACTTGGTCCCCAAATATTGAGTTTTCTATTTAAGCATTGTAATACTTCATTATTATACAAATTATTGAATGAATTGATTTAAAATTAAAGTGTGTTTTCTACTGAATCTCTGCGGGAATAGGTGTCATTATTCCTTATATCCACCTTGTCCAACATCATAATGGTATCAGAGCCAAAAATTCCTGATATCTTTTGATTTAACCCAATTGCTTCCTACCATAGTTTTCTTGGCTCCATCAAATTGTCGAAGTTCGCTAGAAAATCGACAACAATTTTCGGAGACAAAAACACGATGAATCATCATCATCGTAGTCTTTAACTATCCAGAGGGGTAAAAATTATAGTAATTTTACTGCTAAATTACAGTTTGGTACCCCCAGGTTTCTAAAAATCTTAATTCGGCCCCTAAAATTTCCAAAACTTTCAATTTAACCCTTAAAGTTTTTGAAACATTCAATTTAGCCACCAAAGTTTCTGAATTTTTCAATTCAACCCCCAAAGTTTTTGAAATTTTCAATTCAGCCCCTTTACATATATTCAATGTCTTCCGAATATAACAATCCAGACTTTCTTTGGACCAATATAAAGCAACTAGAGCATCAAACCTCTCTCAAATACGAGCAACTTAAAAGGGTCTTCCGTGTAACATCGAGTATTGGAAATTATGCGATCTCACACTGACACTGTCCAAAACAAGTCTTGCAAATTTAAAGACACGTTACGAGTACATAACTGCCTACCATGTTTGTCCATATTTTGTTCAAGTGCAAAGAAATATTTATCCTCATCGTGTTTGATCAACTAAAGCGACGAACTCACAAGAGGAGACGCACAATGCAAATTCTTACAAGACAATTGATGAATGTCTCGCAATACTTAAACGCATCAATTACCAATATGAATTTGGCAAGGATAATTGTTGATGCTTGTGAGAAATATGAAGTGAAAGGTTAAGTATGTTGAACAACTTGCAGATTCATGAATGATTCACAGTGAAGAAATTAAAGTTATGTTTGACCCCAAACACGAAAACATCATGGAAGATAAATTGAGGTCAACCATGTTGATTTTTTCTTTCTGATTGATATATTCAAGTCCCAAGCTATCAAATTTCTACCTTATGTCATTGTTATTCCCGAAAAATGTGTTTATAACATTGATACATCGGATGTGAATGTTTTATTGGAAGACATCTCTCGAACTTTAGACCACAGTTATCACATCGCCACGGTGAGTCATGGCGGTAGCCGATTGACTGGACGCCTAGGCGACCGTGGCGATCCGTATGGCGACAAGTCGTTTACAATGTGTAATTTATATATTATTTATATTATTTAACAAGTATATTGGCAATAAAATTTCATATACACTAAAACCCAAAACATAACACTATGGAATAACATTTAAAGCACAATTAAGTAAATACTTAGTAATAACAATCCAAAATAAAATACAATCAAATAGAAAATATAAGACAAAATTGATCCAAAATAACAAACCATTCATCAAAATATCAGTTCAGTTTATGGTTTAATATATATATATACAATGATCCATAGCATATATTTGCTATAAATTAAAAATGGGCAAATATCATCTCTACATTTTTTAACAAATATCAATGGTCTGGATTAAAAAACATAACTAGCAGTCCGCTAGTTATTCTAGCGGACAAGTTTACCAAATCACAGAAAAGTACAACAACAGTAGCTTCCATAAAGATTAATACAAGAAGAAGAAGAAGAGACCTGTTTATTATGCAGCTAGCTCTCTGTGTTTCTCTTCCAACTTTTTATTTCTGATTTTAAGAAAAAATTGGATATATACCACGGGGTCGAAAGGCATTTATATAGTTGTAACTCAACTAGCTACGCTTTGAGTTCGGTTTAATTAGTGTAACTTAGACTTGATATAAAGTTGTGTAAATGGTTGAGTTGATGAGAAGCAAAACCTTAGACTTGATTCAAAAACATTTCTAAGTGAAGTAAAAAAATGCATAAAGTACATAATTATTTAGATTTTGTATTCTAAATCTGTATTTGATTCATAATTGAGCATATGAAAAGCAATTATGTATCATCATATATACTTTAAAGAAAACAACTCAGGTAGAAGAAGAAAACCAGAAATAAGGTCACAATATTGGATACGCAGAAATCGCAGCAAGTAATCGCAGAAATCGTTGATCGCAGCAGCGGTGAAAACTTCGGGTTGTTGAAATCGTTGTTGATCGTAGCGGTGAAAACTTAGGGCTGCTTTAGGGCTGTTGAAATCGTCGTTGATCGCAGCGGTGAAAACAGGGCTGCAGAAATCTCGTCTGCTAGTTATTGAATTGAGGGCATGAATTGGGGCATAATGGACCAAACAAAATACTAAACATGTCCGCTATAAGAACTAGCGGACTGCTAGTTATGTTTTTTAATCCAAACCATTGATATTTATAATGGAAGGTAGAGATGATATTTGACCATTTTTGATCTATAGCAAATACATGTTATGGATCATTGCCCATATATAAATTTATTATATATAATATATATTATTATATATAATATAATATATGTATAAATTTATATATAAATAATATATATATATAAATTTATATATTATATTATTATATATATATGCCTATATGACTATCTTAAATTAAAGTTGCCTCTTTATTTGTTCCATATGAGAAAGAAGATAAAGTTCTTTATTTATTCAAACCTTTCGAAAAAAAGAAGAAAAAGTGAAGGAGAGAAATTGAGAGAGTAAGAAACAAAGTAACAAGAAAAGCATATCAAAGAAGGAAGAATAAGAAAAACATTTGTGAGAGAAGGCCGATGGTCTGTGATGGTGGCTGGTGGTGGTTGGTCGCCGATGGAGTCGCGAAGAAGTCACGATGGAAGTCGCGATAGAGTCGCGAATAAGTCAAGCTGCAATGGGTCTCCTCGCGACTTGCGATGAAGTCAAGCACTCGAGTTGCGAAGCCTGCGATGGGTTGAAGCCTTGAACGAGATGCTGCGAGTCGAAGTTTTTTTCAAAAAAAAGAGAATGATGCGGTACGGAAGAGAAAAATCAAGAAATTTATTATTAATGTAATTATTTAGTAGGGTATTGTTTTAATTATAGTAGTAAATTTTAATGAGGAAAGTTATTGTAATAATAGATTTTAGTTAGGATATTGTGTCCTTAAATTAGAATTTTTACTTAGTCCCTAAGTATAGGATTTTCTATTTAAGCATTGTAATACTTCATTTGAAATTAAAGTTGTGTGTTTTTGTGCGCTTTTCTACTAATTCTCTGCGGGGATAGGTACCTTTCCACCTTGTCCTACATCACCAAAGTGTATTAAGCAAATAATAATCAAAGTTTCTCCAAAATAATAACCCTAGTAGACTATTTATAATACAATCCTAAAAATAAATAAAGTCCAATAAATTTGAAAATAATCACAAAATATAAATAGGCCCAAAAATAATTAAACCTACTGAGCTAACCTAATTAATAAATTACATCAAATACTGAAATTGTTCATGAATAATAAAACTTAAATTATAACGAATCTTTTCTTTATATTCAGTCCCGCGTCACACACATATATATCTTCTCCCAAGCAAACCTAAATGTGTTTAAAGTGAGAAAGTCAACTGGGGCATTTCTGTACAGAAGAGCAAAGGAACCCAAATATAGTAATGATTCTCAGCAAATTATCACCTCTAAAATTCTGAATGAACCCATGATGCAATATTCAGATGTTAGTAACAATTATCATAATACTCCATATGTACAATGGAAATGGGGTCAAAAATTGTAAAAAAAGAAAACAAAGTGATTTATGAACTACTCTTCCTTGACACCAAAGAAGGCGGATCAGGTTTACTTGGCCATCAAGGCATATATTTCCTGTGTCAAACTAATAAACAAGATTGTGGGTAATCATGCATTGTTACAAGAAACAGCAATAGTTCAAATACAAAACTATAAATGGGTAGAGTAAATTACAACAAAAAGGACAATGCTTTTTATGGAGGTGACCTAGCAACTGCACCCCAATGGGTCTTAAAGTTTGACTATTTTCCTGTACCCAGTTCAACCCATTTTAAGCAAGATAACTGCAGGACTTGTAGATCTAGATCAAAATAAGAACCGCCCTTAAGCCTTAAACTTTTGATTTTCTTCAGCAAAATCCCACCCAAGTCACTTTCAAGTTTCAACCAGTCCTTGGACCGAACTAATGATATTAGATATGTTACCTAGAAATTAAGATAACAATCACTTCTAGGAAATGCTTCTTCTTGCCTTTCAATGTTTATAATGTGCAAGTTAATGTTAGAGCCTTGTTCTGTGGAGATTTCCATGGAGAGGAAACTAAAAAGAACAATAACTGATCCCAATCCATTACAATTAAAATAAAAACTGAGTCAGAAATCATCACTCTACTCATGTCCAAACCAAATCTTTTACCTCCTCTAATTCAAAATGAAGAAAGGAATTCTTAGCTCTTCATCAAAAAAAAAAAATCAAAGGTAAAAGATCCGTAAAATATTGTAAGGCAAAACTAATGATCTAACCACTGTAGTTGGCAAGTTTTACTTAATACACTATTGAACTTTTAATTTTTCGAATTACCCCATTGAACTAATTATTATTTTAAAATTGAGTCATTCTATTAACTCTGGCTTACCACCTTTAAATCTTTTCCTACGTGGACATATGAAAAAAAAATGACATGGCTTATTCTTACTTTCTTTCTTTCTCTCTCCTCTGCCTCTCCCTTCTTAAAACATACGAGCTGAAGCTGAAGGAGAGCTTTTCTACATCAGAAACAATTCAGAAAAAGGAGAGTGTCTCAAAAGCAAAGACGGAAACATATTAAACTTTCCTTCTCTATATATATATATATGTGTATATATATACATATATATATATATATATATATATTTGTTTCGTCTAATCTGCAAATCTCTACAACTTACCATTGTGGTGTGTCTACCTCCTTTGCAGCCGTAGCGTGCGACGGTGGCGTTGGCTTTGACGGTGGCGATGGCGGAGAGGTATTTTAAGAATAGAATCGTCTAAAACTCTCAAGAGATCAACTTTGTACACGTCGTAGCTTAAGAATTTCGCCATCGCAACGACGAAACTAAATTTTCCACTACCAGATGGTCCGTAAAAAAGATAACTCCGCTTCCAAACACGGCAAACTATTCAAGTTTGGATTTGGCCCTATTTTTCAGATCTCGATCCATAACCAGCAATCATATTTGACGAGATGAAAAGGTAAAACATTAATTTTCAAAAGGATTTCCCAACTTCCCTCAAATTCAAAACCCCAATTGAATCCAATTTTTTAAACTTTCATACGTAAAAGGGAATTCCAAAGCCCTAAAGGAGTCCAATTTCAAAATTTACATATTTACAAAAGAATTAGGTTTCCAACCTCTGCTCAATTTCAGTCGCGATAGAAAAATTGGGTTTGTTTCAATGTAGATGGGTGATGGTGGTTAATTGATGATTTCGACCATAGCCAACAGAAAAAATTAGGAAAATAAATTTGAAAGAGCTTGAAGTTCCCCAATTCAATGAAAACCTTCGTGACAACCATTTTTACTCTAAAGTTTTAACATACCTCAATTCTTTAGCCTCCGTTGAAGACTCCGATTTCACTAATCTCTGCAACTTTTTTGGTTTATTTGGAAACGGTAGTTCGGCACATGAACTTCTCTGGGCCAAACTATTGAGTGGTGGGTGAGCTATACGTCGAATCGAGGTTGGCTCGGATGGACAAGATCTGGTGGCCACTACCAGAGGTTGTCGTCGTCGTTGGTGCTCCGGTCAGCCATTGTGATGATAAGAAAAATATGGCAGAGCTATGGAAGAGGAATGGGAAAAGTGTTTTGACGCTTAATCCAAGTAGGACAGTCCATGTAATTTTTCTGTTTTTTATTTTTTTTTACTTGCCACGTGTGAAAAAAATATTATTTTTTTGCCACAGTAATATTTTTTTATTTTTGCATTTCTTTTCCAAGCCACGTAGATAAAAATTTAACGTCTGTTTAATTTTGGCTCAATTGTAAATTTAAAATTAGTTAATTGGGGTAATTTTAAAAATTAAAAACAGTGATGTAATAAGTAAAACTTGCCAACTATAGTGACCAAATCATTAGTTTTGCCAATATTATAATATTACTTCTGCATTGTTAATATGCCCAAAAAAATTGTACCTACTCATCACAAAAACATCATTCATAGAAAAGGTTGAACAAGTTTTCAGATGGCCTCCAAAAACTGAGGATGTCAGTATTTTAAACGCGGATGAAGAGCTTTTTTAATCAAATTAAATGAACATTCAAATTTTAAAGCTCTGAAAGCTGAACGCCAGACAAGGGACTGCATAGAAGAAATTGAATATAAATCCAGATATTTTAATTTTCATGACAAATAATATATTTTCTTAACTGGTTCAAATCAAGACAGCCCAAACGACTGATATACACACAAATGATATCAGAAAAGAAAACAAAATGCTACCACCTCCTAGAATCTCCACAACTTTTGGGAAAAGAAATGTTTTAGTTTACTCCAAATCAACTTGACACAGCTGAGAGTTTCTAATGATATTAGGGCTTTAAGGTTGTGAACAATGAAAATTGGTCAGACAATCAAGGACTTATTTCCATTGAGCGAGAAAGCCTCAAATTCCCTTCTGAACATCAGAAACCGTTTTTGGTTTTGTTCCTAATAGTAAGCAGTTCCATACACCAGGTAATTCCATTATGGTTGAAATCCATACAACAGACCATAACTGACAATGACATCTCTAATAGACTAGTTAAAAAGTGACTTCACTAGTCTCCAAACCATATTGAAAAGGAGAACCTTTTCTTGTTTATTTGACAGAAAGAGGGGAAAAGAAAAACAAAAAGGTCCACAAACCTGTAATCCTCATCTGTTAGATACTTCTGTAACTCTGGTTGTGCTGGAGAGTTGAACTCATCTTCAAGGAGACGATATCTGCATACCTAATATATTGAAAGTCAAAGTCTCGAAATCAGGAAAACATCAATAGTTTGGAAGATAGTGTTAGTTGTGCCAACAAAAAATTAACTAGAATAGTTAAAACATCAAGCCGGCAAATACCAGCTATATGCTTGTATATAAGTATGTGCTGTAATTCTGAAGGCTAACATGTCTTAGTTTGACAAGCTCCAGAAAAATTACATTCATCATCAAAGAAGTGATACAATATAGAGATGAATCAACAGTACCACTGAAACTGGCATTATTTAGGAATACTAATGTAGAAGTACAGGTGAAAGTAGAACAAAATAAAAGGCCCAGTCACTAATATTATTAAAAATAAAGTTACTGAAAGCTTCGAGCTTAGACAATAAACAGTCTCCTAAGGGGGCAACATCAATCATGTTAGAAAATTCATGTTCTCACATTGACATTTAGAAATACAGGTTGATATATTAAACAGGAAAAGTTGGCAACAATTAAATACAAAAGATTAAACTACTGCACACACTTACTGTCAGCTTTCTAGCATTTTTACAGAAGCTTTTTATTTTGGTTTTTGAGATGCTGTCTGGATTCCTACCAATTTTCTTCAATATAGTTTTCACTCGTTGTTCAATCACAAGCATATCAGCCTCAGCCTTCGCCTGGTAGATTTTCTGCAGGTTTACATATGACCTAGAACACAGTTGGCAAAATTCAATTTTTTCACCAAGTCAAAAAATTCAGACATAAAAAGACAATACAGCAGAATGTCCTCAGAATGCTATAGCAACTAACTCAGTAGAAGAAGTCATGTCCGGTATTGATCCCTCAAGAGGTGCCTCATCGCCACCTTCGTGAGCAATGAACTCCTGAAATGTGAGAAAAGAGTCGCACTTAAAGTTACACCAACAATGGTTGAAATTGCAGAGGCCTTGAAAAATAATCTCAAAATCACTCGTTTGATTCCCACACATGGGCCACGAGCCAAATTAGGGGGAAACTAAAGAATCCTAATACATAATACTTAATTTAACTGTAATATGCATCCCATGAACAGGAACAAGGAGTAGAGGATTTTAGCCTACATAGATAATTTTGTAAAACCTGGTCCCAGAACAAGGGTATCTGAGAGTAAAGATGCCAAACCTTCATAAAGATCAACAAGTTACACTTACACACTTGTAAAATTTAGACTAAAGCTCCACAATGGAAAGAATCCAAAGATGCAACAATCTCTAGGACTTATTTGCCAAATCCATTCCCTACAAAATCCTCCTAGTTATTCCCAGAGGACCCAGAAAAAGATAAAAATGATCAAGTTTTGTTAGGAAAGGTATAAATGATTAGAAGATTACATAGAGAATTGGCATATTAAAAAAGATGCTTAAAAATCACAGAATCCGCAAGGACTAAGCAAGAAAAAAGGGTGAGAAAAAAAGACTATTTATGCTGAATTATCCTCACTAAGATGACAACCAAAGATGATGCCAATTAATTAGCCACCAAAATTTCAAAGGCCAAGCTTTTTTGGTTTCAAGTTTCAACCCCTACAGCTTGGAAACCTAGAAATAAGGGACTGATAACATATAATAGGGGAACCTCAGCAACACAGAGCATACATTTCTCAAAACAAGGAATTTTCAACATTAATACTAAGTTCACTTGAATAATAATTTGGGAAAAAAAAGTAAATCAGTAATAGAAATCAGAAAGTATATTTTCATGTTCTTTAAAGTACACCTGAGACAAGCTACCTAATTTCAACTCAAGATCTCCCAAACTAGTTAGGGTAGGCCAAAAGTGAAACCTATATGTAAGCGCAAAGGTAGACATGCAATGATAAAAATAAAACAGATGAATAAAACAATAGAAATAGATAGAAATTAAATTTAAAAGAAAAAGACGCATATGTACACAAGCGCATACATATATAAAAAAGCTAAAATGGAAACAAAGGGGGGAGAGGGAAACTGAAAATACCTACTTCATAAAAATAAATGAATATATACATACTCTGTGGAGAAAAACTGAGGCATTACCTTTAGAGCTGCAACCATCACCCAAAATTCTGGTGAACTAGAATCAACTTCTGCAGAGGCATCATTGATTATATGCAGCAAATTTGGACCTGAGAAACAAAGGAATGGGATAACTTAAAAGTCTAAAAGCAACTAAAACTTACAAGTCTGACCCAAAAAAGAAAAGCTACTAACATTGTAAGTTTCTGGTCCTAGACTATGCTCTTTGTGCTCTACTCAAAACAAATTTTTTCAGAGACTCGATAAAAGTTTCAAAAACAACTTTTTATGAGCATGCACGAAAAGAAATGCTTCTTCATATTTATACACACTTAAATAATAGATTTTCATCTTAATACCTATTTTCATACTCCTTCCATCACATTCTAATTTACCCTTTTCTAGGTGTGCACGGATTTTAGACTTGTCAAAAGCATGACTATAGAACTTATATACATATTGATAAATATGGAAATATATATATAATATTTGAGACTATAATACATGAATTGATTTCTTCACAAAACCCATGCTGAACACATCCAAAAAAAGGCCACATGAAACTGGGAGGAGGCAGTGCAATTTGTTAAATTTTAAGCCTATAAATCAAGTTTATTAAGCTTTTTTTACATTTTCTCACAATTCCGTTTAACATTTATGCTGAAAAAATAACATTACATTTTTATACCATTTGGAACATTTTCTAAATTTATAAGGATTCAGCTCATAAGGTCACTAGTACAACTTATGGTGGATCAAGTTCATATCAAACAAGAAAAGTTCCAACTTTATTTAAGATTCGTTTGTAAAACAGACCGAACTTGTACAAGGTTAAGCTCAGATAGGCTGCAATGAACCAACTGAAACTCATCCCAAAGAAAAGATGAGAAAGCAGAGAGTGAGACAGCAAAACAAAGAAAATTGAAAAAAAACTAAGCCAATCAAAAGTGCTCAAGGTAAAATTTATATTTAGGCAAAAGTAACATATTTCAAAAGGTTATGTCTATCGAATATATTTTGTCTTAGTTACACTCCACATGCAACCTTACTGCATCTACATTCTTATGTTACACTCCATATGGACACTAGAGAAAGTGAGAAAACTTGTTGCATATTTATTAATGAAACCTCCAAAGCTAGTACACATGGGTTATTCACTACTTCTCCTTTTGTCATATAAGTTTTGGTTAAGTACTCTTACGGATGGAGCCACAATTCAGTATGGACTTGGCGCTCACCCTACATAACTAATAGTAACCTCTTAACTAAAACTACAAACAAAGGAATAACAAATACTCGGCAAATCCTTCTTAACATAACCAGTTATTTTATAAAATATACTCCATGGAAATAGTGCAGATATACCACCATAAAATCATGCTCTTACTAATTCCTCGAGGAGCAAAGACTTTGAATGAGGCATCAATAGCTTCTTTATAGTTGTCTTCATCCATAGCAATCATCCTGGATTTGATCAGTTCCTACGGTGTACAATACACCAACAAAACAACCTTAGGCAATAGAAGGAATATACTAACACATACGGTGTGGAAGCTGAAGGGAATGTGTAAACCTTGAACTCCTTCTTCTCATCCCTAGTTGATGGAAGACTTCCACCATGACTTTTGGCCCATTCATCAGCCATCTTTACAAGAATAATAACATATGGTGTATGCTTGTGGAGTACGGGATCAGGGACTTGTAAATCAATTGTTTCTGTGAACCTATAATTTACAAAACATGTAATCAGTATCTAAAAAATACGCTACAGGATATGCTAAATAATAGCTACCAAAAAATTCCACAAATGATAAAGATTTGTACATAAATAAATTAACTGAGACCCAAGAAGCAAGGATTTCGGTTCACCATACAAGGATTCAGAAATTCCGCAAAACTCAAAAAGTAGAAATTCGAGTTTGGCTGGGATGCAGCACATATTTAAATATAAAATAAATTTATTATATACTCGTATATATATATATATATATATATATACACACACACACACACACACACATTTATATACATTAAAATATCGAAACCAGTAAATAATTTATGATAAAATGAAAACAAAAAAAAATCAAGAAAAAGTAAACATATATATAGTAACTAATATTATATGAGAACTTGCGAAATATATACTAACTAATTCGTATACCAACTCCAAGATGGTATTAGTATATAAAACATCATAATAATTAGTATAGTGTATAGTATAGTATCGGTATTATATTCAGTTCTCATCATTAAAAAAAACTCAACCAAATGAAGAATCCTTACTTGTTAGGTTGATACAGATGAAAAATCAATACAGTTTACCAAAAAAATGAATAATCAATGTACAAGAATAAAATATGGATAGAGTGAACAAATAAAACAGTAGCACTTGCGAAATTGAAACCTCCTGAGCTCAGGCCATGGGTTATTTAACCGGAGATCATCTAGAAAATGATCGGGCTTTGATTCAATTACGGTATGTTCCTGCCACAAAGACAAAAAAGTAAGATTAGAACCCTTAGCTTGTAAGATTAGGAAGATTGATACCTTCTCTTGATTCAATTTCTACTCTGCGTCATTTTCGTAGACACCTTAATAACACCTATAATCCTAATCTTATGGGAAATCCAATTGAATTTCCAAATAATTATAATTTCTCAACCACGTACGTAACATAACCACAATTATTCAGTCCAAATTACATCCAATGAGCAATCCATGTGAAAATTGTACTTGTTCCCAAAGTTCTTTCAAATATTAGTAATCATCATCTTGATTACTAATTATAATGCCAAGATAAATATTTGACCAAAAACCTCATACACATTACCTTCACACTGATGCGAACAAACCCAGTCAGACCATAAGAGCGCGCAAATATCAACATAACATTTGCCTCACGACACATAATATCCAGCTTTACCATTGAATCTTCCACCAGCTGGAAACAACGGTTCAACATTTGAACAGAAATTTAAATAAATAAATGAATAAAGAAGGACAAGCTATAATTCGATGAGATTTCATCAAGGAAGCATAAGATGATGAATAAATGATTATACAATTATATGCATTTACACCCAGTAAATTGACCTAAGGGGGGTGTATTCAATTAGGATTTTTAAAGACTTTTAAAGACTTTAAAAGTTTGGGTGTATTCAATCAAGACATTTAAAGAGTTTATAAAAGTTTAGTGATATTCAATTACAACATTTTTAATGTCTTTAAAAGTTAGGTGGTATTGAATTAAGATTTTTACAAAGTCTATAAAAGTATTTTGGTATTCAAAAAGTCATAGACTTTTCAGATTTCTATTAAATGGTAGAGTTTGACAGACTTTAGAAGAAGAATTATAACTATCAACCCATATCCAAAGTCTGACCTCATCTCTAAAGATTTCTAAATACTTTCAAATAAACACAAAGGTGGATAAAACTAGTTATTAATTGGACTTTGTCTTTTATTAGGTCAAACTAATTATTTATTTTATATGGGCTAATAAATATTAATATGTGATGGATAAATAATTTGATAAAATTTGGGCCATAAAAATAATTAGATTTATTATAATAATAGAATTAACAAGATATATTAATAAGTAAACAAATAAACCTAATCTGAATTGGTGAGGGGAAAAGCAGCCGTTCGAAAGCTTCCAATAGAAAGAGGAAAGAGATTTGTTCAACAAAGGTGAGATAAAATCATGAAACTCTCATATCAATTGTAAAGATTATGTATGTATAATATATGAAAATAGAAAATATATGATGTGTATGTGTTACTTTTAATATATGATTATGTATGTATAATATATGAAATTACTGTTACTTTTTGAAAATATATGATCATTAAACACAACGAAGATTATGTATGTGTAAAATAACTTGCACGTAAAATTACTCAATACAGTTATTTTGTAGCCAATTTGTTAGCAAGAATAAAACGCGAATTGCTATGATTCGCATGAAGCCATGAACTATGACAACAGGTTTATATATATAGGGAAATTCTTGAATTATTGCTCAGAAAAACCCTTGAGCAGACAAACATACAAAAATAGCTTGGATTTCTTGATTCATCAGCCACATATTCATCTCAATTTTAAATTTATTATTTTGCAATTTGAGTTTAGAAAATCAAAATCTATCTCTACTTTTAATACAGACATTATACTTCAATTTTAAAAGGGATGTATACATTAAAAGACAAGACATTGAACAAAAATATTTGTTTTAAATTTGGTAGAATTGAGGAGAAGACAAGACATGAAAACAAATAAAACTTACTCATCACCAGTAAGTATTTACGTTAGATTTTAAAAAAGAGTTTTGTGGTCATGTGTGGTAGGACAAGCAATATATTGTATCTTCATCACTTTGCTGGTACAGAGTTGCTGACCATTGTATGTGTAATATATGATTATGATTATGTGCTTAGACTAATAAACTACTATAGGAAATACTAAGATAGATGTGTATATATGACATAGTAATTACAAATGGGAGATTCTCAACAAGGAAATAACAAAGGAAAGGGAAAAATGTTGGAACTTATAATTCGTGGACATTAGAAGAGAGCAATGAGTTGCTACAACTCATGGTTGATGCTGCAGTTCGTGGATGGCGTGATAGTAATGGAATGCTAAGTAAGCAAACAGTTGAGAAAAAGATACTTCCTGCTCTTAATCAAAAAACTTGGCTGCCAAAGAACATACTCACAGTACCTAAGTCGACTGAAATGGTTTAAGAATCGTTATGGCAATTTTGTGGAGCTTTTTCGTAATAGCTCTGGGTTTGGGTGGGATCCAATCAATAAAAAGTTCACTGCTAGGGATGAAGTGTGGGAAGATTACTTCACGGTAAGCTTCTAGTATTTTTTAAAATAATTATCATTAACAACTCTATTTTATATGTTTATATTATTTACACTGTGATTAATGGAGTTCTTTTTTTGTTGGTAGTCCCACCCGAATCATAGATACTTAAAGAACGATACTTTTGCTGACTATGAAGATTTGAAAATTGCAATTGGAAATGGAACCGCTATCGAAAAAACTCAATTGCACTTGGTGATGAAACTGATGCGAGAACATTTGATGTGGAAGAAAATAGAAATTTCGGGATAGAAGATTTGAATTATGATTACAGTAATGATGTGTTTGTACCGAATGAGGTTGGAGCAACATTTCAAGAACCATCACCCAGGCAACCTACTCCACCCTTACCTTACCGTTTCAAGGAACAAATACGGAGGCTTCCTTGTCCACCAATGCTCAGAAAAAACGAAACAGAATTGATTTTGAAGGGAATAATAGCTCCATTGAGACCACTACTCGACGCATCGTTTTAGAAAAACTTTCGCTAGCATCGACTCAATTCACATCGATTTTCGGGAATTCATAGCTCTTTGGAGAAAAAGGAAAGAGATAGTAGTTGTTGGGATGCTATCAAGGAGATATCAAATTTGGACAACCAAATGCGTTACAAGGCAGTTGAATTGCTTAATACTAAATCAAAGAAAAATATGTTCTTGAAAATGTCACCAGAAGAGCGCTCAGATTGGATAACATACAAATTGTTAGAATGATTGCAATTATTGAGATGATGGCCCGAGTTAAGAAATATGCTCTAGTTGGTTTTTGCATTCAGTGTAGGCTAGTTAACATTCTGAATTTTGATTTTGATGTATGTTCTAGTTGGCTTCTTTAATTGGTGTTGGCATGCCTAATTAGCATTTTGGAATTTGGTTTGGATATGTGATGTTTGGTTTTTGTAATTGGTGCAAGCATGTTTAACATTATGGGATTTGGTTGAAATATATGTGGTTGGTTTTTGTTAATTGGTGTTACAATTTCATAGCTCTTACCAATAATTATGTAACTATTACATGCTGCCTTCTACAGCTAAATTCATATTATAGCAGCTTAGGATATTATATTAATTTTGTACCAAATGAATGATATATTAGACAATATAATTTACTTTTAATTTTTTTGCAAGATCAAATATAATGTCTCATTTAAATATGCAAGGAGATAACTGAGTATACATGGAGAGGATGTACTACAAAAAAAGAAGAAATAGACGAGGAAGAGATAGAGGATGCTATGGAAGAAAATATGGAAGAAGCAATGGAAGAAGAATTTTATGAAGCGTTTATCAGTACTTATTAATGGCAATCAAACTTTGATGCATGCCTTAAACGAGCTTATGATTATACTACATGATGAACATATTCGACGTCCATTAATGCGACGACCAATTACATTGAATGGGTATAATTACATACAAAATGTATTGGATGAGGAACCCGAAAACTTTCGCCAAGTCTATAGAATGTATCAGATGTGTTTCGCAAACTATGCAATATTATTAGGGAGAAAACACTTTTACAAGATACTTAGATTTATTTGTATCAAGAAATGGTCAGAACTTTTCTACTCACCGCTTGGCCAAAATTTCTAAATTGTTTAACTCGTGAGACTTTTGGTCGATCCCATTTTGCTACTAGTAGAAATTTTAACAAAGTCTTGAAGGCTTTGAACACACTAGCACCTCAAATGATGGCTAAACCTGGATCCACAATACCTTCTAAAATAAGAGAAAGCACAAGATTTTTTCCGTACTTTAAGGTAAGTAATGAAAATTTTATTATTATCATTGTTTTTGTTGTTGTTATTTATCACTATTATATTGAATAAAAATGTCTATTAATTCATTTAAGGATTGCATTGGAGCTATTGATGGTACACACATTCCAGCAATGGTAAAAGGACGTGATGTAAGCAATTATCGTAATCATCATGGAAAAATATCGCAGAATGTATTAGCAGCTTGTAATTTTGATTTGGAATTCATATATGTGCTTAGTGGGTGGGAGGGTTCAGCTCATGATTCAAAAGTACTAAGTGACTCTTTAACAAGAAGGAACGGAGTTAAAGTGCCACAAGGTATGTACTTATCTTGTTTTTCATTTTATTTGTTTGATCTTAGATCCTACATTTCATAGTAATTTTTTAAATGGCATATAATTAGGCAAATTTTTCTTGGTGGATTGTGAATTTCCAAATCGGTGCCAATTTTTAGCTTCTTTTCGAGGTGTTCGATATCATCTTCAAGATTTTGCTGGCCAGGGTCGTGACCCCGAAAATGCAATCGAGTTGTTCAATCTTCGTCATGCTTCCTTAAGGAATGCAATTGAGAGAATATTTGGTATATTTAAATCGAGATTCACAATTTTCAAGTCTGCACCTCCATTTCCTTATAAAACTCAAGCAGAGTCAGACTAGCTTCATGTAGGACTCCACAATTTTCTTCGTAAGGAGTGTCGCTCGATGAATTTCCTATTGAACTAGATAACGAGTCTTCACTATCTTCATCGTTACCACTCAATCAAGGAGATAATTTGGAACAAGTTTTTGAAACTCAAGAGCAACAACGAGAGAATGCTAATGAATGGAGAACTAGTATAGCTTCTGACATGTGGAGAAACGTCGATCATAATAATAACAAATGGCTTGTGAATTGAGAGAATGCTAATGAATGGAGGACTAGTATGCTAATGTTACTTGTTAGTGGTTTACTCACATGTATGAAGTTTTGCAACTTTGATCATATAGATTTTCATCATTATATTATTTCGTGAAAAACAGAGTTTGGTATTCCTACTAAAAAGCGTACGCATATGCATAAATTATATATAGCTCAATGAAAAGTGAGCTTAATTTTTGTATTGCGTCTGTAGTTTCTAAAGTTTTATTGGTATCCGAGTATCCAAATGTATTATGAAATGAGTAGAATAATATGAACGCTTTCAACATATATAAAATCTCATGCCGTAATAATATAATGAGATTTACTCTAGTTCATGAAAAAAGAGAGAGATATTATACACATGGGCTAATTAACAATTAATATAAGTTGCAAGATATATTAGAAGTATACAAAAGTCTATCACAGTCTTGATAAAAAGTTTATAAAAGTCTGTTACTTATTTCATAGAGTCTATAAAAGTCATTTTAAAAGAGTCTTTAAAGTCTTTGAAAGTCATTAAAATCCCACAAATTCCACAAAAGTATGTCACTTAAAAAAAGTCTTTAAAAATCTTAATTGAATACACCCCCTAAAAAGGAAGCTCACAACTTCCAAGTAACTATTCTTTTAAAAAGGAAGTGATGAGAGGCAAACTTCTTAGAAGTGGAATTCACTCGTACAGAATAATATAAGACGAAGAGCCAATAAACTCACCATCCCCAAAGAGAGAAACTATGACTTTATCTATTGCTGGAATATGACACTTGAAATCATTTTAAAAAAATAAAACTCCCTCCTTACTTGTAAGGAACATAAAAATAAAAAATAAAAACTCCCTCAGTAAAACTTTATATGGCCACTTCTAATTGGCATATAGTTTAGAAAGAAAGGTGAATTATTATAATCCACAATCACCACTTCCTTAGATTATATATGAACTCCACAAGCTTTTCCTTATCATATTTTGATAAAAAATTATACATGACCTCCATATATTATGCTCTCTACTCCTTAAATATGAGTTTTTGTGGTTTAATGAATGGTGAGAAGTGATTGAGCTATCTTGGAAAAAGTAACAATAATCACGAGCAATCACTAAAAACCTTAAGCAGAATACTCGGCAGTTGGAAATTTTTTATTTTTTGTATCCAGTGAACAGTTGGGATTACATTATGCAGTTCAATACTTGACATGATATATATATATATATATATATATATATATATATATATATTATACACACATTATGCAATTTAAATTATGAATTAATATGCATGCACAGTTATTTGCAATGTAATATTAATATCAATTTGCATAACTTGAATCCCTTTAAAGATCAATCTTTCCTTCTTTTTTTCTTCTTTTTGTGTGTGCGTGCGCGAGAGAGAGAGAGAGGGGGGAGAGAGAAAGAGTCTGGATGTGTGTTTTGTTTGCATGCCAAGATGTCAAATTTACAGATTTGAAAATTTGAGTGTGGATACACACAGAGAAGTACACTATGACAGATAATTAAGATGATTTAACATAATAGACCCAGAAATGATGCAGAACAAGATTGAAAAATGAATAAAGGGGATAAAAGGAAGAATACTATGGCAACAAAAGCCACAAAATCAAAAGGCTTGAATTCAATGTATAAAAAAAGGCCAACATCAGTTTATATAGAATAAATAAAACCCTAAACTTGGAGAGCAAGTAATTACAACGCAAAAAAAAATAGCAAAATAAAAATTACAGAACAAATTTATACCTGTGTAGCTACTACCAAGGTAAACTGAGAAAAGAATGACGGGTTTGTCTTTATTAATTCCTCCGGATTCTCTTCAATGAATTTGGCTTTTACAGCGTCATTTAACTCTTGAAGAAATGAACACACACATTTTGCCTTTGACTGCCCAACGCTGGATTCATCCACTATCAACATCACAGGCAAAACATGAGACCAAAAACATAAAGGTGAAGAACTAGACAAATCAAGACACATACCCATATAGTTATTTCCAAGGTCACCCTCTTCAACTCTAGAGCCATCAACGACAGTAATACTTCCAATACCACCAAGAACAAGATTTTTGAGGGTTTCAGAACCAGTAGGTCCACAATTAAGTAAGCATATACTTGCTTTTTCAAGGGCAGCTTGTCCTTGCTCACCCCAGATCCTGCAATATACATATCATAAACTTTCATTCTAAATCAACAAATAAAGTTTATCAGAACAAGTAAAATTCCAAGCCATGGGTTTATAATCTGATTCAATGTTACATTAGAATACACAATTTTTCAGTCCAAATACAACTTTTCATAGTCATTTTTTCTCGCTCTAGAATTTTCAAAGTTACTTCTGAACAAATTATTTGCTTGCTTATCAAAATAACTATGCTCCAACAATGTTCCAATTTGTTGCTTAAAATAGGTAGAGTAATACAAATAATTTTGGAACTTTCGGTAGGGTGGGGCTCAAAATCAGTTTCACTTCTTTGCCAAACTAAAAACTTGGAAGATGCAGGTGAGAAAATGGAGTTAGGGCAAAAGTGCTTGAAAGACGGACATATGTACTTACAACGGAGGGCAAATCGTAATTAAGGTGGGAATAAAGTGGAAAGAGAAGCGAAAATACCTGAGCTGACGATCGTATTTGGTTTTGGGTTCCGCCATTGTTAAGTAGCTGAAGAAAATGGAGCTCGCTTTCTAGCTACGCAGAGTGATTTTGAGAGAGACCTGTGTTCAAGAGGGGGGAGAGAGACTGTTGATAGTGGCAAAGATATAGCAGTAGAACTGTAAACGTGCATAAAGCGAGTATTTATTTATTACTCCTCATAACTACTACTATTAATATGGTTTGAGAAGCCCAGTACGATTTGGACCCAGGCCCATAAATTTGAACTTTCAACCTCATGGTTACTATCTGTTAAGTCATGTCAAAGATCACAGGTCACTAATGCCTCTTTAATTACTGCCACCCCAGTTTCCTAAATAGAATATCATTTTATTATTATTTTCACTATAAAATTTTAAATTATAAAATGTTATAAATTTATTTAAGGCCAAATTACAAAATTATCCCTCAAAGTTGATACCCAATTTTAAATTTGGCCTTTTAAGTTGCAAAAATCTCAATTGAGTCCTTCAAGTAGCTAATTTTATTCAATTGATTCCTTAATGGACAAAATTTCAATTGAGTCAAAGACAATGTCATGAGTTAATTGAATTAAATTGGTCAATTAAATGACTCAATTGAGATTTTTGCAGGGTCAATGATAAAATTGAGTGACAACTTAGATTAAAACTTTTGTAATACGGTGACCTTTATTTAATTTTAATTAATTTAATAACAACAATATATATTACTGAATAGAATGTTAGTTTGAAAATAAAAATAAAAACTCACATAATAACTTGATTTTGACAGATTAATTAGTATTAAATTTAAATAGAATTATTTTGTAAGAACAAATTGAGTACTTTTACTTTATTTTATTTTTTCTCATTTTTTTTATGGAAACAGAGTTGTTGGGCCATAATCCTTTTTCTTATTGGGCCAGACTTAATGGGCTCCTCCCTTGGATTATGTTATTCTTGTCCTAGTTGGTCCGAATGATTTGGATCCAGTTACTTGATTATTTCATTGGGTCCTTTCGGTTGGATCCGGTCGTTTGGGTCATTTCCTTTATTTGGGCTTAGTCATTGAATTGGCCCATTATACAAATTGTCACTTAACCCAACTTTCGACCTGCAGAATCATTATGCCAAATGATAGTCGATTACTATATCTCGCCACCTTCGCATGGCATTAATGAGGATGGGACTCAGATGACCGGCGGTGGCAAAAAGAGTGGTAGCAGGTAAGGGAGTGGGCTACATACTTTCGGCTGAAATGACCGGGAGTGGGGGAAAAGGTGTCAGGAGGTGATGGGTGGCACGGTAAATCGGGATTGGAGTATGTATGGGGCTAGGATCACAAAAGAGGGTAAGTAACAAAACATTGCACACAATCATATCATTATTATTCTCTCGATATTAGACATATTTTCTCTCCATTGTTAACCTTGTGATCGCCGACATCGACTTCTCACGCCGGAGCTATATCCTCGATTGGCCGTGCCGCAAGCTTTTGGTGTTGACTTGTTGAATCGCTGGCAGATATCTGGACGCGTCTTGGTGATTGGGACGTGGAGAAAGATCTTCGCGTTAACATCAAGCGCTAGAAGGAGGGTGAATTCGTGTGTCCGAGTATTTTTCAATCACGATTATGTTTGTTCTACGTCAAGATTTATGGTGAAAGAGTAGAACACCTACACCCAAGGCGTACCGAGGGTCGCCAAATGAATCGGCACCACGAAGTGTCACAAGGATCGTTTAGGACCCAATGATAAGTGTTCATGCCAAAGACAGTCATTCAAACGATCACATGAAGATTTTCTACCAAGGCGGTGGGCAAGGCTAAGTGTAGGCTAGTCTTCCCGACGAGAGAAAGGGTCCGTCATGGTCGGAAACGAGTAGTAAGGCACCTCGCCTAGAACTCGATAACCGAGACGACCAAGACGAAAAAAGCTTCACGATGGTTAAGATGGCAGATGAAGCGGATAGAAGCTATGGAAGTACTCGTGAAGCAAATGACAGATATAGCCGAAAGCAGATGGCCCGGATGGCGAGTTGAGGGATGAAGAGTTCGATTATGATCGGTTCAAGAGCGAGGGCACCAAGTGGGAAAGAACCTATTCATTCGTGACGAGAGTCTCTGGGTCGAACTCGAGAAAGAAGAAGATCCCAAGCCTTACTCCTCAAAGATCAAGAGGCACATCACCCCGCCGATTCTAAGGAGCAGTGGTCTGAAAGAAGAAAAGAGGTCGATCCAGAGATCACACTCCTGAGACCACAAAGAAAGCACTTGTTGTTGCACATTCTCGCCATAGTGCCCGAGTTCAGAGACGAAGTATATCTGGAGATCGTACTCCCGAGAGTCTACTGAGGGTACACCACCCTGTGGACACTCGCCATCGTGAAAAGTCCTTCAGAGTCAAGGCTCTATGTAAGAAACTGGTCCACTCGTAAGAGGAAGGAGTCACCGTAAAAAGAAGCATCATCTCAACCAGAAGGTGTGGAGTATCTGGTCAAAGAGTTAAAAGAACTTCGGAAGCAGCTTGCCGAAGTACAAAAAACGAAGGATACTTCGGGAAAGAAGGCATCCCCTTTTTCCGCGGAGATTCTTAAAGAAAAAGCTGACCCCACCAAGAAGTTGCCCCATATCGAAAGTTATGATGGATCGGGGATCCTTACGACCACAGCCAAAGCGCTCAATCGATCGATGGATTATTATGACTTTTAGCGATGCCGCTAAGTGTCATACTTTTGTCACAACGCCGTAAAGGATGCCCGAGCGGTGGATGGGGACTTTGCCCTCGATTCAATTTCATCTTGGGCGCGTATATGCAAAGAAATTTCATGCTTCGCTTTGGAGCAACAAAAGAAGGGAAAACCAACCGGTTCGTTGCTCAGTTCGACAAAGATTCGAATGAGTCTTTGGGCTAATATGTGAAGTTGGTTTCCGTGAAGGCCGGCCAATGATGAACCGAACGATCTACAAGCCATTGGACTGCTTTGAATGGGTTAGATCCGTCAAATCGTAGAAGTTGGTGAAGAAGTTAATGTTTCATCACCAAGAGTCTCATTGAAGCCTTCAACAAAGTCAAGGCTATATCGTGGTGGAGGAAGCCATGGGATGACCTCAAGCGCCCTTCTTCGACCGACTTAAGGAGACAGACGGATGTAACCGATAGAGACCGTAAAAAGAATGAAGGGAATAAAGACCGCGCACGAAGGCGGGGTCAAGAAATATAACAATTGGAGACAAGGTGGAGGACGTTCGTCCGCTCCAGCCCAGAGAGTGAATAGGACGTACACAGCACTCAACACAGACAGGGCTGTTATCTTGGATCAGATTAAGAATCAACCTATCTTCGAGCCACCTCGAGATAACATTAAGCCCGAAAAAGGGAATTCTCGTAAGTATTGTGATTACCATCAAGCTTCAGGTCACGATACGAACGACTGTGCTAGTTTGAAGGACTTTATTGAAAGAAAGGTACAAGGTGGGGCTTTAATTCAAGAGATGGGTCGCTGTAACTAATCAACAAAGCAGATGTGAGGACCTGCTCCGGCAAGCCTCAACCAGATTCAAAGAAGCGTTGCTAGCTCGGAACGTACTCGCAAGGCATGTGATAGATGTTATCACCGGGGTACTACTCGCAAACTCATTGGAAAAAAAACGCCGAAGTTATTTGGATTCGGTCATGTCAGTGGCGGGTACCTCCAAGACCCGACAGACCTTATTCGAATACGGTAATCTCCTTTACTGATGAAGATTACCCTTCGGAAGTCATCGAACCGCACGAGGGATCATTGGTGCTGACTGCGCAAGTGGGTTCGGTGGACATGAAGCGAATGATGGTGGATAATGGGTCTTCTGTAGATATTCTATATGCCCACGCTTATTAGAGGATGCACTTAGACGGGCGAAAGATGGAGATAGGACAGGAGGCTCCTTTATATGGTTTTAGTAACGACCCGGTCAAGGTGGCTGGAACCATTGAACTATCGGTCATCTTCTGAACTACCCCCAACAGTAGAAATTATTTGCAAATTTTATGTTGTGTATGTAGATTCTCGCTTATAATGCTATTTTGGGAAGGCCTACTTTAATTGCTTTTGCAAGTCGTGACCTCAATCCTCATTTCAAAATCAAATTTCTACTACTACCATGGGGGGTTGGGAGGAAAGGATTTGGATCCGCCAAAAGGTGTTATAGAACGCTGTGATCACTTCGGAGTGGGGGTATCGGGCGGTAGCACCATGGCGATAGAGATCGAACCCTTCACAGAGAGTAGTTCAACCATTGGTCATGCCACCAAGAAACGAAGGAGATAGAGCTCATCCCGCAAAGCGAATAAGACGGTGAAAATAGGTTCGGTTCACGGAACCTCTCGAGACGAACCTCACGGAGCTCCCCGCAATGCTATGTTGACATTTTCGCATGAGAACCTCGTGGATTTGTCAGAGTAAGCAGGATATCATTGAACATCTCCATTGAGGTGGACCCGTCAAAGAAACCAAATCCGATGTAAGAGGAGGATCTTTGCACCGAACGCCGCCGAATCATCATCGATGAAGAGATTGCAAAACTGCTGGCGGTGACTTCATCTTCGAGATCGACTACCCACAATGGATGGCAAATGTGGTGCCGGGTCCGTAAGCGAGAATGGTAAATGGCGAGTCCGTGATCGACTACACCGATCTAAATAAAGCTTGTCCAAAAGGATTTCTACCCACGCCCCACATCGACCAACTCATCGATGCCACTTCGGTATGCTTTGTTAAGTTTTATGGACGATTCTCCGGATATCATCAAATTTCCATGTAAAGAGGATATATCAAGACGGTGTTCATTACGCATCGCTTCGCAGATATGCCTATAAGAAAATGACTTTCTACTCATCAATGCCGGAACCACATACCAGAGGATGATGAACCATATCTTCGTGACATCACCAAGGTGAATGTGGAGGTGTACGTGGACTCATACATGATTGTCACAAAAGCATGTTGGTGCATAAACATCTGGATGATTTAAAAGAATGCTTTCGCATAATTCGTCATCACAATTTGAGATCGAAACCCCACTAAGTGCACCTTCTGATCTAGGAGTCGACAAGTTTCGGGTTATCTTGTCATCGAGAGGAATTGAAGCCAATCCAGAGAAGATTCAAGCGATCCCGAACATGAAGACTCCTCACCATTTAAAGATGTTCAACGCCCGATCGAAGGATTGCGCACTTTAAGGAGGTTCATGTCCAAGTCTCACAGAAAGATGTTTACCGTTCTTTCGACACGTTGAAAGGGTCAAGAATGCAAAGACGCTCCAATGGACTTGAGTGTGAGGATGCCTTCAGAGCATCAAGTCCTACTTATCTTCTAAGCGCTTTGTTGGTGAAGCCCGCCTCGCCGAGCCCCTATATTTATACTTAGCAGCTAGTTCGTTGGCAGTAGGAGTAGTTTTGGTGCGTAAAGTTGGGGGTAAGCAGCACCCGGTTTATTATGTAAGCCATGTCCTTCGGGATGCTAAAATAAGGTACCCAAACATCGAAAAGTTTGCTTTTGCTTTAATAACTACTAGTCGAAAGCTTAGGCAATACTTCCAGGGTAGATTGGTAATAGTACACATGATCGCCTTTTGAAGAAGATTATGGGCAAACCCGAGGTATCGGGAGATTAATTGCACGGACGATGGAGTTGTCCCAATTTTTCATTGAATATCATCCCCGAACCGCCATCAAAGGGAAAGCTCGGGCTGATTTTGTAGTTGAATGCTCGTTTTTCAAGTCGATGAAATTGTGGCAGAGGCTAAAGGATCTGATGAATAGCTGACGCTTTCGCCAGGTTAGAGTTCGTGGACGCCAGATGCAGATTGGTCTTCTACCATGGACGCCAAATGGAGCAGGATTATTTCGACGAGTCCGAGGGATTCAAGGTGCAAGAGCCATCGATTTCAATTCAAAGCGACGAACAACAAAAGTCGAGTATGAGGGCGGTATTTCGCAGGTTACGACTCGCAAAGAGTCTTGAATTGAGAGAATAGTCATCTTCAAAGTGATTCTCGCTAGTCGTTAAGCAACTTTCTAGAGAATACTGGCTCGAGGCCCAAGAATGATCAAGTATTTGGCGTAATTGAAAGAACAACTTCAATATTTCCAATCCTACGAAGTTTGTGGGGTCGAGTGTAATAACAATTCCATCGATGACTCTCCAAATTAGCCACTACGGATGTTAACGTCTTTGATGGGTCGGTTTACTTAGAAATTTTGCAACATCCTAGTGTTCATCATGAATTGGTGATGTGTATCGACCAACCAATCTATTTGGTCGACTCCATATATAGAGTATCCGCAGATGGCGCCTTACCTTTGGATCGGATGCTAGCCAAGAAAATCAAGTATAAGAGTGCTAATTTTGTTCTGATTGATGAGGATTTGTTTCGAAGGGCTTTCCCATCTCCACTACTAAAATGCCTGACTCCATCTGAAGCTGAATATGCTCTCCGAGAAGTACATGAAGGCATCTGTGGCGACCATATGGCGGCTAAGTCATTAGCCTATAAAGTACTTCGACAAGGGTATTATCGCCTACCATCTTCAAAGAAGCGATCGAATACGCCAAGAAGTGCGAGAAGTGTCAACTCAACAAATCCGAGTCCACATCGCCCACCGTAAGAGCTATACTCGATCTTATCTCCTATACCCTTTCCGTCTGGGGTTGATATATCGGGTCCGCTACATCAAAGCAAAAGGTCAAGTCGGTTTTGTTATAGTTGCCATCGACTATATGACCAAATGAGTAGAAGCAAAGCCACATAGGTTAATAACGGAACAGGAATGCTTGAAATTTTTGAAAGAATCAGTAGTATTTCATTTCGGGATTCCTAAGGTGGTAATAACGGACAATGGACGCCGGGCCAGGATCGAAATTTGAAGCATTTTTGAAAGAACTGGGGATCCAAAGATGTAAAGACTTCAGTAGCTCATCCTCAGTCAAACGGACAAGTTGAAGTAACCAACAGAACGCTGCTGAATGGGATCAAGCGCAGATTAGACGAAGCCAAGGGCAAATGGCCAGAAGAGCTACTTAGCGTGTTATGGGCTTACCGAACTACTCCGAGGACTACAACGGGAGATTCACCTTTCAGATTGGCTTATGGTATTGATGCCTTAGTTCCAGTTGAAATTATATCTCCAAATCTTCGGGTTAGTCAATTCAAAGAGATCTACAATGAGGAAGGGCTTAAGGCCAATCTTGATTTGCTTGAGGAAGTCAGAGAAACAACCTTAATCAAATTGGCAGCCTATCAGCGAAGAATGGCCAAGCATTATAACAAGGGGGTAAAGTTTCGCAGGTTGAGTAGTAGAGATTTTGTCCTCGAGAAGTCAAGCATCTACACCTCGTAACTGGGAAAGTCGATGCCAAACCGGGAAGGACCGTATGAAATCATCGAAATGCCGTCAAGGGGACTTATCGGTTGAAGGCATTTAGACGAGTCAACAATTAAAAATACTTGGCACACCGGGCAGCTTTTAGGAAGTACTTTCAAGAAAATGATGTCAAGACATCGAAGTCTCAGAATATTTATGTCATCATCAATAAAGTTCCCTTTTTCTCAAACGAATCTTGTCTTCGTTCTTGATCGATTTAAGTGGTGTAAGGAGGTTCGGGGGACTCACGACCATTCGATGGTAGCCTTAATGGCAGGTGGACCTTATGGGTTTGTCAGACCCTTCGTGGTAGGCAAACACCATCCTTAAGACGTTGTTAGGCCCTACGTGGTAGGCAATTGTCGACACTTAGACCTTGTCAGGCCCTTCGTGGTAGGCAAGTGTCATCCTTAAGACGTTGTCAGGCCCTGCGTGGTAGGTAATTATCGACACTTAGACCTTATCGCCCTTCGTGGTAGGCAAATGTCATCCTTAAGACGCGTTTGTCGTGACCTGCGTGGTGGTAGGCAATTGTCGACACTTAGACCTTGTCAGGCCCTTCGGGGTAGGCAAGTGTCATCCTTCAGACCTTGTCAGGCCCTTCGTGGTAGGCAAGCGTTGTCCTTTAGACTTTGTCAGGCCCTTCGTGGTAGGCAAATGTCATCTTTTGGTTTTGTTAGGCCTTTCGAGGTAAACAAATTCCTAATGAAGCAGATCTGTCTCACACTTCGGTAACTAATAAGTATCCCTTTACTTTATTACCTGAAATTTTTCTAAGTGTCGAGTTCAGAATGCCTCATCCTTTAACTTTATCTTATTTGTTAAATGACATGTTTAGTTGTTAATTAACAGTTCGGGTTCAGTCCATGAAAGAGTTTGTGCAACTTTCCAGTTAAATTAATATTAGAGTATTGGCAGAAGGTAAATGCACCGAAGTTATAATGGGTGAAACTACTTTTTCATTGATATTCAATCTAATTACAATATTAGATAATTTTTACAAGTCCTATAAATTAAAGAAGGAAAAATAACAGAAATCTTCATAAATATTCTTTAATAAAACCAAGGAAAAACAAGAGCATCAGCTTCAAGTGCCATCTTCGTCATCTGAAGAGTCGAGCAAGGATGGATCGCGCTGGTCGTAATCGCCTTTCTCCTTGCCACGACTCCGGCAGAGCTCAGTAACTCTCGTGAGTATATCTTCATTATCTCCCATTGATCTCATCCGAAGTTCCGATACTCTTCATGATTTGTTTCATGGAAGGTCATTTGCTAGAGGAGGCCCAAGGTCCCAAGAGCCTCGAAGTTCTTGATTTCTTCTTCGAAGCTTCTGCCGCTTATTCATATGACGAAGTTTCGCCAAATTCTAGTTTTTGGATGGTCTTGGTCAAGACTTTAGCATCGCCTTTAATTCCTTGATCTTCTCCATCCTTATCTCGCCTCCTCCAACCAAGTCAACATTCATTTTGACGATCTCCTCGTCTTTGTGCTTTAGTCGACTTTTAGTTCTTCATCGAGGCCTTCACATCTCCCTTGCTTGGGCTAACTCTTTTGAAGTCCTTCATTTGTATGAAGAACGATTCGCTGAAGTCTTTTCCCCAGCCAAGGCGCACTTCGGCGGCATTCTCCTTCCTCTCGAGCCTCTTCCTCGATTCACTCGAGGGACCCTTGACGCAGACGCTCGAATACGAGATTCGCCATGCATGTCCAAAGATTATTTGACGGGCCAGATGTATAAGTATGAAGATAAATTCAAAAATAAAGGAGAGAATCGTTTACCTTCGCCAAGTAGTTCATGCCTTCGTTGAGTAAATCCCCGTTCGAACTGTACCCGAATCGATGATCATCGGTTTCACGAACGAAGGCATTGAACAGTTGAAAGGGAAAATGGGCATTAAATCGAGGCCACATGGTCGGAGAGGCCATAGCTTCCTGCTGGAATTCGGTAGTCGTTTGTCTTGGAGAAGAAGGCGGGGGTTGATTGCGAATTGGCGAGGGGTCCACATCTATGGTTTCGGGAGAAAGAGACCGGGCAGGAGTGGGTTCGGGGGTCGACGAAGGTGCTGAAGATGAACCAGGATGGCTGTCTGCTGGATGTTTCCTTTTTCGGGATGGGGTGGGGACAGATTCGGTCAGTTCATCATCAGGCACTTGGATTTCTGTGGGGATTATCGGAGGAATGTCAGTCGAAGACGAGGGAACTCGGAGCTCTTCGGCAGTCAGGGGGGTTATCTTCGTCCTTATCTTCTTCACACGAAGAACCTTGGCCCGATCGTGCAAAGGAATGTCGAGCAAACTCCTCTTCACCGGGATAGATTCAGAAGGTGCAGGATTGGGGTTGGGTGCTGGGGCTGTTTGTGGGGTTGCTTCGGGATTGTTTCCAGATCACTTTCGGGGTTTGTTTCCGGTTGGGTGGATTTGGATTTTTTGGCGGATCTTTTTCTTCGGCGGGGTCTGAGGGATTCTTCGGGTATATTGGGCTCATCGGTCTGGGGTTCATCATTTTGAAGGGAAGTAGTTGGTGGATCGGTGACAGGGGGATCAGCCCGGGAAGATTCTTCAGTCGGATGCTCTTCGCTCGCATCCGTATTCTTCCCTGCCAAAAAATCTTCCAGATCTTTCTCTTCCAAAGAAGTTGGTTTGATCAGAGACACTGCAAAAAACCATGTATCAGAACCCGTATCACTTATATATCTCAAAAATTATGTTACAAAGTTGTTCGAAACTTACATTTGTGGTCATATAGCCAGGCTTGTTTGGTCAGAAGTGTAAAACTCCATTCTTTTGGAGGAATCTTCTTCAAGAACTCTGCCATCTCCCTCACATGCTCTTCGGAGATGTCTCCAAAGTCAGTAGAGACCTGATCAGAGGTAGTCCAATCTGGAAGAGAAGAGATTTTGGGTCCCGTGACAAAAAACCACTTCTCGTGCCAACCCTTGTTGCTGGAAGGGGTATCCATTAGGGGTCTCCTCTCGAACTGTGTTGGTCTGTGGGAGACCGCTTACTCAACATTTTGAAGCCTCGTTCTCGAGACCTACCGGCAGAGAAGAGGTGAAGAAGATGTCAACGAGAGGAGAAATCCCTTATTTATGATGTGAAGGCAATGAATGCCGGGATGTGGATGTAGGAATTGGGCACTAATCGAGCAAAACCCACTCCTATGAACCCTAGGAGGTAACGACAAAAAGCATGGAGAGTAGCGTAACCCCTTTTCCAGAAGGTGATCGGCATGGTGACCCAACCGGTCCCAATTGCTAAGACATACGCTCTTCAGAGCGGAGCCCTTATGGCATACATGTCGTGAATCGATAACGAGTCCAGAAGGATACGATCTCAGATTCCGTGACGGAGGAGGGGATGTTGGCATGAGGAAATTATTCCCCATCCTTAAAGAAGTCAGAAGGTGGTGCAGAAGGGATCAGAGGTGGATTTCCCCCCATGATTGTTGAAGATTGGGGGTTGGAACTCGAACCCTCTTGGTTAGGGTTTGGGTTGGGAGAGACGGTGCTAACAAGAGTCACGCGAAGGGGAGAGTTTTGGCTAGAATTCACAGTCACCATTGTTGAGATTTCGTGAAACAGAGGAAGAAGTTCTGCAGAGGAGAAGAAAGCTCAAAGGTTCAAATTTCAAATTCAAGGTGTAAAACCGCCGAATTGGTAAAGTTTACCTTTTTATACCGACTTGCCATACTGCAGAATCGAGGGCGGCACATTTAATTCACAGCAATGATGGTGAATGGGAAGAGGTTTCGTCCGTTTTTGGGTCTAAATATCTTCACCTAAGTGGACTTGTGTCTATTGGGTCTCCCATTTCTATTTCTGATATCAATTTGGACCAGTTTTGTTGGGCTTTGAAGAGTTTCACTATGGACCTCTTGTGATTTATCATAATTCGTTATGTCATGGACCTATACTGTTTATAGTCTTTCATTAGACATCCTGTTTAATAAAAGACTAGGGGGCAATGTTGGGCCATAATCCTTTTCCTTATTGGGCCAGACTTAATGGGCTCCTCCCTTGGATTATGTTATTCTTGTTCTAGTTGGTCCGAATGATTTGGATCCAGTTACTTGATTATTTCATTGGGTCCTTTCGGTTGGATCCGGTCGTTTGGGTCATTTCCTTTATTTGGGCTTAGTCATTGAATTTGCCCATTATACAAATTGTCACTTAACCCAACTTTCGATTCCAGAATCATTATGCCAAATGATAGTTGACTACTACGTCTCGCCACCTTCTCGCATGGCATTAATGAGGATGGGACTCGAGATGATCGGTGATGGCAAAAGAGTAGAAAGAAGAGAGGAGTGGGCTACATACTTTTCATTTGAAATGACCGGAGTAGGGGAAAAGGTGTCAGGAGGTGATGGGTGGCACGGTAAACCGGGATTGGAGTATGTATGGGGCTAGGATCACAAAAGAAGGTAAGTAACAAAACATTGCACACAATCATATCATTATTATTCTCTCTCAGACATTAGACATTATTTTCTCTCAATTGTTAACCTTGTGATCGCCGATACTGACTCTCACGCCGGAGCTATCCCCTGACGGTCAGGCTGTCAAGCTTTTGGTATTGACTTGTTGAACTGTGCAGAATATCGGACGCGTCTTGGTGATTGGAACGTGGAGAAAGATCTTAGCGTTAACAAGGGTAGTTCATACATATAAAGCCTAGTAGGGTATTAATCATTCGAGTTTCATTTTGTGATAGGCCAAGGATTCCCTCAACTGTTTTTTTTTTTTTGAAAGCCTCATTTTTTGGATAATATAATATAGTTTTTCATAAAGTATATCATCACTATTAATATCAAAAACTAATAATAATAAAAAATTAGGCCCCATTTTTTTGGGAATACAATATAATTTCATAATCAAGTACATCATCACTATTACAATATCAATAATTAATCAATGATAAAGAAATAAAACAAAATTCTCATAAATAGGAAATAAGTTTCCCATAAAAATAAACAAACTAATAGTATATGCTAAAACCTCATGTACTATTTCCTCAATTTTATTACATATATGTAATTTATATATTTTTAACTGAATAAATTAATCTTCCCTAATATTGTTTTTAGATTTTTTTTAATAAGAAAACTCGTATTATTGGGAGTTTGAAATTTGAATACAACTTGTAATAAGTAGTATTCAAATTACCTTCCCCTTCTCTTTCATAAGCTAATGATATAGTTTTGGCTCTTTTGGGAGAGAGCTGGTCACCGTAAACACGAGATGAATTTAATTCAAATTTTTTATTTTTTCAAATTTGGACAATAATAATAAAATTAAATTATAGTTGTGGTCTAAATACAATAAAAAAAAGTATAGTACAATTATCTTGTAAATATAATAAATAAATAAATAACAGCATAAATCTTTTTTTTTCACGTTTTGGTGTCTTGATATTTGCTAACAACTCAGTTATTGAAGTTTTGCAGCTTGAAAACTACTAATTTACTAAAATTTGAACTAGAAAAATGCAATGTTTCTGATTTCAATTGTAGTAGGCTTAACCAGCCATAATAAATAAATGAATAAATAATAGGATTACTACTATTTTAGTAGTAATACTAGATATAAACACGTAGCGTGTCATGCATGTGAGATTATTCATTTTGTTAATAATAAATTTATACGTGCAATTAATAAATTAAAATATAATAAGAAGATGTTAGATTGTTGTGCGATAATCAAATTTTGGTAGCATATGTTATATAGAGTTGGGTAAAAGTTTTATGCGCAAATACATATCCATGTATAGAATTAATCTGATCACTAAATTCCAGGACATTATATAACAGTTGTGTGTGTGTGTGTGTATATATATATATATATATATATATATATATATATATATATATTTTAATTTTTTTGATAAAAATGTTTATAATGTAATCAATAGGGTTAAAAATGGGTACCTCTTTTATTCTAAAGCACTACCAAATATTTAGAAAGTTTAATGCACAATGCCATCAAGTTGTTATATTGATATGATTATTAGTGGCATATTTGAAGTCTGTTACACATTACATAAACATCACCAAGCCTCAAATATCTGACACATGTACTTGATGCATTTTAAAGAGTCCATGTCTCATATACGCTTACTTGCACCAGAATTCAAACATCCAAACGAAAGGGGAAACAGATGAAGAATGTCCCAGTTTTGGTCCTCAAACCTTAAGAGAAATTACATGTTACATGCAAAAACTGAATAGCACGGGCATTAATAATTATGTTGGATATTCATGTCAAACAAACATCGTGTCCAAAAACATAGCAGTATAGCACTGTGTCATACATAACACAATGTTATAGTTAAAAAATGAATATATTGTCTCATTAGTTTTTTTTATCCATTTTTGGCAATTGTAGAGACACTCACAATATTACCATAATGCCAAAAAACTATTAATAATGATGAAAATAATTTCTGGGATGCTAGTACTTAATGAGATCATGCCAAGTTACAATCCGGATAATAGAATGCAATAGATGAATAAGCCATAAATATAAACACCGTGAGATATAGTCCATAAAAGAAGCTATATCCTCCTATTGAATACCTTTGTCACCATAATCAAGGTCTCCATATAACTCCTTTGCACTTTCAACAAGATTTAGAATTGTATGTAGTATGAAGTTGTTGCGTAATAGTTGATATGTATTTATAGGGAGAAATTAGGTTAAATAACGGAGAATAATGATAATAGCTCAATTTCGGCTGAATAACACTTCTGTCCCTTCAAGTTGCCACCCATTTTTAAATTCGTTGCTAAAGTTCAATTTTCGTTAGTTAGATCCTTAAAGTGACATTTTGTTGGCGATTCCGTTCCGTCAACCCAATTTGACCTCAACCCGACCCAGTTTGACCCAACCCAAAATTTAAATATTTTAACATATAAAATTATTTTTAAATAAGTTTAAAACAATTATTATATTTAATTTTCTTATGTAATTTTTTTGAATATATATTTTATGAAACTATACTCATTTTTTAAAAAAATAAAAGTTTCTAATATGTTTTCCTTATAATAATAATAATTATCTTTATAACTTTTTTAAAAATATTTATTTTAAATATAAAAAATAAATATTATTTTAGAATATTAAATACAATTATTATTATTTTTAAATTATTTTTAAAAGATATTTTATTTTAAAATATTAAATATATATTTTTTAAATGTTAAATATAATTATTATTTTAAAAATTATTTTATATTTTAAAATATTAAAATTTTGGATTGGGTCAAACTGGATCGGGTTGGATCAAAATTGGTTAAAATGGGTCGGATTGAGGTTAAATTGAGCTGAAGGAACGAAAACGCCAACAAAATGCCATTTTAAGGACCTAACTGACAATAATTGAACTTTAGGGACGACTTTTAAAATGGGTGACAACTTGGAGGGACAAAAGTGTCTTTTAGCCGTAATTATAATATCATAAAGTAGTGATTTTAAGAGATAATAATTAAATTAAAAAGGATAATATCAGAACAGTTGACATTACCAAAACAATTTAGATTTGTAGTGATTTAGGGATTATAAATTTAAAATATTAATTTGGGATTAAAATAATAGTGATTTTAGGAGATAATAATTAAATTAGTAATGATAATATTAGAACAATTAACATTATCAAAATAATTTAGATTTATAGTGATTTATGAGATTATAAAATTAAAATATTAATATGGGGTTAAAAAGTTGTGATTTTAGAAGATAATAGTTAAATAACAATAATATAAAAACCGTTTAGATTGAAAATGTAGTGATTTGGGGATTATAAAATCAACATAAAGCAAGTTATGATTGATATTATTTGTTATTTTAATTTTATTTGAAATATTTTAAATCGTATAATATTATGTTGTAATATAATTATAAATGGTTATAATTTAATTAGTAATGATAATATCCGCATAGCAGTTTAGATAGGTAGTAATTTTGTTATTTTGTTATATCGTGTATTATATAATATTATACCATACGTGTATTATAATATTATACCATACATGTATGGTATAATGTATGGTATAATTATGAATGATATAATATTAGAAAAATAGTGACTTTAGGATATATAATAAGTATGTTTAGAAAAGTAGTGGATTTTGGGGGTTATAAAATTAACATAGTAAGTTATGATTAAGTATTATTTGTTATTTTAACTTTGTTTTAAATGTTTTAAAATCAGATAATATTATGTTGTTATATAATTATAAATGATATAATATTATGTTGTATTTATAGGAGAAAATTAGGTTAAATAATGAAGAGTAATGATAATAGCTAAGTAATGATAATATCATAAATTAGTGATTTTAGGAGATAATAATTAAATTAGAAAGGATAATATCGGAAGCGATTGACATTACCAAAAATTGATTTTTTATATTTGTAGTGATTTAGGGATTATAAATTCAAAATATTAATTTGGGATTAAAAAGTAGTAATTTTAGGAGATAATAATTAAATTAGTAATGATAATATTAGAACAATTAACATTATTAGAACATTTTAGATTTGTAGTGATTTATGAGATTATAAAATCAAAATTTTAACGTGAGATTTAAAAGTAGTGATTTTAATTAGGAGATAATAATTAAGTAGCGATAATATAAAAACCTGGAGTAACGGATGAACACATTAATTAGGTAGGATTGTGTGTTGTAATTTTGAAATGACAAATGTCATGGAATGGTGTTATGTACTACAATTTAGTATATTTAATAGATTTGTAGTGATTTAGGGGATTATAAATTCAAAATATTAATTTGGGATTAAAAAAGTAGTGATTTTAGGAGATAATAATTAAATTAGTATATAATGATAATATTAGAAATGTTAACATTATCAGAACAGTTTAGATTTGTAGTGATTTATGAGATTATAAAATCAAAATATTAACATAGGATTTAAAAGTAGTGATTTTATTTAGGAGATAATAATTAAGTAGCGATAATATAAAAACTGGAGTAATGGATGAACGCATTAATTAGGTAGGACATATGTTGCAATTTAGAAATGACAAATGTCATGGAATGGTGTTATGTAGTGCAATTTAGTATATTTAATAGATTAATAAAATTCTAATAGTTTTTGCAATAAATAAAACGTTGATACAATATAATCATCGTATGAATGCAGAGGACAACAAATCATACAAAAGATATTATTTCAAAAAGATGGAAACAGTTAAGAAAAACTATTAGAAAAAAAAGAATATTTTTACAAAAAAAAATATTTTTTCTAGTGTAAAACGCAAATAAAAATTATTAAAGAGATGTAGGGGTGAGTCAAATTTTCTCCCTCAAAACTTGGGTTCAATTATGACTCACAAGTCATAACTGTTGGGAATTAAATCAACGTAAATAAAATAATTTGGAAAACAACACAAGATTTAACGTGGAAAACTCTTAAAAGAAAAAATCACATGTCAAACTCTGAATCTCCACTATATCAAAATAACGAGCTTACGATAATCATTCCCAAATTTTGCGCCCTAAAACTTGAGGTTCCACAATTGTGACGCCCCCAAAATAGGTATACAACACCCATTCTGAGTCGCCAAATACATGGTACAGAAAGCAAACTACAACTTCAATAATACAATTGTCGCGCAAAATACGACAACACATACTGTGAGTTTAAATACAAATATTGTCTTCTAGACAATATCCACACTCAAATAAGTCCTCATTACAATTATTTAAACACTATTTTATAAAAATAGTGAGTACTGCTAAAACATCTTTCTAAAACTATCACTCCATACCCCGACTAGATCCTGCTATATTCTCACCTCCTGAGAAGAAAAATGGAACAAAAAGGAAAAGGGTGAGCTCAATTAGCCCAATAAATAATATTATGACTAAGATAATATACAACAAATTATCATTAGTTTTCAACAGAGAAAAATCTGATAAAATATAATAGGCAACAAGTTTTAGATCAACAATCGCAATGAAACAACAATCCATTAGAAGAATCAGTAGAGAATGAGTTCTACTATCTTCTAAGATTTAAAAGTCTATCATCAATATTTTATCCTGTAACATCAATCAATATACATCTTTAATCAAATATTCATCTTTTTACACTATGTGCCAAAGATATTCATTTTGTATCACCAAGTCGGTCATGTTCATCTCAACACTGCTCATCTTCAGACTACGGGCCAAAGATATTCATCGATTAATCATTCATCTTTGCACTACTGAGCCAAAGATATTCGATAATATCATCATTTAGGACTGAGGATGATGAAAAATATTTTAAAGAAAACCAATCCAGTGAGACAGAAGGACAAATAGTAGGGATTCGTATAACAGTTTATCCAAGATCAATAATACTTCATAAATACCAATTGTGAAGCAGAATTCAAAAATAAAGATCAAAACATGGATACAATCAAAGATAGTAACCATAATAGACATTTTGGACAAAAAGGGAAATTTTTATTTTTTCGGTGAATAGTGTCGTATTCGTGAATAGTGCCGTATACGTGAATAATAACCTCGACACAAAAAGTTCTAAATTTGATAAAAAATTCAAATCAATATTTTGGCAGAATGATATCGAAAGAAATAATATCATTTACGAAGAAAATAACATTCCTTACCTCAAAATAACTAAGACTTTTGACTAAATATCGGATAGAAAGTCGAAGGAAACTTCAGACCAACAAAGAACTCTCAAAGTATATAAATACTCACAAAAATACGTTTGATAATCTATAGAGAAAGAAAACTTGTTTCTGGTGTGATTTTCAATTCTAACCTAAGCGTCTATTTATAGGAAAATGCTAGAACGCCATAGGAAACTAAAATAATAAAATATATTATTTCTTTTTCTTTCTTCCACGCATGTGCTAAGTTGCAAATCTAGACCAGTCACCTTTGACCAATTTTCAGCAGCCCATGTGTATTCAACACAAGTGGGTCCTACCCATAATTTAATAAAAATTATTTTATTTTCCGAAACTTCAGTAATTCATAGAAAATAGCCCGTTTATCAGAAATATACGAATTTTATGTCCATTCTGCCTGAAATCAAATTCTCTACAACTTTACAGAAGAAAGTTTTTCCAAATTCTAAACCAAAAATATCCGAAATCCACAAACGGGTGATTTTTAATACCTCCCTTCCGACAAAATTCTGATAAAACACCTCAGCATTAATTTCTTCATTTATAACCACATAAATAAATCCATTATTTATATTTATATCAAATAAATATTTTCTTATCATATAAATCAATAATTAATTATTAACAAATAATATTACAGAATCACAATTATGATGACCAAAGCCGCTCCTCGGGAAGAGGGGCTTTCAATAAGGATTTCTCCTTCTTTGGTATGCAATTAGGTGACCAAACTCTCCTTGAAAGATCTTTCAGACATTGCCAATAATGTTATCTAATAATATTATTCAAATAATATGAATTATTGATCTGATAATGGGATATATTGTAAAGTGATAATTATTGAAACAACAATAATATAAAATATCAACGCAACAATTATTGAATCAATAAAATAAAATATTGAATAAGAATTCACTGTAACAATTATTGAGTAGTGCTTCATTACAATCGAATCAATAATTCAACAATATCATGTAATACTGCAGTGTCATCTTGCAACCACGATATTACTTTATTTTAACCACTGTGTATTTAACAAATGTTAATTCTGAGAATAATTACGTCGTTATTTATAAAAACTCATACTTTGTTGTTTTCTTCATCCGACAGTTATTCCGTTATAGGGCCCACAATTGACTGCGCTGTAAGACCCCGAATTTTATGAAATAAAAGTATTCAATTTTTCTTATAATTACAATTTAGTAAATGGTTAAATTGATAAAAAGTTAAAGTTAAGGGTGATATGTGGAATTTTTTCAAAAATACACAAGTGGTTATAAAAATATTCATTGTTGTCGGGGAATATTCGTTTGGTCGTGGAATATTCTTTCTGTCGGGGAATATTCGTACGACGACGCAGCCATTTATGGGCCCCATAATAGAATAACTGTCGGATGAAGAAAATGACAAATTAAAGTTTTTATAAATAACGGCGTAATCGTTACCATTAACACTATTGGAATACCCTTGGGTAAAAAGTAAAAATGTCTGGCGTTGTTGTTGCATGATAGTACACATGTATTATTGCACAAAGATTTTGAATTTTTGATTCTTACGTAAAGAAGGCACTACTCAATAATTGTTACGGTGAATTATTGTTTAATATTTTATTTTGATTCAATAATTGTTGCGTTGATATTTTATATTATTGTTGTTTTAATAATTGTCACCGCACAAGATTTTTCATTATCAAATCAATAATTCATATTATTTGAATAATATTATTAGATATCATTATTGGCAATGTCTAGAAAGTTCATCAAGGAGAGGTTTGGTCACCTAATCATGCCAAAGAAAAAGAAATTCTTATCGAAAGCCCCCTCTTCGAAACTACCGATCATCATTATTGTGATTCTCGTAATATTATTTGTGAATAATTAATTATTAATTTATATGATGAGGAAAATATTGATTTTATGTGGATATAGATGGAGAAAATTTTAATGTGACAATTGTTGAAAATTAATATTTTATCTTTTTCTCGATAAAATAATTCATTTTAATATATTATTATATTTTAATAATATAATAATGGTGATATTTTTACTATGAATGTGAGATATAAGAGTATATGAGGAGGAAGAGTATTTTTGTTGCAAAAGATGTTTAAAACATGTTAAACATGTCGATAGACCCCATTTTTTTATTTGAAATTTGATTATAGTGTAAAATCGTCTGTTTTATGGATTTTGGTCAATTTCTCATTTGGAATTTGGAAAAATTTTTCTTACGCAAAGTGTAGAGAATTGAATTTCCTATAGTAATCCGTAGATTGAATTTTCCGATAAAAGGCTATTTATTATGAATTATTGAAGTTCCGGATTAATTGATTATCATTTTTGGAAGTTTTAAATATTTTTTGTTAGAAAAACATTTTTGTTGTTGGCCCATGTTTTTCTAGATCTTTGAAATTCGAAGTCAAGTGTGCGTAGGATTTAATATATATATATATATATATATATATTAATATTTTATTAAATTTTCGCTTTAGTGTTCTAAGCATTTTCCTATAAATAGGTTGCTTAGGTTAGAATTGAAAATCACAATTTAAACTACTGATTTCTCTCTCTCTCTCTATAATATCGAGCGTATTTTTGTGAGTATTTTAGTACTTGAGTATTGCTATATCTGAAAGTTCTTTTAGCACTATATCCAAAGATTCTAGTCGTAAAAGATTATTCTTTCCGAGGTAAGGGAGGTTATTTTCTTCTAAAATGATATTATTTCTTCAATATCATTATGCAGAATGTTGGTTGGAAATTTTTATCAAATTTAGAACTTTTTCATGTCTGGGGTTCTTATTCATGAGTTCTTATTCACGAGTTACTATTCATGAGTTACTATTCACGAGTTCTTATTCATGAAAGTACTATTCATTTAAACGTGATGATGTTTTTTTATAAAATTTCTATCTTTTGGTGTTGGAGTTACTATTCACGATATCTGACTATTTACGAATACTAAGACTATTCAATAAAAATGAAATTTCTTCTTTTTGTCCAAAATATCTATTCTGGATACTATCTTTGATTGGATCTATGTTTTGGTCTTCATTCTTGAATTTTACTCCACTTTGGTTATTTATGAAGTATTTTTGAACGGAAATTGTTTAAAAGTACGAATCCTTAATATTTGTTCTTTTGTTTCACTTTGGATTCGCTTTTTTAAAATATTTTCATCATCCTCACCCTAAATGGTGATATAATGAATATCTTTGGCTGTAGTAAAAAGATGAATGATTTCTGATGAATATCTTTGGCCCGTAGTGCAAAGATGAACATGTGTTTAGATGAACATGACCAGCTGATAAATATCTTTGGCCTGTAATGCAAAGATGACTTGTTGATGAATATCTTTGGCATGTAGTGCAAAGATGACGTGTTGATGAATATATTTTGGTAGTGCAAAGATGAATTTATTAGTAGGATTATGAACATAAAGCGTGATTTGGTATAACCATAATCTTTGATGTTTTGGTGATGAAAATTATCTTTGTGGATGGATGAAAAGGAATTTAGAACTACAATTACGATTATGAAGTTATACATGTGATTGTGGACAAGAATTGTTGATTGATGTTACGAGTGATAAAACATTGTTGGTGGACTTTTAACATGGAGAAGATAATAGACTTTATAGTCTATTTGACTCTTATAATGGATCGCTTCATTCACGCAACTATGGTTGAAAAGTTTTATCATCTACCATATGTTCTAAATCTACGATTTATTCTTTGTTGAAGGCTATTGATAATTTATTTATCTTTAGTCATGATATTCTTTACTGAGCTAGTTGTGCTCACCCTTTTGCTTTACAATTCCTTTCAGGTAATAAAAGTGTAGCTGGGTCGAGCGGGGGATAACAAGGGAATAAAACAGTGGTCTATAGATGTTGAGGGTGAGGTAAATTTAACTTGGAAGGGTGTTTTGCCACTATCATACAAGATGTCTAATGACATACAACCTCGTGTCATCATAAGACAGGGTTGTGCTCATCCACTTGCTAAGTATATTTATAAGCACTACCTATATAATCTTGGTGTTTGTTTGGAGTTTAATTCCCAATTAGAGACAGTGGAGATAATGATATGTCAAGAGAAGACTCATCATTGGGAAGAATATGATAGTAATATTCTCGTTTTTCTTTGGGGTCTATTGGGTCAACCAAGGATAATTTTGTGGCCATATGATATCTAGCATAACCTAAAAGCATGGCCTCCCATGTACGAAGGTTTCCTTGAGCACTTCCCAAAGATTCTAATTTCTAAAAGCAGCTTTTTGACTATACCTTTATGTAAGGTGTCATTGTGACATGCTACTGATTGGTATATATTTGTATCCAAACTCACAAAGATATGTGTTGTTGTATTTTGCACGACAATTGTTGTAATAAAGTTGTAGTTGTTTTTCCGTACCATGTATTTGGCGACTTCGAATGGGTTGGATGGAATGGACCTATTTTGGGAAACAAATTACATACCTGCGTCGTCAAGATAGATTCACGACAAAAAAGAATATTCCACGACGAAGCGAATATTCACAGAGCAAAATAAATATTTTATAACCACTTGCTTATTTTGCAAAAGTTTTCATTTATATCAAAGCATTATATCAAATTAATACCTTATTAATTCACTTACCTTATTTAAAGTGAATTAATAAGGTATTAATTTGATATAATGCTTGGATATGGGTGAAATGTGAAAATTTTACAAAATATAAAGTGGTTATAAAATATTCATTTCATTTGGGAATATTCGCTTCGTCAGTGGAATATTCTTTTTGTCGGGAATCTCCGCATTTATGACGTAAATAATCAGGGGCCCTATAACGGAATAAGCGTCGAATGAAGAAAATGACAAAGTATGAGTTTTATAAATAACGACGTAATTGTTATCAAGTAACATCGTTAGAATACACGATGGTTAAAATACAAGAATACGCGTGGTTGCACAAAGAAGACACTGCAGTATTACTGATATTTTTGATTATTGATTCGCACGTAAAGAAGACACTACTCAATAATTATTACGGTGAGTTCTCGCTCAATATTTTATTTTATTGATTCAATAATTGTTCGTTGATATTTTATATTATTGTTGTTTCAATAACTATCACTTTACAGATTTCCCATTATCAGATCAATAATTCATATTATTTGAATAATATTATTAGATAACATTATTGGCAATGTCTAGAAAGTTCTGTCAAGGAGAGGTTTGGTCACCTAATTACGCGCAAGTAAGAGAAATCCTTATTGGAAAGCCCCCTCTTTCCTGGGAACTCCTGGTTGTCATAATTGTGATTCTGTAATATTATTTGTGAATAATTAATTATTGATTTATATGATAAGAAAATATTTATTTGATGTGAATATAAATGATGGATTTATTTATGTGGTTATGAATGAAGGAATTAATGCTGAGGTATTTTATCAGTATTTTATCGGAAGGGAGGTATTAAAAATCACCCGTTTATGGATTTCGGATATTTTCGATTTCGAATTTGGAAAAACTTTCTTCTGTAAAGTTGTAGAGAATTCGATTTCAGGCAGAATGGACATAAAATTCGTATTTTTCTAATAAACGGACTATTTTCTATGAATTACTTAAGTTTCGAAAAATTAAATGATTTTTATTAAATTATGGGTGGGACCCACTTGTGTTGAATACACATGGGCTGCTGAAAATTGGTTCAAAGGTGGCTGGTCTAGATTTGCAACTTAACACATGCGTAGAAGAAAGAAAAAGAAATAATATATTTTATTATTTTAGTCTCCTATGGCGTTCTAGCATTTTCCTATATATAGACGCTTAGGTTAGAATTGAAAATCACACCAGAAACAAGTTTTCTTTCTCTCTAGATTATCGAAGCGTATTTTGTGAATATTTATATACTTTGAGAGTTCTTTGTTTAGGTATAAGTTTCCTTCGGCTTTCTATCCGATATTCCGATCAGAAGTACCGTTATTTTGAGGTAAGGAATGTTATTTTCTTCGTAAATGATATTATTTCTTTCGATATCATTATGCCAAAATATTGGTTTAAAATTTTTAACTAATTTGGAACTTTTTGTGTCGGGGTTACTATTCACGTATACGGCATTATTCACGAATACGACACTATTCACCGAAAAAATAAAAAATTCCCTTTTTGTCCAAGATGTCTATTAGGGTTACTATCTTTGATTGTATCCATATTTTGATCGTTATTATTGAATTCTACTTCACAATTGGTATTTATGAAGTATTATTGATCTTGAATAAACTGTTATACGAATCCCTACTATTTGTCCTTCGTCCTCTCATTGGATTCGATTTTTCTTTAAAATATTTTTCATCATCCTCGGTCCTAAATGATGATATTCTTTGAATATCTTTGGCTTTTGTAGTGCAAAGATGAATGATTAATCGATGAATATCTTTGGCCCGTAGCAAAGATGAGCAGTGTTGAGATGAACACGACCGAATTGGTGATACAAATGAATATCTTTGGTCCGTAGTGCAAAGATGAATATTTGATTAAAGATGTATATTGATTGATGTTACAGGATAAAATATTAATGATAGACTTTTAAATCTTAGAAGATAGTAGAACTCATTTCTACTTGACTCTTCTAATGGATTCTTTGCTTCCGCCGCAGTTGTTGATCTAAAACATGTTGTCTATTATATTTTATCAGATTTTCCCTGTTGAAAACTAATGATAATTTGTTGTATATTATCTTAGTCATAATATTATTTCTTCGGGCTAGTTGAGCTCACCCTTTTCCTTTTGGTCCATTTTTCTTCTCGGGAGGTGAGAACATAGCAGGATCTAAAGCTGGGTATGGAATGATGGTTCTAAAAGATGTTTTAGCAAAATCCTCACTATTTTTGTAAAATAGTGTTTGAATAATTGTAATGAGGACTTATTTGAGTGTGGATATTGCCTGAAGACAATATTTGTATTTAAACTCGGTATGTGTATGTGTTGTATTATTTGCACGACAATTTTATTATTAAAGTTGTAGTTTATTTTACGTACCATGTATTTGGCGACTTAGAATGGGTGTTGTATACCTATTTTGGGGGCGTCACAGTTGGTATCAAAGCTTAGGGATATGGTCTCTAGCGGAGATCGGAGAATAGATCTAGGAGGGGAGAGATGAGTAAATCCTTCGCTAGTGTGTCCTATCTAAGCTTATTTGTTGGTCAGTCATAATATAGGGATATTATGTGATATGTTAATTTGTTTAATGAACCCTTATTTTATGGCGAGATTTAAGAATGGTCACGAGAAGCGTTAACAATGGAGTGTATGAGGCTGTGGAACATCCTTTGAAGTTACAAACACGGAGAGCGTGTAAGGAAGAAGGCAATATTCCTCCTATAAACAACACTACGAGAGCAAACGATGAATGATGGAATGTTTAGGAGCTTTTTGCGGTTCATGCAAAATCGAGGCGAGGAGACTCGTGTACAAAATACTGGTGAAAGTGATACCAACGTGCGGTTTGTCACGCAATGCGATTCAAGGAGTTGGGACCACGAATTTATTGGAAAGCCGGATCCGATCAAAGGCGGAAACATGGGTCAAGCAAATTACCAAGATATTCGATGTCTTGGGATGCGGAGGAACAAAAGGTTCCATTCGCCACCTTTATATTCTGCGGTGAGGCGTATCATCGGTGGGAGTCTATGAAGCGTACAGACTGCACTACCGCACTCAACAATGTCTTGGGAAACATTTGAGAAACTATTCAATGACAAGTACTTTCACGAAAGTATTAAATTATATATGAAGGAGGTAGAGTTTATCGGATTTGGAACAAAACAAATATGCGGTTGTGTCGATGACGAGGCGAAGTTATTTGAGTTATCCGGTTTGCACCTCATTTGGTAGAGAATGAGGAACGAATGACAAGGATGTTTCGAGAGGTCTAAACCCGAGATTAAATCAATACCTTATCTCTCATAAATTTTCTCTGTATTCGGATGTTGTCGGTAGGGCTCAATTATTAGAAAGCGAGATAGTGAATATGTTCAACCGAGGGACCACAACTAGGGTCATAATCGGTGACAACAAATCATCGAGCGATGATAACCAACGAGGAGGAAAAATCACGAACAAAAGCGGTAACCACTCGGGTGGTCATCGTGGCCATGATAATAGGAGAGGTGAGTCAGTGGAAATTTCGAGAAGAGGAGATTCAACAATAATGGGAAGACATCGCCAGCAAAGACCAAAGACCAACAACAAATTCTAGGGAGGAGAACGACCGCCAGTTAGATGTTACAAATGCGGGAAAGAGGGACATATTAGCCCAAACTGTCCACAACAATCTAAGGTATGTTACAACTGTGGAAAGGAAGGCCACATAACTCGGGATTGTTCTGTAGCAAAACCAAGTTCAACGGGGATGGTGACTCCAAGGGCTGTCCTGGATATGTCGAAATCAGCTGTTCCTGGAAGAGCGTTTATCGTGACTGGCCAAAACGTGAGGAACCCGAACAAGGTGATCACGGGTAAACTAATCTTCAACTCTTGCGAAGTTTATACCTTACTAGATACCGATTCTACCCATTCTTTTATCTCTCCTGTTTGTGCTCAACGTTTAAACTTGACTCCGGAGAAATTGGACTTTGACTTATCTGTTGAAACTCCGTTGGGTGAAACCTTCGTTACATCTACAGTTTATAAATCTTGCATGATCCAAGTTGGCACTATCACATTACCTATTGATCTTATCTCTTTAAAAATACTTGTTTTTGATGTGATTTTAGGAATTGATTGGTTAACCACTCATCATGCTAAAATTGATTATTTTCGCAAGGTTGTTAGTTTTCATATTCCTAACCAACCTGTCATACGAATTCAAACTACTAAACCACTAAAATCGATCCAACGCTATATCAAGCCACAAAGCTATTCGTTTATTGAAAGACAGATGTCAAGCTTTCTTATCCCATGTTATGGATTTGAACAGAGACAAGTCAGATTTGAATAATATTTCTGTGGTTAGAGAATTTCCTAATGTATTTCCTGAAGAGCTTCGGCTCACCCCGTAGCGTGATGTTGAATTCTTTATTGACCTTGAACCTGGTACAAAGCCCATTTCTAAAACCCCATATCGAATGGCTCCTATTGAACTTCAGGAGTTAAAAGTCCAACTACAGGAGTTATTAGACATCGGTTTTATTCGTCCTAGTACATCTCCTTTGGGTGCTCCTGTTTTATTCGTAAAGAAGAAATACGGGAGTATGCGACTTTGTATTGACTATCGAGAATTAAACCATGTCACCATCAAGAATAGGTATCCGTTACCTCACATTGATGACCTGTTCGACCAGTTGCAAGGAGCACAATTCTTTTCAAAGATCGACCTTCGATTCGCTCGGATATCATCATTTGAAGATTAAAGCGAGGATATTCCAAAGAATGCCTTTAGAACTTCGATGCGGGCATTATGAATTCTTAGTCATGTCTTTTGGATTAACTAATGCTCCAGCTGCTTTCTTGGATATGATGAACTGTGTATTCAAGGAATATTTGGATCAATTCGTTGTTGTCTTTATTGATGACATCCTCATCTATTCCAAAAGCCGTGAAGATCATGAGCACCATTTGAAGTCGATACTTGAAAGGCCGTGAAAACAAGCTTTATGCAAAATTTGAAGAAATCGAGTTCGGCTTCGAGGAAGTAGCATTCCTTGGGGCACGTGATGTCAAAACATGGAGTATCTGTTAACTTTGGAGAAGATTGAAGCAATCAAAGTTGAGACAGCAGCAAAGTCGGTGGATCAAATCACATAACTTTCTCGGGCTTAATTTGGTTATTATCGGAGATTCGTGGAAGGATTTTCTCGAATCGCTACTCTGCTTAACTTCGGTGACTCGGAAGATACAAAATTCGTATGGAGCGAGGAATGCGAGAAGAGTTTCCAAGAGCTCAAGAGGAGACTCATTTTTTAAGACTTGTTCAGCAATACCATCTAGTATGGATGGATTTGTTATCTCTGATGATGCTTGAGGCAAAGGGTTAGGATGTGTTCTCATGCAACATGGGAAATTCATAGCCTATACCTCACGACAACTCAAAGAATATGAGAGGAATTATCCTACTCATGATCTGGAGTTGGCAGCAGTCGTATTCGCGTTGAAAATTTGGAGACACTACTTGTATGGTGTAAAACCCCAACTTTTTGAATAAAGATGAATTTTCTATAAATATTATTTTTGAATATTATGGAGTAAAATTGATATAATGTTATAGTTGTGGGTAATATTTATAAATTTTGCAAAGTACGCAAGTTGTTATATAATATTCGATTGGTCGGGGAATATTTGTTTTAACATGGAATATTCGTACAATTATTAAGGTGATTTTTATAAAGTTTGCTTATTTTATGGATTCCTATTTACCCATTTTTCAATATAATCGATAGAAAATTTTTAATATAATAAAGGTGGGGGGGCCCACGAGTGAGGCCCATGTGTGTTACAAAGTCTTGGGAGATGGAAATTTTGGTTACGTGAATTGGGGGGATGAGTACAATTATTAGATATATATATATATATATATATGTTTATAACATATGTTTATATATATATATATATTTATATTATAAATTTGTTACTTGAAGAAAAAAAAAAAAATTGCTTGCACGGTGGGAAAGGGGGCGTTGATGGACGGGAGGAGTATTATGATTTATATATATATATATATATTATATATATATAAATTTTGTTTTATTATATAATTATAAATAGAATATATTATATTTTATTTAAAAGATTTTGCTTTAAATTTGAATAGTGATTAAAGTAAATCAATCGAACCATTCATGAGTTAATTCTTATGCATTCCATTTTTCTATTAATAGAAGCTCATTCCTTCATTATTTTCTTACTTAATTCTTTGAACTACAGAGAGAAAGCTATAGAGAGAGACTATAGAGAGAGATGAAGAAAAGTATTTCGCTACTTAACTATTTTTATATTAAGTTTCTTTTTACGGTGAGGGATATTATTCTTTTGTATTTAAGAAGAGAACTTCATTATTCCATTTCTTTATTATTCGTTGGAATAACTTTTGATATCGCTTAGTATACCCTATACGTGATGACATTCTTCTATTATTCATCATTATTATTAGTTGGAACATCCTCGCATCTGCTATATATGGGACACGGTTGTTCCGCTTTTTTTATTATTCATCTTTATTATTCCGTTGGAACATCCTGCTCATGCTTGCTTTCTTGGGACTGGTTAAAATCTTTATTATTTTATTCTTTATTATTACATTTGGAACATCCTTTTGATTGTGATTTTCACCGACTGGTTCCATTATTATTATTCTGTTAAAATAACTTCCGCTTTGTCTAATCTGCGTGCATGGTGATTTCGTTGTTATTCCATTCTTTATTATTCTCTCGGTTGGTTAAAATTTTGACTTCTATACTCCATGAAATTAGTGGAATATCCTTGATATTTGCGCTTCATCCAGTATTTTTCATGGAAATATTCTTCTGAGAAATCTTGAATTTTACTCTACAAAGCAGTATCATGTTGACAATTTGGACGTTATTAGTTCATGAATAACTTAATTCTTGAACTTGTTTTATTGAATTCTTATATCATTGTCATCATCCTCATGTTTATATTTTTTTGAAAGTCATCTGTGGCCTGTAAAGCATGGATGGACTTGGTATGATTATGACCAGGGATTATTCGGTGTACTCATGACCGTAATGTTACAAATAATGTGTAAAAAGTCCTTATTGGCCCGTAGTGCATTGATGGACAGTTGTTGGCATGATCATGACCATTGATGAATACATAAATATCCTTGGCCCGTAGTGCATGGAATTTGTGGTCGTGACCCTAATGAATATCATTGGCCGTAGTGCAAGGATGATGTGGATTATTTATTAAGCTGAGTCTCAGCGATAAAAGTGATGAAAAACTTTTTAAATCATAAAAGATAGTAGATTCTATTCTCTACTTGACTCTTTTATTGGATTGCTTGATCCGCTGCAGTTAAACTTGATGTTGTTATATTTTATCAGTTTAACACTGTTGAAGGCTAACGATAATTTATTCTGCATTATCTTAGTCATAATATTTCTTACTGGGCTAGTTGAGCTCACCCTTTATTTCACTGTTCTCTTCAGGAAATGAGAACATAGCAGGGACTAGTCGGGGAATGGAGTGACGGTCCAGAGGATAGCATTAGTAGTCCTCACTATTCTGTGAAATAGTGTGTTAATAATTGTAATGAGGACTCTTTTTGAGTTTGTATAATCTCTAGTAGACAATAATTGTATTCAAACTCACAGTTATGTTTTGTCGTATTGTACACGATAGTTGTATTAGTAAGTTGTATTTGAATTTTGTACCATGTATATGGCGACCCAAGATAGGTGATGTATACCTAATTTTGGGGGCGTCACAATAATTGTTGCGTTGATATTTTATATTACTGTTGTTTCAATAATTGTCACTACACAGTATTTTCCATTATCAAAGTAATAATTCATATTATCTGAATAATATTATTAGAAAACATTATTGGCAATGTCTAGAAAGTTACATCAGGAGAGGTTTGGTCACCTAATTGCGGCGCCCAGGTAAGAGAGTAATTCTTATTGGAAAGCCTCTCTTTCACAGGAGCAGTGCAGTTGCCGAGATTGTGATTCTGTAATATTATTTATGAATAATTAATTATTGATTTATATGATGAGTAAAATATTGATTTTATGTGGATATAGATGGAGAAAATTTTTTAAATTGTCAATTGTTAAAAATTGATATTTTATCTTTTCTGATAAAATAATATTTTATTATATTATTATAATAGAATAATGATGATATTTTTACAATGAATGTGGGATATATGAGTATATGAGGAGGAAGAGTATTTTGTTGCATTAAATAATTAACACATATTTTGTGTGTAAATTGGACCCCATTTCTTACGCAAAGTTGTAGAGAATTGAATTTCTATAAAAAGTCGTGAGATTCGAATTTTCTAATAAAAGGGCTATTTATTATGAATTATTGAAGTTCCGAAGCTCCGAAATAATTAATTTATGAAGTTTTAAATATTTTTTAATAAAAATGTTTTTTATATGTTAATGAGCCTCATTAATCACATGCTAAGATTCTTTGAATTGAAGTCTAAGGTTGGCGTAGAAAATTTTATTTATATAATATTATTATATTAAATTTTACGCTTTGGTGTTCTAAGCAATTTCCTATAAATAGGTACTTAGGTTAGAATTGAAAATCACACGTAAATCGAAATCTTTCTCTTATAATATCGAGAGTATTTTGTGAGTATTTTAGTACTTTGAGTATTCTTATACGATTGCAAGTTCTTTCAAAGACTATATCCGGTATTCCAAATGTAAGTACTATTCTTTACGAGGTAAGGGATATTATTTTTTAAAAATGATATTATTTCTTGATATCATTATCTTAGAAATATTGGTTGGAACTTTTTATCAAATTTGGAACTTTTTCATGTAGGGGTTACTTATTCATGATGAGTTACTATTCACGAGTTCTTATTCACGAATACTATTTGTTAGTTCTTAGTAGTACTGAGTTATCTGAAGGGGGTTGAATAGATATTTAAAATCTTTTCTATTTTAAACTTGTTCTTAGATAGTGATTAAAACTTAAGCGGAATTAGTATTTGTTTTAATCTTCTTAACCAAGCAATGGAGTTATGGAAGGCGAAGTAAAGCGCGGTTATAGCGAGATATAGCGGTTATAGCGAGATATAGATGTCACAATTGTTTTTAAGTGGTTCAGAGCACTCAAAGCTCCTAGTCCACTCTTCTACTAAACGCAGTAGGATATCCACTAAGGATGTCTTTTACAATCTTCCGAATCATCATGATTCCTTCAGAGACGTGATCTAGGAACTCTCTAGTTCACTCTTAAACTCTTCAAGTCCAAAGCAGACTTGGCTTTCTTCTGATTCACTCTGAACTCTTCAAGTCCGTGAGACTTGGTACTCTTCTTGATTGATTGATGGTTGTTGTTGTTGCGTTACGAAGGTTCTTTTCGATTTCTTTGTGTAAGCCTTTGGTTCGTTAAGAACTGAGTAGCTGAGCAAGCTTTTCAATATCTCAGATCGTAGAGTTGAGCCTTAGAGAATTCTTCACGTTGAATGTTTGATTGCTTGCTTAGTTTTTTTCTCTCTCATCTGTCTGATCTGTATATATGTGATGTTGAAAACTATCCGTTGGATCCATCCGTTGTGGCATTAAATGCTTCTGAACTTTCTGTGCTGCGATGGAGACATTTCTGCACATTTTCTGAATTACGCATTTCGCTCATCGACACCGCAGTCGCTTTCTCACCTACCACCTGAAAAGGTGTTTTGTCCCTCTTATCCATAGTACTATCCTTAGCTTCTTCAATACGCTTCTTTGTTGCATACTAAGGATATTTCATATATTCTGGGACTGATGAGCACTGCAGCATCTGGGATCCATTCCTCGTATGTTGAATTAACAACTCATGAGGCTTGATGTTTTCTGACATGAGACAGATGATGCTCTACGATTGGATCGTGATGTTCTACGGTTAAGATCGTAGTGGCTTTGACTTGCATACTACGATGCTATCAGTCGAGAACACTACGATTTCTCTTAAACTTTCATGCACTACGATCTTCTCTTGCTCGCGTTGTTGACTCTACGTTCCCGAGAGCACACTACGATCGTTGACTTATAAACTTCACGTTTCCTTCAGCATACTACGATCGTGGAGTTAGCTTGGTGAACATTGAGACCACTCTACGATTTCCGAAGAGTCCCCTTTCAAGGCAGGCACACTACGATCTTCAGGCTCTACGTTTTCTGCCTTGACTTCTGCAATGTTGATCAGATTGATGCACTACGATTTCTTCAAGACTAATCTATTACATCTCAAGATCAACCTAACAGTTTTGATCTTTCTATCTATACATTCTAGAACAGAATGATACACATTGAAAGCTTAGATCAACCTAACAATTTTGATCTATCACTAAGTCCTTGTACATATATTCTTTAAAGGACTTTACAAATAATCATGAACACATGCATTAAAACATCAAATCATAATATGCATTCTCCCAACACTATTCACGAATCATGATGATGTTTTTTGTGAAATTTCTATCTTTTGGTGTCGGAGTTACTATTCACGTATACGGCACTATTCACGAATACGACACTATTCACAGAAAAAATAAATTTTCTTTTCTATGTCCAAGATTGTCTGTTTTAGTTCCTATCTTTGATTGGATCTATGTTTTGGTCTTCATTCTTGAATTTTACTCCACTCTGGTTATTTATGAAGTATTTTCGAACTTGGGTTATTTAAAGTATGAATCCTTAATACTTGTTCTTTTGTTTTCTTTGGATTCGTTTTCTTTAAAATATTTTTCATCATCCTCGATTCTAAATGATGATATAAGCGAATATCTTTGGCCTTTGTAGTGCAAAGATGAATGATTTTTCGATGAATATCTTTGGCCCGTAGTGCAAAAGATAAGCAGTGTTTAGATGAACATGACTAATCGATGAATATCTTTGTCCGTGAGTGCAAAGATGAGCAGTGTTGAGATGAACATGACCCAGCAGATGAATATCTTTGGCACTGTAGTGCAAAGATGACTATTTGAGTTATGATGTATATTGATTGATGTTCTGAGGTTAAAATATCGATGATGGACTTTTAAATTCATAGATGATAGTAGATTTCATTCTCTACTTAACTCTTACAATGAATTGTTGTTCGGGCCGTAGATTGTTGATCTAAAACTTGTTGTACATTGTATTCTATCAGATTTTTCCCTGTTGAAGACTAAGGATAATTTGTTGTACATTATCTTAGTCATAATATTCTTTACTGGGCTAGTTGAGCTCACCCTTTTCCTTTTTGTTCTATTTTTCTTCTCAGGAGACGAGAATATAGCGGGAAATAGTCGGGGTGAGGAGTAATGGTTCAAGACAGTTGTTTTAGTAGTCCTCACCATTTTGTAAAATAGTGTATCAATAATTGTAATGAGGAATTATTTGAGTGTGAATATTGTCTAGAAGACAATATTTGTATTTAAACTCACAGTTTATGTGTTGTTGTATTTTGCACGACAATTGTATTAATGAAGTTGTACTTGTGACGCCCCCAAAATAGGTCCATTCCATCCAACCCATTTTGAGTCGCCAAATACATGGTACAGAAATAACTACAACTTTATTATTACAACATATAAACTGTGAGTTTAAATACAAATATTGCCATCTGACAATATTCACATAAATAAATCCCCATCATAATTATTGATACATTATTTTACAAAAATGGTGAGGACTACTAAACAACTCTCTCTATAACCTTCATTCCATACCCATTTACTAAGACTCGCCACATTCTCGCCTCCCGAGAAGAAAAATGGAACAACAAGGAAAAGGTGAGCTCAACTAGCCCAAGAAGAATATTACGACTAAGATAATATACAACAAATTATCGTTAGTCTTCAACAGGAAAAATCTAATAATACAATGATAAACCGGCTTTTAAAACAATATTGGCAATGAAATAATAATTCATTAGAAGAGTTAAGTAGAGAATGCAAACTACTATCTTCTATGTATGAATTTAAAAGTTCATCATCTATCTTTTATCCTCGTAACATCAATCAATATATATCCGAATCAAATATTCATCTTTGCACCATGTGCCAAAGATATTCATCGATTGGTCATGTTCATCTAAACACTGTTCATCTTTGCACTATGGGCCAAAGATATTCTTCAGAAATCATTCATCTTTGCACTACAGGCCAAAGATATTGTGAGACCCTAGATTTTATCAATAAAGATTTAATGTCGAAATAATTTTTAATATTATGGTGTGAATTTGAGATAATATTATAGTTGTGGGTAGTATTTATAAATTTTGCAAAGTATGCAAGTGGTTATATTATATTCGATTGGTGGGAAATATTAGGTTTAGCAGGGAATATTAAATACAACTACTCAATCATTGGTGGACCCACAGCGTAATTATTGTCGGATTGAGAAAGCGACAAAAATATTTTATTGAAATAACGACGGAAGTTTTACCATTGATCTTGTTGAACTACTCGGTAGTAAAAAAATGCGATGTCGTGTGGTTGTGGTTGCATAGTAGCACGCGGTATTGATTATTGATGCTTATGTGAGAAGTCACTCGGTTTGATTCCATTATTGTCGATTAATAATATGAATTATTATAGCGATAATGACGTTTTATTTTATTCAGTATTATTAACGTAATAAAAGCGAAACATCTTTTATATAAAATGAGAATACTTTATTAAAGTTATTCTATAAATAGAATATATTATATTTTATTATGCATAGTGTTGCATAGTTTTTTGCGTAGTGTTTTTGCATAGTGTTTGCATAGTAAAATGTTTTTATATAAATAGAATATATGATATTTTATTTAAAAGATTTTGCTTTAAATATGGACCGTCGATTAAAGTAAATCAATCTGGACCGTTCATGGATTAATTACTATGCATTCTATTTTCCTATAAATAGAAGCTCATTCCTTCATTATTTTCTTATTTAATTCTTTGAAACTCTAGAGAGAAATTATAGAGAGAAGCTATGAGAGAGAAAATCTATATAGAGAAAGAAGAAGAGTATTACGGTACTTCACTACTTTGATATCCGGTGTCTTTTACGGTAAGGGATATTATTTGTTGTACTCCGTAAGGGGTGTTATTCTTTCTTAGTCATGAAGACAACTTACATTATTCCATTCATTATTATACATTGGAATAACTTTTGTAAAAGTGGCATACCCTATACATAACTTTGTGTACGCGGCATACCTATACTTGGTGAAATCCTTATGTTATTCCATCCTTATTTATTCTGGTTGGAATAACTTTGTATCTTGAATCCCTATACTTGGTGATCTTCTTACGTTATTCCATTCTTTATTATTACATTTGGAATATCACATGCGTGTGTTTTACAATAGGACTGGTTTCATTGTTTATTATTCCGTATTTATTATTTACATTTGGAATATATCACATGCGTGTGTTTTACAGGACACAGTTCCATTGTTTATTATTATTGACATTTATTATTACATTGGATCATCCTGCCGATGTGAATGAATTTCACGACACGGTTCCGTTATTATTATTACATTGGAATAACTTTGTACATGCAATCTGCGCATGCGTGGTGATTTCTTTTGTTATTCCATTCTTTATTATACCCGGTTGGTTAAAACTTTGACTTCATACTCCATGAAATTAGTAGAATATCCTTGATATTTGCGTTTCATCCGATATCTTTTCATGGAAATATTCTTACGATCATTCTTGAATTTTACTCTACAAAACAAGTATCTTGTTGACAATTTGACGTTTCTTAATTCACGGATAAAATAATTCTTGAACTTGTTTTATTGAATTATTATGTCATTGTCATCATCCTCATAATATATTATGTTATCTTTGGCTTACGTGCATAGATGAACTTAGTATGATTATGACCAGGGATCATTCGGTATAATCATGGCTTGTTATAAATGATGTGATAAAAGTCCTCGGTGGCTGTAATGCAAATGATGGATAGTTTTTGGTATGATTATGACCGGGGGTGATTCGGTATAGTCATGACCATTGATAATTTGATGAAAATCCTTGACCGTGGTACATGGATGATTAGATATTGTGGTTTATTCATTAAAGCTGAGTCTCAGCTATAACAGTGATAAAAAACCTTTTAAAACCTAAAAGATAGTAGACTTTATTTTCTAATTGACTCTTTTAATGGATTGCATATTCATTGCAGCTTAAGCTGGTTGTCTATTGTATTTTATCGGTTTTTAACTTTTTCAAGGCTAATGATAATTTATTACGCATTATCTTAGTCATAATATTTCTTACTAGGCTAGTTGAGCTCACCCTTTCTTTCACCTTTGTTCTCTTGAGGAAATGAGAATATAATTTGAGACGAGTCGGGGAAAAGAGTGATGGTCCAGAAGATAGCATTAGTAGTCCTCACTATTACATTAAATAGTGTGACAATAAATGTAATGAGGACTCTTGAGTATGGATATTGTCTAAATGACAATATTCACGTTAGAACTCTCGGTTTATGTATTGTCGTATGTTACTACAGCGGATGTATAATTAAGTTTGTATTTGAATTTTTGTACCGTGTAAGTGGCGACCCAAGATGGGTGGCGTATACCTAATTTTGGGGCGTTATGGATATTCCATAATATCATCATTTAAGATTGAAGATGATGAAAATATTTTTAAAAAAGCGAATCAGTGAAACAAAATGACAAGGATTAAGGATTAAGGATTAGTACTTTGTTTTATCCACGTCCAAAAATACCTCAAAAATAATCACGGTGGTGTAAAATTCAAGAATGATCAAAACATGGATCTGATCAAAGCTAGTATCCATAATAGATATTTTGGACAAAAAGAAGAAATTTCATTTTTAAATTGAATAGGCCGTATTCGTGAATAGTGGCGTATACGTGAATAGTGCCAGTATCACGTGAATAGTAACTCTCACACCAAAAGATAGAAATTTCACAAAAAACATCTTCACGCTTCATGAATAGTACTACGTGAATAGTAACTTCGTGAATAAGTAACTCATGAATAGTAACTTCGTGAATAGTAACTCATGAATAGTAACTCATGAATAGTAACCCCGACATGGAAAAGTTCCAAATTTGATAAAAAGTTTCAACGATATATTTCAAAGATAATGATATTGAAGAAATAATATCATTTGAGAAGAAAATAACATCCTTACCTCGAAAGATTAGTACTTTTAGTGGAATACCTAGCATATAGTCTTTGAAGGAACTTGCACCGTCTAACAATACTCAAAGTATACTCACAAGAATACGCTCAATATATCGAGAGAGAAATAGAGAGAAACTTCGGTTTACGGTGTGTTTTCAATTCTAACCTAAGCACCCTATTTATAGGAAAATGCTTAGAACACCAAAGTAGAAAATTGAATATAATATTAATATATTTTTCACATTTTCTTTAGCTCACTATGACAACTGATCTCAGCCCATTTGAATCACATGTGAGGCCAACTTAGTTGCAAAAAACGTTTTTATCAAAATAATTAACTAAAACTCCCCAAAATTAATTATTTCGGAACTTCGGAACTTTAATAATTCATAATAAATAGCCCTTTTATCAGAAAATTCAAATCTCGCATTTTTTTATAGGAAATTCAATTCTCTACAACTTTACAGAAGAAAATTTTTCCAATTCCAAGCGTAAATTGACAAAGAAATCCACAAACCAAGCGATTTTAAACGGTATAATCAAATTTCAGTCAATAAATGGGGTCCATCGACATGTTTAACATGTTTTAAATATTTATTGCAACAAAAATACTCTTCCTCCTCGTATACTCATATATCCCACATTCGTTGTAAAAATATCACCATTATTATATTATTAAAATATAATAATATATTTAAATGAATTATTTTATCGAGATAAAGATAAAATTTCAATTTTTAACAATTGTCACATTAAAAATTTTCTCCATCTATATCCACATAAAATCAATATTTTCCTCATCATATGAATCAATAATTAATTATTCACAAATAATATTACGAGAATCACAATATTGACAACTGAGCGGTTCAGGAAAGAGGGGGCTTTCAATAAGAATTTATCTTCTCGACGCCGCAATTAGGTGACCAAACCTCTCCTTAGATGTAACTTTCTAGACATTGCCAATAATGTTATCTAATAATATTATTAGGATAATATGAATTATTGCTTCGATAATGGAAAATCTTTGTGTAATGACAATTTATTGAAACAATAACAATATAAAATATCAACGCAAAGAATTATTAAATCAATAAAATATTGAGCATTAATTATCGTAACCATTATTGAGTAGTGCCTTCTTACGTAAGAATCAATAATTGGTGCAATACTGGTATGCTTCTTATTCAACAACGCAGCGTATTAGTGTGTTTTAACCATAGGGTATTCCAACGAAGATAGCTTGGTAACAACTACGCCAGTTATTTATAAACAACTTATATTTGTCGTTTTCTTCATCCAATCGCTTTCCATTATGGGGCCCATACATGGTCATTACTTTGCCAAATCGTCTGAATATTCCCCAAACGAAGCTGAATATTCCACGACTAAACGAATATTCCCCAAACAACAATGAATATTTTATAACCTCTTGCTTATTTTGAAATATTTGCATATTTTACCCATAACTATCCACATTAATCAAATCAACCCTTACTATTTCAAAATAATAAATAGAGGAAAATAAATTTCATTTATTAATAATTTGGGGTCTTCAAGATTACTTTTACATACCATGTATTTGGCGACTTCGAGAATGGGTGATGTATACCTATTTTGAGGCGCCACGGTTAGTATCGAGCTTAGGATATGATCTCTGGCGGAGATCGGGGAATAGAACTAGGAGGAGAGGCAGAGTAAATCTTCGCTTAGTGTCTCTTACTAAGCTTATTTGTTGGTCGGTCATAATATAGGGGTATTATGTGATTTGTTAATTTGTTTAATTAAACCTTGTTTTATGGTAGTATTTAAGAATGTCGACTGAGAATGTTAAAAGTGGAGTAAATGAGACCGTGGAGACACCTTTGCTCACCAACGAGGAGAACGTGCAACAGGCTGGCAATGTTCCTCCTGTGAACAACATCACTAAGCAGATGACTTAACGATGGTATGTTTAGGAACTTTCTAGAATTCATGCAAAACCAAAGCGAGAAAGTCTCTTTGTTCAAAATGCGGTGGAAACACTTGGTAACTCACGGATGGTCACCGCTAAGCGATTCAAGGAGTTAGACCGCTTGAGTTTTTGGGAAAGCAGAACCACTTTACGCAGAGACGTGGATAAAGCGAGATCACTAAGATATTTGATGTCTTAGGATGCTTGGGGAGCAAAAGGTTCCTTTCGCCACTTTCATGTTACGAGGAGAGGCAGATTATTGGTGGGAATCCGTAAAGCGTACTCAGCCTACTGCACTGAAGATGTCTTGGGAGAAGTTCAAGAATTGTTCAACGACAAGTACTTTCCGAAAGTATTTCGTCACATGAAGGAGGTAGAGTTCATCAAGTTGGAGCAAAACAATATGAGCGTGTCGCAAGATCTGAAGCTAAGTTTGTCGAGTTGTCTTGATTTGCATTCCATTTGGTTGATAATGAGGAGAGAATGACACGAATGTTTTGCGAGGTTTGAAACCCAAAATACGTCAATACCTCATTTCTCACAAACTTTGTTTATATTAGGATGTTGTGAATAGGGCTCGGTTATTGCGGTAGCGATAATGAGTCGGCTCAATGAAGAATAATGACCAACAACTCGATGATAATCAGATGCCGGTGGTGCTTGGCCATCGAAACAATGATAACCATCGTGGAGGAAATTATCATGCGAGAAATGGTAACCACTTGATTGGTAATCATGGCCAAGATAATAGAAGAAATAACTCAAGTGGAAATTTCAAGAAGAGAAGATTTAACAATGGCGGGAAGGCGTCGGCACCAACACCAAAGAACGAATTTTAGAGGAGGAGAAAGACCGCCGGTTAGATGCTACTGAGATGCGGAGAAGAGGGACACATAAGTCCAAACTGTTCACAACCTTCCAAGGTATGCTATAATTGTGGAAAAGAAGGTCATATCGCTCGAGATTGTACGGTAGCGAAACCCAATCCAGCGGGGATGGTGACTCAAAAGGCTGTCCTAGAAAAGTCAAAGTCAACGGTTCCTGGAAGAGCGTTTTTCGTGACTGGTCAAAATGCGAGGAACCCGAACAAAGTTAGCACGGGTTAGTTAATTATAAATTCTTACGAAGTTTATACCTTATTTGATACCGGTTCTACCCATTCATTTATCTCTCCTGCTTATACTCAACGTTTAAACTTGACTCCGGAGAAAATTAGACTTTGACTTATCTGTTGAAACTCCGTTATGAGAAACTTTCGTTATATCCACTGTTTATAAATCTTTTTTGATCCAAGTTGGCACCATCACATTACCTGTTGACCTTATTTTTTTAATGATACTTACTTTTGATGTGATTTTGGGGATTGATTGATTAACTACTCATCATGCCAAAATTGATTGATTTCGTAAGGTTGTTAGTTTTCATATTCTTAACCAACCTGTTGTACGAATTCAAGCAACCAAACCATTGAAGTCAAACACTTTCATATCAAGACATAAAGTCATTCGTTTATTGAAAAATGAATGTTAAGTTTTCTTAGCCCATGTTATGGACTTGAACAAAAATACGTCAGATTTGAATGATATTTCTATTGTTAGAAAATTTCCTGATGTATTTCCTGAAGAATTTCTTGGCTTACTCCCAAAGTGTGATATTGAATTTTGTATCGACTTTGAACCCGGTACAAAACCCATTTCTAAAATCTCATGGCTCCTATTGAACTTCAGGAGTTAAAAATTCAACTGTAGAAGTTTGTACCCGAGCCTTTATCTGGTAACTTCCTTTGTGGAATGCACTGAAACCAAACTCTCTGTAGGGGACGTCATATTCGTGCGGTGGTAAACTAATAGGTGCAATTGTGACGTGCTATCCAAGATTGGGATATGAGTCACAGTTAAGAGCAACCTAAGTCATTAATCGAAATAAGTAGCTTTCTAGGCTTAGCTGGTTACTATCGGAGATTCGTAGAAGGATTTTATCGAATCGATACTCTATTAACTTAGCTGACTCGTAGAGATACAAAATTCGAATGGAGCAAGGAATGTGGGAAGAGCTTCGAAGAACTCAAGAGGAGACTCATTTCAAGACATGTTACGACCATACCATCCGGAAAAAGCGAGCGTGGTAGGTACGCGTTGAAAGCGTAAGATCGTATCACGTTTACAAGTGCGAATATCACGAACTCACGTGAAGATAGTAAATATACGATTAGAATCGACTTTAATCGATAAATTTAAAGATGCTCAAGCTACAGACCTGGAGTTGATGAATATGAAGAAGAAGAAGAAGATGCAAGAAGTCGTTATTCCAAAAGCGAGAATTGGCGATGTGAGGAAAGCTCAAACCTTCGATTTATTAGTCCATTTGAAATCCTCGATCGAATAGGAACTGTGGCCTATAGACTCGTTTTACCGCCAAGTATGACGCGTGTTTATAACGTTTTTTTGTGTATCAATGTTACGTAAATATGTGGATGACCCGAACCACATTATTGAGTAGAACCAGACGAGATAGCAGAAGATTTAACGTACGAGGAGGTACCAGTCAAGATCTTGGATGGGAATGAGAATGTCCTACGCATGTCAATTTCGAGGATGAAATTTCATAAGGAGGGGAGGTTGTAAGGCCCCAACTTTTTATAAATGAAGATTTAATTTCCTCTATTTATTATTTCGAAATAGTAAGGGTTGAATTGATTAATGTGGTTAGTTATGGGTAAAATGCGCAAATATTTTTAAATAAGCAAGTGGTTATAAAATACTCATTGTTTTCGGAGAATATTAGTTTGGTCGTGGAATATTCTTTGCGTGGGAGAATATTAAATGACTACGCGACCTTATATGGGCCCCTATAACAAAAAACAATTGGATGAAGAAAGCGACAAGTATGAGTTGTTTATAAATAGCGGCGTAGTTATTTACAGATTATCTTGTTGGAATACGGTTGGTTAAAAACACGATGTACGTGTTGTTACACAATAGCACAGTATTGCACCAATTATTGATTCTTATGTAAGAAGGAACTACTCAATAATTGTTACTGATAATTCTTTATTCAAGATTTTATTTTATTGATTCAATAATTCTTTGCGTTGATATTTTATATTATTGTTGTTTGATAATTGTCACTACACAAGTATTTTCCATTATCGAAGCAATAATTCATATTATCTGAATAATATTATTAGAAAATATTATTGGAAATGTCTAGAAAGTTCCGTTCAAGGAGAGGTTTGGTCACCTAATAATGCGCCGCGATGAGGAGAAATTCTTATTGGAAAACCCCTCTTTCACAGGGCGGCACACGGTTGCCGATCTTGTGATTCGTAATATTATTTGTGAATAATTAATTATTGATTTATATGATGAGGAAAATATTGATTTTATGTGGATATAGATGGAGAAAATTTTTAAAGTGACAATTGTTAAAAATTGATATTTTATCTTTTCGATAAAATAATATTTTATTATATTATTATAATAGAATAATGATGATATTTTTACAATGAATGTGGGATATATGAGTATATGAGGAGGAAGAGTATTTTTGTTGCATTAAATGATTAACACATGTTTTGTGTGTCGGTGGATCCCATTTCTTGATTGAAATTTGATTATAGCCTGTAAAATCGTCCGTATATGGATTTCGGTCAATTTTTATTTGGAATTTGGTAAAACTTTCTTCTGCAAAGTTGTAGAGAATTGAATTTCCTATAAAAAATTGCGAGATTTGAATTTTCTGATAAAAGGACTCTTAATTATGAATTATTGAAGTTCCGAAGCTCCGAAATAATTAATTTTTAAAGTTTTAAATATTTTTTTAATAAAAAACATTTTTTTATATGTTGTGAGCCTCATTATCACATGCTAGGTTGCTGAATTCAGAAGTTTAAGGTTGGCATAGAAAATTTTATTTATATAATATTATTTCATTAAATATTCTGCTTTGGTGTTCTAAGCAATTTCCTATAAAAAAAGGTACTTAGGTTAGAATTGAAAATCACACCAGAAACAGAAATCTTCTCTCTCTTTCCCTCTCTATAATATCGAGCGTATTTTGTGAGTATTTTAGTACTTTGAGTATTGCTATACGGTGGAAGTTCTTTCAGCACTATATCCAATATTTCAGTCAGAAATACTATTCTTTCTGAGGTAAGGGATATTATTTTTTTAAAAATGATATTATTTCTTCAATATCATTATGCCGAAATATTGGTTGGAATTTTTTTTTATCAAATTTGGAACTTTTTCATGTCGAGGTTACTATTCATGAGTTACTATTCACGAGTTACTATTCACGAGTACTATTCACGAAGCATGATAATGTTTTTTGTGAAATTTCTATCTTTTGGTGTGAGAGTTACTTATTCACGATATACGGACTATTCACGTATCAAGATTATTCACGAATACGACACTATTCACAGAAAAATTAAATTTTCTTTTCTATGTCCAAGATTGTCTGTTTTAGTTCCTATCTTTGATTGGATCTATGTTTTGGTCTTCATTCTTGAATTTTACTCCACTATTGTTATTTATAAAGTATTTTCGAACTTGGGTTATTTAAAGTATGAATCCTTAATACTTGTTCTTTTGTTTCACTAGATTCGTTTTCTTTAAAATATTTTTCATCATCCTCAGTCCTAAATGATGATATATGTAACAACCCCAAAATAGGTCCATTCCATCCAACCTATTCTGAGTCGCCAAATACATGGTACGGAAAACAACTACAACTTTATTACAACAATTGTCGTACAAAATACAACAACACATATGCTGTGAGTTTGGATACAAATATATACCAACTGTAGCACGTCACAATGACACCTTACATAAAGGTATAGTTAAAAACTATTTTAGAAATTTAGAATCTTTGGGAAGTGCTAAAGGAAACCTTCATACATGGGAGGCCATGCATCTAGGTTATTATAGATATCATATGGCCACAAAATTATCCTTGGTTGACCCAATAGACCCCAAAGAAAAACGAGAAGATTACTGTAAGACCCCAACTTATTATAAATAAAATCGAATTTCCTCTAATTATATTTGTGAATAATAAGGTATTAATTTGATATAATTCTCTGGTTATAGGTGAAATGTGCAAATTTTGCAAAATATGCAGTGGTTATAAAATAATCATTGTTGCTTGGGAATATTCATTTGGTCGTTGAATATTCTTGTTGTTTGGGAATATTAAATGCGACAGCCTTGATCATTTCATGGGCCCCATAATAGAATAATTGTCGGATGAAGAAAATGACAAGTTTGAGTTTTTATAAATAACAGGCGTGTAGTTATTACTACAGATTAACTTTGTTGGAATACCCGTTGGTTAAAATACAATAATACGCGTGGATGCGGTGATTATTGATGAATTATTGATCCTTACGTGAAGGCACTACTCAATAATTATTACGATGATTCTTATTCAATATTTTATTTTATTGATTCAATAATTCTTTGCGTTGATATTTTATATTATTGTTGTTTCAATAATTGTCATCGCACAAAGATTTCCCATTATCGATCAATAATTCATATTATTTGAATAATATTATTAGATAACATTATTGGCAATGTCTAGAAAGTTACATCAATGAGAGGTTTGGTCACCTAATTACGCGCGCAAGAAGGAGAAATTCTTATTCGAAAGCCCCTCTTTCTCGAACTACGGTTGTATAAATGTGATTACGTAATATTATTTGTGAATAATTAATTATTGATTCATATGATAAGGAAATATTTATTTTATGTGGATATAAATGTTGGATATATTTGTTGTGGTTAAAAACGAAGGAGTTAATGTTGAGGTGTTTTATCGGTATTATTTTGTTTCGGAATGAAGGTATTAAAAATTAAACCAGTATTTTTGAGATATATTGCGTGAGTTATAATTTTTTAATCCAAACCGTTGGATCGTTGTAATTTTGGATATTTTATACATATATAAGTTGAGTATATGTCCACAAATTTTGAACCGTTAAAAATGAACGTATGATTTGTTATGAATTTTAAGAGATGGTGATTCGTAAATTAGGTTTATAAATGATTTTGGTGGAAAATTCTAGAATTGAGTGGGCCCCACTTGTGGTTGGTGAAGAAATGTGCTGAATTTATTTCAAATGTGGTGGGTGGAAATAGTAGCGGTAAAGCCATCGTGTTCTTGGTCAAGTCTACTAACATTTTCCTATAAATAGAGGCTAAGTTAGAATTGAAAATTACACCGTAAACAAGTTTTCTCTTTCTCTCTAGATTATTGAGTGTATTTTGTGAGTATTTAGATACTTTGTGAGTTTCTATTCATCGGTGCAAGTTTTCTTGACCTTATCTGATATATTTCGATCGTAAGTACTAATATTTTGAGGTAAGGGATGTTATTTTCTTCATATATGATATTATTTCTTCAATATCATTATCGCCAAGTATTGATCTGAATTTTATCAAATTTCAAACTTTTTGTGTGGGAGTTACTATTCACGATATCGATAATTATTCACGATATCTGACTATTCACGAATACAAGACTATTCATTCAGAAAAATGAAATTTTCTTCTTTTTGTCCAAGATGTCATTATGGTTACTTATCTTTGATTGTATCCATGTTTTGATCTTTATTTTAGAATTACGCTTCAAAATTGGTATTTATAAAGTATTATTGATCTTGGATAAACCGTTATACTGAATCCTTACTATTTGTCCTTCCGTTTCCTTTGGATTCGTTTTCTTTAAAATATTTTTCATCATCCAGGTCCTAAATGATGATATTTCTAAATATCTTACACGTAAGTCAAAGATAAATGATTAATCGATGAATATCTTTGGCGTAGTGCAAAGATGAGCAGTGTTGAGATGAACATGACTAATTTGGTGATATAAAATGAATATCTTTGGCTGTAGTGCAAAGATGAATATTTGATTAAAGATGTATATTGATTGTTATTCTGAGGTTAAAATATTGATGATGGACTTTTAAATCTTAGAAGATATTAGAACTCATTCTCTACTTGACTCTTCTAATGGATTGCAATTTCCGCTGCAGTTGTTGATCTAAAACTTGTTGGCTATTATATTTTATCAGATTTTTCCCTGTTGAAGACTAACGATAATTTGTTGTATATTATCTTAGTCATAATATTCTTTACTGGGCTTGTTGAGCTCACCCTTTTCCTTTTTGTTCCATTTTTTTAGGAGGTGAGAACATAGCAGGAACTAGTCGGGGTACGGAGTGATGGTTCTAGAAAGATGTTTAGTAGTCCACACTATTTCTGTAAAATAGTGTTTGAATAATTGTAACGAGGACTTATTTGAGTGTGGATATTGTCTAGAAGATAATATTTGTATTTAAACTCATAGTATGTGTTGCACGACAATTGTATTATTGAAGTTGTAGTTTACTTTCTGTACCATGTATTTGGCGACTCAGAATGGGTGTTGTATACCTATTTTGGGGGCGTCTCAATTGGTATCAGAGCTTAGGGATATGGTCTCTGGCGGAGATCGGGGAATAGAACTAGGAGGGGAGAGATGAGTAAATCCTTCGCTAGTGTGTCTTATCTAAGCTTATTTGTTGGTCAGTCATAATATAGGGATATTATGTGATATGTTAATTTGTTTAATTAACCCTTGTTTTATGGCGGTATTTAAGAATGGCCACCAGAAGCGTTAACAATGGAGTGTATGAGGCGTGGAACAACCTTTAGTTACAAAACCAAGAGAAGCGTACAAATGGGAAGACAATATTCCTCCTGTAAACAACACTACCGAGCAAGCGATGAATGATGGAATGTTTAGGAGCTTTTTGCGGTTCATGCAAAACCAGACGAGGAGACTCGTGCACAAAATAGGTGGAAATGATAGAAATGTAAACTTATCACCAAAGGCAGATTCAAGGAGTTGGGACCACTAGAATTTAAGGGAAAGCCGGATCCGATCATGGAAACGCGAGTCAAGCAAATTACCAAGATATTCGATGTCTTGGGGATGCGGAGAGAACGAAGGTTCCATTTGCCACCTTTATGTTCCACGGTGAGGCGATTCTTGGTGGGAGTTCGTGGAAGCGTACCCGACCCGGCCTTTTCAAAGATGTCTTGGGAAGCGTTTGAAACTATTCAATAACAAGTACTTTCACGAAAGTATTAAATCATATGAAGGAGGTGGAGTTTATCGATGGAACAAAACAACATGGCGGTGTCCCAATGACGAGGCGAAGTTTGCAGAGTTATCGAGTTTGCACCTCATTTGGTGAAAATGAGGAGCGAATGACAAGGATGTTTAAAGAGAGGTCTAAAGCAGAGATTGGCAATATCTTATATCTCATAAATTTTCTTTATATTAGGATGTTGTAAAATGAGGGCTCAATTATTAGGCGAGATAATGAGTATGTTCAATTGAGGACCACAACGAGGTCATCATACGGTGATAGCGATCATGAGGCGATGATAACCACCGAGGAGGAAAAATACTAACAAAGGCGGTAACCACTCGGGTGGTCATCGTGGCCATGATAATAGGAGAGGTGAGTCAAGTGGAAATTTCAGAAAGAGGAGATTCAACAATGACGGGAAGACATCAACAGCAGCACCAACACCAACAACAAATTCTAGGGGAGGAGAATGATCGCCAGTTAGATGTTACAAATGCGGGAAAGAGGGACATATCAGCCCAAACTGTCCACAACAATCCAAGCACCCTATTTATAAGAAAGTGCTTAGAACACCAAAGTAGAAAATTTAATATAATAATATATTTATAAACAAAATTCACGCCCACCTCAAGACCATCTGAATTCAGCCACCAATTTAGGCCACCATAATGCCAAAAACTTTTTTCTAAACAAAAATATTTAAAACTTCCAAAATTTAATTATTTCGGAACTTCAATAATTCATAATAAATAGCCCTTTTGTCAGAAAAATTCGAACCTCATGCCTTTTCTATAGGAAATTCATTATCGCAACTTATGGAAGAAAGTTTTCAAATTCTAGCGTATAAATCTAAGAAATCCATAAGCAGGCGATTTTATTACAGCTATAATTAAATTTTAGTCAAGAAATGGGGTTCACCGACACACAAAACATGTGTTTATCATTTATTGAGCAAAAATACACTTCCTCCTCATATACTCATATATCCCACATTCATTGTAAAAATATCACCATTATTATATTATTAAAATAATATAATTAAATGAATTATTTTATCAGAAAAAGATAAAATATTAATTTTCAACAATTGTCATATTAAAATTTTCTCCATCTATATCCACATAAAATAAATATTTTTCTCATCATATAAATTAATAATTAATTATTCACAAATAATATTACAGAATCACAATATCGACAAAAAGGCGGTTCTGGGAAATAGGGGCTTTCCAATAAGGATCTCTCCTTACTAGCCACAAGCAATTAGATGACCAAACCTCTCCTTGATGAACTTTCTAGACATTACCAATAATGTTATCCAATAATATTATTCAGATAATATGAATTATTGTCAGATAATGGAAAAATTTGTGTAGTGACAATTATTGAAACAACACTAATATAAAATATCAACGCAACAATTATTGAATCAATAAAATAAAATACTGAACAGTAATTACTGTAACAATTATTGAGTAGTATCTTCTTACGTAAGAATCAATAATTTGTGCAATACCGTGTGCTACTGTATTTTAACCACCGGGTATTTCAACAGTATTAACGATAATAACTACGCCGTTATTTATAAACAACTTATATTTATCGTTTTCTTCATCCAATCGCTTTCCGTTATGGGGCCCACACAAGGCTGCGCCGTCGTACGAATATTCCCCAACAGTAATAATATTCCACGACCAAACGAATATTCTCCGATAAAAATGAATATTTTATAACCACTTGCTTATTTGAAATATTTGCGCATTTTACCCATAACTAATTATATTAATCACATTAACCCTTACTATTTCAAAATAATAAATAAAGGAAATTCAATTTTATTTATAATAAGTTCAATATCACAGATACAAATGAATATCTTTGGCACAGAGTGCAAAGATGTATATTGATTGATGTTACAGGGATAAAATATTGATGATAGACTTTTAAATCTTAGAAGATAGTAGAACTCATTCTCTACTTGACTCTTCTAATGGATTGTTATTTTCGCTGCAGTTGTTGATCTAAAACTTGTTGTCTATTATATTTTATCAGATTTTTCCTGTTGAAAACTAATGATAATTTGTTGTATATTATCTTAGTCATAATATTCTTTCTTTGGGCTAGTTGAGCTCACCTTTTCCTTTTGTTCCATTTTTCTTCTCGGGAGGTGAGAACATGTGAGGATCTAGTTGTATTATTGAAGTTGTAGTTTGCTTCACGACCATGTATTTTGTGACTCAAAATGGGTGTTGTATACCTATTTATGGGGGGCGTACCTTGTAATATCCGTATCATCTTCATGATCGGCATCATTTCGCAACATCCACATCTACCATATCATCCATGAACATCCGCATCTTCCATATCATCTGCACAATTTACATTACCACAATAATCTTCATCTTTTTCTTTATCAGCGTCTTTATGATCTTCATCTAGGGACTGCAACGGTGATCCTCCATAACTGCAAAATCTCTTATTCATCAACATCTAATTAACACCACCTCCTTTAATCTTCGCTTTCTTTATTTGTCACACCAATGTGACTAATTCCTCTTCTACCTTGGTAGCTCTGATACCACTAGTTGGGAATTAAGTCAACGTAAACCACACAGTAAAATAAAGAGAGATAAAACAACACAAGATTTAATGTGGAAAATTTTTGAAGGGAAAAATCACAGGTCAAACTCCAAATCTCTACTATATCAAAATAACGGGCTTACAATAATCATCCTAAAATTTACACCCTAAAACTTTCGCAATACTGCGATACAATTTTTTGCATAAACTAAAAATTGCAAAACCCTCTCACCCACAATACAATTTTTTTGCACATAATATAAAAGTTGTAAAAACCCTCCTCCTCACATAAACACAAAAACCACTCGCACTCTCTCAACTCTTAGGATGCTACAAGACTTTTTATTATGCTACACTTCAAAACTCAACATAATACTCTATTTATAGAGTACCCCACAATCTTATTTTTCTATTTAAAATAGAACACTTCTGTGACGCCCCCAAAATAGGTATACAACACCCATTTTGAGTCGCCAAATACATGGTACATAAAGCAAACTACAACTTCAATAATATAAATGTCGTGTGAAATACGACAATACATACTGTGAGTTTAAATACAAAAATTGTCTTTTAGACAATATCCACACTCAAATAAGTCCTCATTACAATTATTCAAACACTATTTTACAGAAATGGTGAGGACTGCTAAAACATCTTTCTAGAACCATTACTCCATACCCCGACTCGATCCTGCTATGTTCTCACCTCCTGAGAAGAAAAATGGAACAAAAGGAAAAAGGGTGAGCTCAACTAGCCCAGTAAAGAATATTATGACTAAGATAATATACAACAATTTATCATTAGTCTTCAACAGGGAAAATCTGATAAAATATAATAGACAACAAGTTTTAGATCAACAACTGCAGCGGAAACAACAATCCATTAGAAGAGTCAAGTAGAGAAAGAATTCTACTAGCTTCTAAGATTTAAAAGTCCATCATCAATAATTTATCCCTGTAACATCAATCAATATACATCTTGAATCAAATATTCATCTTTGCACTACAGGCCAAAGATATTCATTTGTATCACCAGTTGGTCATGTTCATCTCATCACCTGTTCATCTTTGCACTACGGGCCAAAGATATTCATCAGTTAATCATTCATCTTTGCACTACGGGCCAAAGATATTTAGTAATATCATCATTTAGGACGGAGGAATATGAAAAATATTTTAAAGAACGAATCCAGTGAGATAGAAGGACAAATATTAGGGATTCATATTTCAGTTTATCCAAGTTCAATAATACCCCATAACAAACTATAGTGGAGTAAAATTCAAGATTGAAGATCAAAACATGGATTTAATTTCAAGAATAAGTGTCACAACAGATAACTTGGAAGAAGAAAAAATATATATATTTTTTTCTTTTGTGAAACGATGCAAGTGAGCGAGAATCATAAGCGATGCAAGTGAAGCGATCTTAGTTAACGATACCAGATCATGAAAAGTTCCAAATTTGATAAAAAGTTCAGACCAATAATCCTATGAAATGATATTAGATGAAGCGAAATTTCTAATCATTTCAGGAATTATAGAAGCAATACTTACCGTAGTAAGTTCAAATTTAGGAATATGAAATGAAATAATATTCCTTCCATACTACTTGAGTATGAAAGAAAATAATATTTCTTACAGTATTGAAATAAAATAATATCCTTTACCTAGGTAGAAACTAGATTATTTGGAATATCGATATTATTTTGAGAAAATCTTGCGAGAAAAACTACGTTCAAAGTATTCTTATACTCAAGAAAAATACTCCCGATACTCTAGAATAAAATTTTTGATTATCAATTGGTGTGTTGAGGAAGGAGGGTTACCCCTATTTATAGCAACGGAAGGAAAAGCAGATGAACCCACCTACCCCGCCAAATTTTTATGCCTAGCTTCCACTTTAATTCCTTTCTTCTTTTTTTTTTCAAAGTTGGGGCCACTTTTTTTTGAAAAGCAGTTGCAAAGCCTTTGCGTTAGAATTTCAATGCCTAACTTTCTTATTTTCTCTTTGTCTGCCAATTCTTATGGGCAAGACCCACCAACTTGGAAAAATGCTTTGCAGAACTTCCACCCACCAATTTGAAAACAAGGGATTGCAGGAGACATTCCTCACTTGGAAAGGAGTGCACGCTACAATAAACTTGCACACTTAATTTGAAAAATAAGAATTTCAAACGAACTTGTTTACTTCTTTTCCCACATGTTTAAATATATATATATATATAACAATAATATTATTAACCAATTATAAAATATTGTAATAATATTTTGAATAAATATTCTATCGGAGAAATAATTATAATTCCACAAAAATTATGTCAAACTTTCAACAATTATTTCATGCTAAAATTCTTTCATTTATAACCATATAAATATATCCATCATTTATATGCACATAAAATAAATATTTCCTTATCATATAAATCAATAATTAATTATTCACAAATAATATTACAAAATCACAATTATGACAATGACGGTAGTTCCTAGGAAAGGGGCTTTCAATAAGATTTCTCTCTTTCTTGGGCGCAATGATTAGGTGACCAAACCTCTCCTTGTGAACTTTCTAGACATTGCAATAATGTTATCTAATAATATTATTCAAATAATATGAATTATTGATCGATAATGGGAAATCGCGTGCGTTGATAATTATTGAAACAACAATAATATAAAATATCAATGCGCAATTATTGAATCAATAAAATAAAATATCGAGCGGTAATTTATCGTAACAATTATCGAAAGTAGTGTCTTCTTACGTAAGAATCAATAATTTAACAATCTTTGTGCAATCTGAGTGTCTTCTTGTGTAACCACGCCGTATTCGTATTTAAACCACCAGGTAATCCAACAGTATTAACGGTAACAATTACGTCGTTATTCATAAAAACTCATACTTTGTCGTTTTCTTCATCCGACAGTTATTCCGTTATGGGGCCCACAATTGACTGCGTCGTCGTAAGAATATTCCCGACAAAAAGAATATTCCACGACCAAACGAATATTCTCCGATAACAATGATTATTATATAACCACTTGCTTATTTTGTAAAATTTGCACATTTCACCCATAACCAGAGCATTATATCAAATTAATCCTTATTATTTCAAAATAATAAATAGAGAAAACTTAATTTTATTTATAACAAGTTGGGGTCTTACAACCTCCCCTCCTTATGAAATTTCGTCCCGAAATTGATGTACGTACCTGGTGTTTCGAAAAGGTGAGGATACCTTGCTTTCATTTCTAATTCCAACTCCCAGGTCATTTCTTCAATAGCATGGTTTCTCCACAAAACCTTAACTTGTGGTATAACCTTCGTGCGTAGGACATGCTCTTTCCTATCCAAGATCTTAACAGGTACTTCTTCGTACGTTAAATCTTCGGCTATCTCGTCTGGTTCTAACGCAATAATATGGTTTGGGTCTTTCATATATTTACGAAGCATGGATATGTGAAAAACATTATGAACACGAGACATACTTGGAGGTAACGCGAGTTTATAGGCCACATTTCCTATTCGGTCAAGAATCTCAAATGGACCAACAAATCGTGGATTGAGTTTTCCTCTCTTCCCAAATCTTGTAACTCCTTTCCATGGTGCAACACGTAACAATACATGATCCCCAATATTAAATTCCACGTCTTTTCGATGAAGACCAGCATAACTCTTTTGTCGATCTTGTGAGGTTTGAATACGTTATCGAATCATTTTGATCTTTGCTGTGGTCATGCGTATTAATTCTGGTCCCAATAACGTTGGTTCTCCCACCTCGTCCCAGCATACTGGAGAACGACACTTTCGTCCATACAACGCCTCAAATGGAGCCATGCCTATACTTGTTTGATAACTGTTGTTGTAGGAGAATTCCACCAGTGGTAGGTACTTATCCCAACTTCCTTTTAAATCTAGGACACAGAGTCTTAATAGATCTTAAAGAGTTTGAATAGTCCTCTCTGATTGTCGTGCGAATATTCCCCGACAGAAAGAATATTCCACGACCAAACGAATATTCCCCGACAACAATGAATATTTTTTATAACCACTTGTGTATTTTTGAAAAAATTCCATATATCACCCTTAACTTTAACTTTTTATCAATTTAACCATTTACTGAATTATAATTATAAGAAAAATTGAATACTTTTATTTCATAAAATTCAGGGTCTTAAAATCTCCCCTCCTTATGAAATTTCGTCCCCGAAATTTACGTACCTGGTATTTTGAAAAGTTGAGAATACCTTGCTTTCATTTCAGATTCTATCTCCCGGGTCATCATGATTTCTCCATTGCTCATCTCCCGTGATAACTTCATTTGGGTTCCTCACTTGTTGGGAAGTCATGACAACCGCTATCCCTCGAACTACTCGGCTTTGACTTGTCTGGGGCAGCATTTGGCGTCATCACTACCGTTGGAATATACTTTTCTATAAGGCATATTCCTCCTCAATCGCCTCGTCAGTACTCACGATTTATGATCCGAATCATCAATCTTCGATCCATATAAATTTAGGTTGGACCGCTCTTGCGGGGGTAATTCAAAACTCGATGTTGGGTTCTCCCAATTGCTTTCCAAAAAGAAAAATTCATATCATCTATTTTAGCCTTCTTAGATCGTACATCTCTTTCCACAATATCCACGTGTCGTGCGACTTATGCCCATACATCACTTATTCTCACTCGTTCAGTTTTTCCTTCTTTCGATTCGATTCCATCTTTATCATCTTATACTACGCCAAAGAATGCTACATTCAAGCATCACATATCGGGTAACACAAGCTTGAATTGTTGCATCCTTTTGCTCCACGACCGTCTGTCGTTCTTCAGCCTGCTCTTCTAACTCATGAATACGATTTTGAAATTCTATATTTTGATCATATAATACCTCTAATAAACTCTCTCGGTGCACTCTTCTTCTTCCTTACGCCTCACTCTCAAATTTGTTACCTCTGCGACTATTTCGGGTGCAACTATCAATTCTTCACTCACCACATGGATATCTCTAATTCCTTCTTGTCTGACATCACATTATCATGGTTAGTGATTAGAGGTATCTCCACAGTCTCATTCACTCTATTGTTAGCATTCTCATTGCCATTCTCAAATCACGCCATATAAAACAAGGGTTAATTAAGCAAATTAACATATCACATAATATCCAGTATATTATGGCCGATCAACAATTAAGCTTAGGTAGGACACACTAGCGAAGGATTTACTTACGACGAGGATATTCCAATGAGAATAATAAAGGCGGAACGGTCCGGCGTAGAAAACGCATGAACATGATGTTCCAATAGAATGATAAAAATGGAACAATGAAGAATTTCACCAAGTATAGGGTAGCAGCGTGATCTGAGTTATTCCAATGAATAATAAAGAATGGAATAATGAAGTTCTCTTCATAGATAAGAAAGAAATAATACTCTCTACCTTTAGAAAAAGCTGGATCTTTGGAATAGTGAGGTATGAGACTTTCTTCTTCTTTCTATAATTTCTCTCTATAATAATCGCTTCTAAAGCTTTTGTGAATTGGTGAGAAATGAAGGAAGAATGAGCTTCTATTTATAGAAAAATATAATTTCGATAATTCAGACGTTTTGGGGCTCGAAAAATTTCAAAGTCAATACCTCCAACTTTTTCTTTATTTTTAATTTAGTCATAGAAGTATTATCAAACTTTCACCACCTCCCCTAATAGTAAATAATGTGATTCAATAGTAAATTATGTGAATCAATAGTTCTAGACATGTGAAAATAATGTAATTACTGATATAGTACCTCCATCTATACCTCCATTTTTAACTTAGTCATGCAAGTATTATCAATCTTGCACCAACTCCCCCTAATAGTAACAAGAATGTGAAACAATAGTATACATGTGAACAAATAGTTATAATCATGTGAAATAATAGCAATCAATTACTCATTTATCCGATTAAATGCTGGATTAGTCGATATAACCTCCAAACATTAATTATTATCGAAATAATTGTCGATTTTCACTAACACAAATAATTCCAACACAATGAAACCATTTTATCAAAAATATAAATTTTGAAATTTCGAAGTTTGACTTTTCTAAAAAAGTCAATGTTGACTTTGACCAAATAGTGAATTTTGGAAAATTTTGTGTTTATAGACTATTTTACTAATTTCATCGTTAGGACTCAAATATCACGTCCGCGTCTCCAAATTTAACTCCGAACACGACTTCAATTTTAATAACATTCATCATTAATATTATAACTCACAATATTTATCAACCAGTCGTTCCCGAGGAAGAGGGGCTTTCGATAAGGATTTCTCCCTATTGGCGCGCAATTAGGTGACCAAACCTCTCCTTGACAAAACTTCTAGACATTGTAAATATTGCAACTTAATAATATGAATAACTTTGTCCTCTCAATTATTGATTTAATAAAATAACATATTATGCAGATGATACTACGACAATAATCGAATCGATAATATGAGAGAGATATGATGCGAGAATAATTGAGTATAAGCGAGTGACTTCTCACGTAAGCATCAATAATCAATATCGTGTGCTATTATGCAACCACGCGTATTCTTACATACATTTCTACTACCGGGTAGTTCAACGAGTTAACGGTAAAACTTAGTCGTTATTTTCATAAAAAAGTATTTTTATGTCGTTTTCTCAATCAGAAATGATAATTCCGTTAATGGGGGCTCCACCAATGATTGTGCCGTTGTACGAATATTCCTTGTTAAAACGAATATTCCCCGATCAATCGAATATTATATAACAACTTGCGTACTTTCCAAAATTTGTAAATATTACCCACAACTATAACATTATATCAAATCCACACCATAATATTCAAAAATATATTTCGAGAAAATTTCATCTTTATTCAAAAAGTTGGGGTCTTACAGACATGCTCCTTCCTATCTAAAATCTTGACAGGTACCTCTTCATACGTTAAGTCTTCGGCTATCTCGTCCGGTTCTAACTTAATAACGTGGTTCGGCTCTTTTACATATTTACGAAGCACAGATACATGAAAAACATTATGAACACGAGACATACTTGGAGGTAACGCTTGAGTCTATAGCCACATTTCCTACTCGATCAAGAATCGAAATGGACCAATAAATCGTGGATTGAGCTTTCTTTCTCATCCCGAATCTTGTAACTCCCTTCCATGGAGCCCACGCATGACAATACATGATCCCCGATACTAAATTCCACGTTCTTTCGATGAAGATCCGCATAACTCTTTTATCGATCCTGTCTTGGTTTGTATCGTTGTCAAATCATTTGGATCTTTTAAAGTATCATCACGCATCAACTCTGGTCCCAACAATGTTGCTTCTCCCACCTCATCCCACCATCTGGAGAAGCGACACTTTCGTCCATACAATGCTTCAAATGGAGCCACACCTATACTTGCCTGATAACTGTTATTGTAGGAGAATTCCACCAATGGTAGGTACTTATCCCAACTCCCTTTGAAATCTAGGACACAAAGTCTTAATAGATCTTCAAGAGTTTGAATAGTCCTCTTTGATTGTCAGTCCGTTTGAGGATGGTATGGTGAACTGAATCGTAAATCTGTGCCCATAGTTTTTTGCAAGCTAACCCAAAATCTTGAAGTGAATCTTGGGTCACGATCCGAAACTATGGATACTAGCATGCCATGCAACCTCACAATGTCATTCACATATATAATAGCAAGACATTCAAGGGAATAAGTCTCCCGTATCGGCAAGAAATGTGCAGACTTGGTTAATCTATCAACAATAACCCAAATAGCATTTATGCCTTGACAAACCGTGGGAAGACCCATAACGAAATCCATGGTAATGTGTTCCCACTTCCATTTCAGAATCTCAAGTGGTTGCAATGGTCCCTTAGGCACTTGATGCTCCGCCTTTACACGTTGACCAAGATGCATATATGGACATTTCTAGGCACCCAAGACACAAACCAAGAGAAATATACAAATTTTCAATACAATAAGACCAAAACAAAACATTACCAATATAATATCAATCAAAACATTACCAATATACAATAAATGGAATCTTAAATGCTTTTATATAAATGATATACGCGGACGACGTCGTCTTTATTAGGAGGAGGTGAATCGAATAAGAATCGATCATCGGATTAGTAGGGGCCTTGGGTACATTATTAGGCCCCCTACCCAAGCCGCGCTTTTTCTGCGCTGCTTCAGAAGCCATCTGTATATTACAAATTTCAAGATGTTATTAGGAGTCATATTTGATTACATGTATATATGACAATAAACATGACAGTGATATAAACATGTATATATATGAATATAAAATGACAATAAACAAAAGTTGCATTTAAATAGTTTAGTACATAAACATAGCGTTGATATAAACATGTATATATATGAATATAAAATGACAATAAACAAAAGTTGCATTTAAATAGTTTAGTACATAAACATGACAGTGATATAAACATGTATATATATGAATATAAAATGACAATAAACAAAAGTTGCATTTAAATAGTTTAGTACATAAACATGACAATGATATAAAAAACATGTATTGCTAAACATACATTTCATGAGTTCAAGTGTCGATATCGATTGAGAATCATCTTATATCTCGTGTTGCAGATTCATAACCATCATACGCTTGATTACATGTCGATTCGATTCAATAACTCTTCCTCCTCGATGATCAATGTCATCGACACAAGTATTGACTCAGGGATCTAATTCATGTGGTTCATCTCCACCATCTAATTGGATTACTTCATTGTCGTCCTCCACATTTATTATAGTCGACTATGAAGCATCCGCTCTTGGTAAATCTCCCCATCAACTAATTCTACACGACTACGCGGCGGAGTATAAATTACAACTTGCCAATCGTGTAGCGGTCTATCCTTTTTCTAACAAGACTAAGAGTGTAGTATACTTGTATTGTTTGAGTTGGTAAAACAAAGCGGTTCGTTGGAGTACGCAGACTATGGAGGTCAATATCGGCGATTCCATATGCATCAACACGTATCCCTTTTCCGAATCAAACCAACGAAGACTTGAACAAGTGAATATGACCCCGTCGTGCCCTTGTACAACAACTCTACGATTTCCTCCAACTCCCCATAAAAGGCACGACCAAGCTCATTGTAACAATCTCCTTGGACACACACTCCGAGTTCGTTGTTCTTTTACGCGCCCATATGCCTTTGTGTGAAATTCACAACCATTTATTTTTTGTAACCATTACGGTGACTTGATCCTTATGCGGTCCCATAGCTAGGACTTGTACATTAGCAGAAATCGTTGATCCCTCGATCAAGCCTACAAAAACTCCATCTTATTAAATGAAGTCATAGTTAACATATGGAGTATATATATATATATATATATATATATATATATATATATATATACACTACGTGCTTAAAATTGAACTTACTTTGTCCTTTAGCCAAAGTGCAAAGTTTTTATCGATTGATTTGAATATCTTTATCGGTTATGTCGGCATGCTTCACTTTTAACTCGTCATCGTATAATCTATACCATGTTATAAACATTAACATATTGGAATAAATTTTCAACTTAAAAGATAAAATATCAAGTTTACATGTGTACCTCACAAATTAAATAATCTCCTCATGATTGAGAAGAATGTGTAAGTATGCGGCATGTAATTCTTGCTCGAGAGAGGAATATCGCTTCCCTTTTCCATAAAGCGGCGTACCGATAGACCAAATACTGAGAGAGCCAAACCATTTAGTTCAACATTTCCCCATTATCATGTCTCGATACTCGATTGGCCTTTGTGAAGACTTCGTCCAGGAAAATAGTGCGAGACAAACGTAGAGATATCTCATCAAAGCTGTATGCCTCGCATATCAACCCCTCGACATAAGCTCTATTCTTCACCTTCCTCTTAAGGTTTCCCATCACCTCTCGAAAGGGTACATCCATTTATATTGAAGCTGGACCCCCAACACACGAGCTTCATAGGGAAGATGGATTTGCAAATGCTCCATGGAGTCGAAAAAACCGGTGGGAATATTTTTTCCGGTTTTACGTGATCTCTATGATGTTCTTCTCAAGTACAAACATGTCCTTCTCATTCAATGATTTTGAACACAAGTCTTTGAAGAAACAACTAAGATCCGTCAAAGCATCCCATATTGGTTTATCAAGCGGATCCAGAAATCTTTATAGGCATGAGTCTCTCCATGAACACATGTGATCATGACTCTTCATCCTTGCAATTTCCACCGTAACACACCTTGAAATGTTTGGCGATATCCATCCTCGGTTGTTTTGGAGACTTAACCCATGTGCACACATCTTCAACTTACTTTTTGGACAATGTGTACCTTGCGTGCGATTTGACAATCTTACCATTGGGAGATTCATAAAGTTCTAATCCGGACGCTTTACAAATATCTTTCATGTCCAAAGCGTGCCTTATCGTTATCTTTTGTCTTCCGTAACATTCATCACGATGTTAAACACATTGTCAAACACATTCTTCTCAATATGCATCACATCTAGATTATAGCGAATCAAATTTGTAGACCCGATAAGGCAATTCCCAAAAGATGCTTCTCCGAACCCAGTTATGAGATTCACCAAACCCATTGATTATGTTTGTCGCATCAACCTTACCAAATGGGATAACCGGCAATCTCATTACACGATCTCGCATCTCCGTTCCCGACAATCGCGATGCAGGCATATCATTATCTACTTTCCCTTTCACGAAGTGTTCTCTATTTCTTGAAAGCGGGTGATCTAGAGTAGAGGCAAGCGATGACAGTCAAACCAACAAGGCTTTTGACCTTTTGATAGATTAAATGACTTTGTATGCTCCATACAATACGGACAAGCCAACTTCCCGTGTGTACTCCATCCAGCTAACATACCATAAGATGGGAAGTCACTTATAGTCCACATACTTGGCCGCCTAAGGTTGAAATTTGTTTTCGTTGCAACATCCCAAATCTCATACTCCATCCTCCCACAATACCTTTAACTCGTCTATAAGAGGTCTCAAGTAAACATCTAAGTTCTTTCTAGGACTCTTAGGACCCGGGAATCACGAGTGAAAGAAATAAGTATGGGTACATTTCATTACACATCCAAGGAGGCAAGTTATGCGGAGTAACAATCGTGAAGCCAACATGAGTAGTGCAGGCAATTTGAATGGCTAAACAGTTGAAACCATCGATTGGACAATCCAAGCCTCACATTCTAGGTTCCAATGCAAATTCGGGATGTGCTAAGTTGAAATCTTTCCAAGCACGCCCATCTGCGGGATGATTTAGTTCTCCATCTTTAATTTGGAGATTTCGCATGCCAACTTCATATGTTGGTGATCTTGAAGACATGTACAATCTTTTTAGCCGATGTGTTAATGGAAAATACCTTAGAATCTTAAATGGTATACTTGATTTTTTTGTAGTCACACCCTCTTTATTAGGCCTAAACCGATCATGGCGCAAAGCGTGCACCTTGTCATCATTCATTTTCCTTATAAAACAACATGCGATCGTTGGGACATGCATCGATCTTTTGGTATCCAAGACCCAACTTCTTCACCATTTTCTTACAAAAGTAATAGTTTACAGGTAATTTCTCACCGTCAGCAACATACTCTTAATTGCCTTCAAGAGCGACTCAAAACACTCATGGCTCATGTTGTGATCGCCTTGATGTTAAGTAATGTCGCCCTACGCGCAGACAATGTAGTGTGTTTGGTGCAACCATGCCACAATGGCTTCTTTACCCTCGTCTAACAACTTAAAGAAGTCTTTGGCATCGAATTCATAGGTTGCTCTCTGCCTTGCTCCCAATCAAAATCGGCCTATGCAATATCATGGACCATTTCATTCATACGATGAGTACTACTACTACGAATTGTGTACTTGTGTGATGCCACCATCTCTCTCTCTCCCCCATGTGCCCACCATCATTCTTCGTAATTTCTCATGAACCCGAAACAAGTAAATGATAGTTTACCATGTCTCTGTCCATATAATTTACATTCTTACACTTTAAACATGGACATCGATGTCTGCGACTTACCATTCATACATTACGGGTGACTATATCGCATACTCCAAAAACACTTGGCAACCAAATTTCTAAATTCAATCTGTAGCACTTATCTCGGGCACTTGACTTTCGTCGTGCCATCCAACTTCTGATGCGAATAGAGGTCCATGATTCCACGGTACCTACTACGAACAACATGAGCTTATTAATCATATGACTTGAGCATACTTGTAAGCATATGACTTGAGCATACTTGTAACCATATGACTTAAGCATACTTGTAAGCATATGATTAACATTTAAGCATACTCAATGTTAACGAATGAATGCAAATTAATGCAGTATGAGAAACTTTATATTATATCATGTTAATTTATTTTAATTTGTTTTAAATTTGTTTTTATTGTTAATCGTACGTAAGGTATTTCATTCATTCTAGCTCTATATCAGTAATACATATTTGGTTGGTATTCAGATGCATTGAAATGTTTCTTCTTAAGAAAACTATCTCCATCTAAGGCTTCACGCCAAGAATTGAAGAGTCCATCTAAGGCCTCGGCTAACATGTTTTAAGATTATACCCCTCACGGTCCCTTTTTATAATCTTTTATGTTTTGGGATAGTCACAACTTGGTTAAGCAATTTATAGCTTCTATAACATTTTATAGCTTTATTCTTGTATACATAAGTGTTAAATACACTTTTTTTTTACATTATAGCCAAAAGCAGTCTCTTTATTAACCAAGTGTGTCTAGTTACCTTCTCTGTTACACTAACGGTTCCTAGCCTTTGCCTATTTTGGCTTAACAACCCCCCAATAGCTTACCATGCTGACAACCAAGCTTGGCTTGGCCCCGTGAGGCTTGGCTAAGCTTGGCGTGGCCTCGCGGCCCCAATCCCAACCCATCAGCTCCAACAGCCCCTTAATAGGCTCTAGTGGATCACCAATATATTTATATCCAATTGATAAGCAGCACCCAGGTTCTCTATATAAACAGAACCCAATTTACTGAGAATTACTAAAATTAAGCTACTCGCATATTCAAACAATTCAATTTCTCATTTTATTTCAATAATGGGCATAGCTTTCTTATAACCAAAAGTTATTATATATTTTAAACCTAAAAATGTTCACAATAAAAGAGGTAAAAAAAATTCAACTACAAACTTATACTTATAATACTTATGAACATTTTTCAAACTTATACTTATAATACTTCAAAAAAATTCGCCGAGTCTCCCTACAATATGGACTAGCCACATATACACGACGACATGCATATATGGACATTTCTAGGCACCCAAGACACAAACCAAGAGAAATACAAATTTCCAATACAAAGCACTTACACACCACATTCAACAAATAAAATTGTAAAATTTGGAAACCCAATCAAATCGAACAACTACTTGAAGAATTTAATAGTATTTAATCTAATCTAACCAATATAAATACATACCAGTATTTAATCTAATCTAACCAATATATATATATATATGACTATATTTAAATTTAGGTTATTACATTCCATTTTGTTTTCTAAATGAGATAATTTTTTTGTGGACTTTTGCCATAATAGTTCTTAGCAAAAAAACAATGGTAAGCAACAATAATAATCAAATTCTATTTGTGTGGAGTAATTGTGATACTAAAACAAATTACAACAAAAATCTAAGCGAATTACCCAATACCCGATTAGGGTTGCAGATTTGATGATAAAAACCTATTTTAAAACAAAAACAAATTACCCAATTTGATAGGTGACTAAACGAATTACCCAATACACGGTGTATTCATGCACACAATCCCCAAATCCAAAGAATTCACATACAATTTCAAGCACGATTCAAGAAATTACAATGAATGAAGATAAATACCTGTTTAGAAGATTCAATCAAACTCACTCGTTTGAAAAATTTAATCTCCTTAGGCAGGTGGTAGGTGGCCGGTGGCAAGTGGCGGTGACGCAATAGAACTCCTCTTCCTCTCCCCCTTTCTCCCTCTCTCTATTTCAGTAGCTCCTCTCTTTTTTCCTTCTATGTTACGTCGTCGGCGAATGCGATCATCGATTTCATTTAGGATGATCGTGATCGCTTCTCTGCGACCACATCGCGGTCATTTGATTTTTAATGACATGGACTTATCAGCGACCACATGCGGTCGCTGATTGCAATGGGTCGCAAAAAAACTACGCGCCAACATTTCCTGCCAATTTTTGGGTGGAAAATTTGTTCTAATGACCGATCGTCGAATCGATCGTGTGGTCGCGGATATATCACTTACTTGGATTATCGGATTATATGGTCGGCCGATATCGTCGCTAAAAGACTATCAATGACCAGGATATGCGATCCGCCGATATATTTGGTCATTGATAGATCTTTTCTTGTAGTCTCTGCAGATCGTAGTAGGATAATTCCTCTCATATTCTTTAAGTTGTCTCGAGGCGTATAGGCTATGACTTTCCCCGTTGCATGAGAACACATCCAACCCTTTTTGCGAAGCATCATTCAGAGATAACAAATCCATCCGAACCAGATGGTATTGTCAAAACAGGTGCCGAAATGAGTCTCCTCTTAAGCTCTTGGAAACTCTTCTCGCATTCCTCGCTTCATACGAATTTTGTATCCTTCCGAGTCAGCTGAGTTAATGGGGTAGCGATTCGAGAAAACCCTTCCACGAATCTCCGATAATAACCAGCTAAGCCTAGAAAGCTACGTACTTCGGTCACCGTCTTCGGTTGCTCCCAACTTTGTATTGCTTTAATCTTCGTCGGGTTAACAGATACTCCATGTTTTGACACCACGTGCCCAAGGAATGATACTTCCTCAAGCCAGAACTCGCATTTCTTAAACTTTGCATATAACTTGTTTTCACGAAGCCTTTGGAGTATCAGCTTCAAATGGTGCTCATGATCTTCATAACTTTTGGAATATATGAGGATGTCATTAATAAAAACAACAACGAACTGATCCAAATATTCCTTGAATACTCGGTTCATCATATCCATGAAAGCCGCAGGAGCATTAGTCAATCCAAAAGACATGACTAAGAATTCATAATGCTCGTACCGAGTTCTAAAGGCGGTCTTTGGAATATCCTCAGTTCTAATCTTCAGCTAATGATATCCAGAACGAAGATCGATTTTTGAAAATAATTGTGCTCCTTCAGAATTTGGTCAAACAGTCATCAATACGAGGTAGTGGATACCTATTCTTGATAGTGACATGGTTCGATTCAGATAGTCAATACAAAGTCGCATACTCCCGTCTTTCTTCTTTACAATAAAACAGAGCACCCCAAGGAGATGTACTAGGGGCCAGAATGAAACCGATTTCCAACAACTCACGTAGTTGGACCTTTAACTCTGAAGTTCAATAGAGCCATTCGATATGGGGTTTTAGAAATGGGCTTTATACCGAGTTCAAGATCAATAAAGAATTCAACTTCAAGTTCGGGGATAGGACAGGAAGTTCTTCAGAAATACGTCGGGAAAGTCAATAACAACAGGAATATTATTCAAATATGACGTGTCTTTATTCAAATCCATAACATGGGCTAAGAAAGCTTGACATTCATTTTTTAATAAACGAATGGCTTTATGGCTTGATATAACAGTGATTGATTTTAATGGTTTAGTTGCTTGAATTCGAACAACAGGTTGTTTCGGAATATGAAAACTAACAACCTTACGAAAATAATCAATTTTGGCATGATGAGTTGTTCACCAATCAATCCCTAAAATCACATCAAAAGCAAGTATCTTTAAATAGATAAGGTCAACAGGTAATGTGATGGTACCAACTTGGATCAAACAAGATTTATAAACAGTGGATGTGATGAAAGTTTCTCCTAACGGAGTTTCCACAGATAGGTCAAAGTCTAATTTTTCCAGAGTCAAATTTAAACGTGAGCCCAAGTAGGAGAGATAAATGAATGGGTAGCACCAGTATCTAGTAAGGTATAAACTTCACAAGAATTTATGATTAGCTTACCCGTGATCACCTCGTTTAGGTTCCTTGTATTTTGACCAGTCACGACAAACGCTCTTCCAGGAACCGTTGACTTTGACTTTTTCGGGATGACGACCTTTTGAGTCACCGTTCTAATTTGAACTTGGTTTCGCTACCGCATAATCTCGAGCGATATGTTCTTTCTTTCCACAATTATAGCATACCTTGAGGCTGTTGTGTGGGCGGTTTTGGTGATATGTCCCTCTTTTCCACATTTATAGTATCTGACCGGTGGTCATTCTCCTCTCCTTAGAACCGATTCTTCTTTGGTTACGGCGATCTCGCATTATCATTGTTGAATCTTCTCTTTTAAAATCTCCCCAGACTCGCTTCTTTATTCTCATGGCCATGATTACCACCGAGTGGTTGCGCTCTCTTCCAGTATTCTTCTTTCTCATTTGTTTATCGTTGTTACGATGGCTCGCCATCCACAGGTATGATCCTCAGTTCATGGTCCCTCGGTTGACCATACTCGTTATCTCGCTCTAATAATTGAGCCCTGTTGACAACATCTGAATATAGAGAAAATTTATAAGAAATGAGATATTGACGTATACCGGGTTTCAAACCTCTCAGAAACATCCGCGTCATACGTTCTTCATTCTCCACCAAATGAGGTGCAAACCTGGATCACTCCGCAAACTTTGCCTCATACTGGGACACCGTCATGTTGTTTTGTTCCAGTCTAATAAACTCTACCTCCTTCATATGACGAACACTTTCAGGAAAGTATTTGTCATTGAACAGTTTCTGAAATGTCTCCCAAGACATGCTGAACGCTGCTGGGTGGGTACGCTTCACAGTTTCCCACTAGTAATTTGCCTCATTACGGAACATAAAAGTAGCGAATGGAACCTTCTGTTCCTCCGTGCATCCCAAGACATCGAATATCTTGGTAATTTGTTTGACCCACGTCACCGCCTTAATCGGATCCGGCTTTCCCCGGAATTCTGGTGGTCCCAATCTTTGAACTGCTTGGCTGTGACCAGCTGTGCATTGCCATTGTTTCTTCCTACATTTTGAACAGGAATCTCCTTCGTCTTGTTTTGCATGAACTGCAAAAAGCTTCTAAACATCTCATCGTTCATCGTCTGCTCAGTGGTGCTGTTTACAGGAGGAACATTGCCGGCCTGTTGCACGTTCTCCTCGTTGGTGAGTACAGACGTCTCCACGGTCTCATTTATTCCACTGTTAACATTCTCAGTTGCCATTCTCAAATACTGCCATAAAACAAGGGTTAATTAAACAAATTAACAAATCACATAATACCCCTATATTATGACATACCAACAAATAAGCTTAGGTAGGACACACTAGCGAAGGATTTACTCGTCTCTCCCTCCTAGTTCTATTCCCGATCTACGCCAGAGATCATATCCTAAGCTCGATATTAAGCATGACGCCCCCAAAATAGGTATCTGACACCCATTTCGAAGTCGTCAAAATAAATGGTACAAAAATAACTACAACTTTATTAATATAACATAAAAACTGTGAGTTTAAATACAAATATTGTCATCTAGACAATAACCACACTCAAATAAGTCCTCATTACAATTATTGATACATTATTTTACAAAAATGGTGAGGACCACTAAAACGACTTTCTAGAACCTTCATTCCATACCCGACTAGTACTCGCTACATTCTCGCCTCCTGAGAAGAAAAATGGAACAAAAAGGAAAATGGTGAGCTCAACTAGCTTAGTAAAAAATATTATGACTAAGATAACATAGAACAAATTATCGTTAGTCTTCAACAGGGAAAAATCTGATAAAATACAATAGACAACAAGTTTCAGATCAATATTCGTAGCGAAAATAATAATTCATAGAAGAGTTACGTAGAGAATGAAATCTACTATTATCTATGAATTTAAAAGTCCATCATCAATATTTTATCCCTGTAACATGAATCAATATATATCTGGAATCAAATATTCATCTTTGCACTACAAAGCCAAAGATATTCACCGATTAGTCATGTTCATCTAAACACTGCTCATCTTTGCACTACTGCCAAAGATATTCATCGAAAAGCATTAATCTTTGCACTACTGTGCCAAATATATTCAATTATATCATCATTTAGGACTGAGAATGATGAAAAATATTTTAAAGAAAACGAATCCAGTGAAACAAAAGAATAAATATTAAGGATTCATATTTTAGCTATTCCATGTTCAAAAATACCTCATAAATAATCATAGTGGAGTAAAATTCAAGAATGATCAAAATATGGATACAATCAAAGCTAGTATCCATAATAGATATTTTAGACGAAAAACAAAAATTTAATTTTTTCTGTGAATAGTGCCGTATTCGTGAATAAGGCCAGAGTACGTGAATAAGGTCAGATATCGTGAATAGTAACCCGACACAAAAAGTTCTAAATTTGATAAAAAGTTTAAACCATATATACGGCATAATAATAATATGAAGAAAATAATATCATTTAAGAAGAAAATAACATCCCTTTCCTCGTAAAAGACAAGATGACTTTTAGTTAAAATCTGGGATATAGGCTATGACTTGAACTTGCACCGTATAGCAACACTCAAAGTATTAAAATATTCATAAGAATACGCTCAATATATCGAGAGAGAAAGAGAGAGAAAACTTCAGTTTCTGGTGTGATTTTCAATTTTAACCTAAGCACCCTATTTATAAGAAAGTGCTTAGAACACCAAAGCAGAAAATTTAATATAATAATATATTTATAAACAAAATTCACGCCCACCTCAAGACCATCTGAATTCAGCCACCAATATAGGCCACCATAATGCCAAAACCGTTTTTCTAAACAAAAATATTTAAAACTTCTAAAATTTAATTATTTCAGAACTTCAATAATTCATAATAAATAGCCCTTTTGTCAGAAAAATTCGAACCTCATGTCTTTTCTATAGGAAATTCATTATCTACAACTTTGCAGAAGAAAATTTTTCCAAATTCTAAGCAGAAATCGACCGAAATCCATAAACGGACGATTTTACAGGCTATAATTAAATTTCAGTCAAGAAATGGGGTTCACCGACACACAAAACATGTGTTTATCATTTATTGAGCAAAAATACACTTCCTCCTCATATACTCATATATCCCACATTCATTGTAAAAATATCACCATTATTATATTATTAAAATAATATAATTAAATGAATTATTTTATCAGAAAAAGATAAAATATTAATTTTCAACAATTGTCATATTAAAAATTTTCTCCATCTATATCCACATAAAATAAATATTTTTCTCATCATATAAATCAATAATTAATTATTCACAAATAATATTATGTAATCATAATATCGATAACCCAGGCGGTTCTCAGGAAATAGGGGGCTTTCCAATAAGGATCTCTCCTTACAGGCGCACAATTAGATGACCAAACCTCTCCTTAGACAGAACTTTCTAGACATTGCCAATAATGTTATCCAATAATATTATTCAGATAATATGAATTATTGCTCCGATAATAGAAAATACTGTGTAGTGACAATTATTGAAACAACACTAATATAAAATATCAACGCAACAATTATTGAATCAATAAAATAAAATCTTTGAAGAATTATCGTAACAATTATTGAGTAGTATCTTCACGTAAGAATCAATAATTTGTGCAATACCGTGTCTTCCATCGTATTTTAACCAAGGGTATTTCAACAAAGATTAACGATAATAACTACGTAGTTATTTATAAACAACTTATATTTATCGTTTTCTTCATCCAATCGCTTTCAAGTTATGGGGCCCCATACAAGGTCGCTACCGTCATTGCATTTAATATTCCCCAACAAATAATAATATTCCCACGACCAAACTAATATTCTCCGATAAAAATGAATATTTTATAACCACTTACTTATTTGAAATATTTGCGCATTTTACCCATAACTAATTATATTAATCACATTAACCCTTACTATTTCAAAATAATAAATAAAGGAAATTCAATTTTATTTATAATAAGTTGGGGTCATACAGATACAAATGAATATCTTTGGCCTGTAGTGCAAAGATGTATATTGATTGATGTTACAGGGATAAAATATTGATGATAGACTTTTAAATCTTAGAAGATAGTAGAACTCATTCTCTACTTGACTCTTCTAATGGATTGTTGTTTTTTCTTTGCAATTGTTGATCTAAAACTTGTTATCTATTATATTTTATCGATTTTTTCCTCGTTGAAAACTAATGATAATTTGTTGTATATTATCTTAGTCATAATATTCTTTACTGGGCTAGTTGAGCTCACCCTTTTCCTTTTTGTTCCATTTTTCTTCTCAGGAGGTGAGAACATAACAGGATCTAAGTCGGGTATGGAGTGATGGTTCTAGAAAGATGTTTTAGCGATCCTCTCCATATTTTATAAAATAGTGTTTGAATAATTGTAATGAGGACTTATTTGAGTGTGGATATTGTCTAGAAGACAATATTTGTATTTAAACTCACAGTATATGTTGTCGTATTTTGCACGACAATTGTATTATTGAAGTTGTAGTTTGCTTTCTGTACCATGTATTTGACGACTCAAAATGGGTGTTGTATATCTATTTTGGGGGCGTCACACGCGCTATCCGTATCATCTTCATGATCGGCATCATTTGCAACATCCACATCTACCATATCATCCGCAACATCCGCATCTTCCATATCATCTGCACAATTTACATTACCACAATAATCTTCATCTTTTTCTTTATCAGCGTCTTTATGATCTTCATCTAGGGACTGCAACGGTGATCCTCCATATCTGCAAAATCTCTTATTCATCAACATCTAATTAACACCACCTCCTTTAATCTTCGCTTTCTTTATTTGTCACACCAATGCGACTAATTCCTCTTCTACCTTGGTCGTGATACTAATGAAAACACGATTATCTTTGGCCGTAGTGCATGGATAATTTGTGGTCGTGATACTAATGAATACACGATTATCTTTGGCCGTAGTGCATGGATAATTTGTGGTCGTGATATTAATGAATACACGATTATCTTTGGTAGTAGTGCATGGATAATTTGTGGTCGTGATACTAATGAATACACGATTATCTTTGGCCGTAGTGCATGGATAATTTGTGGTCGTGATACTAATGAATACACGATTATCTTTGGCCGTAGTGCGTGGATAATTCGTGGTCGTGATACTAATGAATATCCTTGGCCGTAGTGCGAGGGGATGATTCGATGATATGGATTAATTATCGAAGTGAGTCTCGATAATGAAATATTAATTCATGGATGTGGTAAAAGTCATCTTTGGTCAGTAGTGCATTGATAGACTTGGTATGATTATGACCAAGGATTATTCGGTATAATCACGAGTAGATTGAAAACACGAATATCTCGGCGATGGTCATGGATAATTCGTGGTCGTGATACTATTAAGTCTGCGCCTCAAAGATTATTGGTTTCTGATTGTATATCTTTGGCACAGTGGCAAAAAATAAATTGTTAATGAATATCTTTGGTAGGATTGCAAAGATGAATTTAATGTTTTCAACGATAAAGGTATTCAAGGCATCCTCACCTCTTTATCATACCAAGTCACGTACCCTAATTTTGAGGGCTTAAATTCCATAAGGAGGGAGATTGTGAGACCCCAGATTTTATCAATAAAGATTTAAATTTTGTCGAAATAATTTTTAATATTATGGTGTGAATTTGAGATAATATTATAGTTGTGGGTAGTATTTATAAATTTTGCAAAGTATGCAAGTGGTTATATTATATTCGATTGGTGGAAATATTCGGTTTAGCAGGAATATTTGTACAACTACCAATCAATCATTGGACCCCTATTAATAGAATTATCATTTCGGATCGAGAAAACGACAAAAATATTTTATTGAAATAACGGCGAAAAGTTTTACCGTGGATCTTTGTTGAACTACTACTCGGTAGTAAAAAGTACGAGAATCGTGTGGTTGCGTATAAGCGCATTATTGATCGATTATCGATGCTTATGTGAGAAGTCACTCGGTTTGATTCCATTATTTGTCGATTAATAATATGAATTATTATAGCGATAATGACGTTTTGTTTTATTCAGTATTATTAACGTAATAAAAAGCGAAACATCTTTTATATAAAATGTAATACTTTATTAAAGTTATTCTATAAATAGAATATATTATATTTTATTATGCATAAGGTCGTAGTGTTGCATAGTGTTTTGCATAGTAAAATGTTTTTATATAAATAGAATATATGATATTTTATTTAAAAGATTTTGCTTTAAATATGGAACCGTCAGATTAAAGTAAATCAATCTGGACCGATTTCATGGATTAATTACTATGCATTCTATTTTCCTATAAATAGAAGTTCATTCCTTCATTATTTTTTTCTTAATTCAATTGAAACTCTAGAGAGAAATTATAGAGAGAAGTATAGAGAGAAAATCTATAGAGAGAAAGAAGAAAGTATTACGGTACTTCACTACTTTGATATCCGGTGTCTTTTACTACGAAGAGGATATTATTTGTTGTGCATCGTAAGGGTGTTATTCTTTCTTAGTCGTGAAGAGAACACATTATTCCATTCATTATTATTCATTGGAATAACTTTGTAAAAGTGGCATACCCTATACATAACTTGTATCTGTGGCGATACCCTATACTTGGTGAAATCCTTATATTATTCCATTCTTATTTATTACATTGGAATAACTTTGTATACTGCGGAATCCCCTATACTTGGTGATCTTCTTACGTTATTCCATTCTTTGTTATTACATTTGGAATATCTTGTCTCGTGTGTGTTTTACACCGGACTGGTTCCATTTTTATTATTCCGCATTTATTATTACATTGGAATATCTCATCGTGTGTTTTACACGGGACTGGTTCCATTGTTTATTATTATTCAGCATTTATTATTACATTGGATTATCCTGTCTTGTGTGAATTTCACGATTTGGTTCCGTTATTATTATTACGTTGGAATAACTTTGTTTTATGCAATACCGCATGCATGGTGATTTCTTTTGTTATTCCATTCTTTATTATACCCACTTGGTTAAAACTTTGACTTTATACTCCATGAAATTAGTAGAATATCCTTGATATTTACGTTTCATCCAAAGATCTTTTCATGGAAATATTCTTACGATCATTCTTGATTTTACTCTACAAAACAAGTATCTTGTTGACAATTTGGACGTTAATAAATCCTAGAGAAATTAATTCTTGAACTTGTTTTATTGAATTCTTATATCATTGTCATCATCCTCATGTTTATATTATGTTGAAAGTTATCTTTGGCTTACGTGCATAGATGAACTTAGTATGATTATGACTGTGGTTCATTCGGTATAATCATGGCTTGATATAAATGATGTGACAAAAGTTCTCAAAGGTTCTGTAATGCAAATGATGGATAGTTTTTGGTATGATTATGACCGGGGTGATTCGGTATAGTCATGACCATTGATAATTTGATGAAAATCCTTGGCGTGGGTGCGAGGATGATTAGATATTGTGGTTTATTCATTAAACCGAGTCTTAGTGATAAAATTGATGAAAACCTTTTAAAACCTAAAAGATAGTAGACTTTATTTTCTACTTGACTCTTTTAATGGATCGCACATTCTGCTGCAGATTAAAGCTGGTTGTCTATTGTATTTTATCGGTTTAACATTGTTGAAGGCTAATGATAATTTATTCGCATTATCTTAGTCATAATATTTCTTCTTTGGGCTAGTTGAGCTCACCTTTCTTTTCACCGTTTCTCTTGTGAAATGAGAACATATTTGGGACGAGTCGGGGAGCGGAGTAATGGTCCAGAGAGGATAGCATTAGTAGTCCTCACTATTCGTGAAATAGTGTGATAATAGTTGTAATGAGGACTCCTTTTGAGTTTGTATAATATCTAGTAGACAATATTTGTATTCAAACTCACGATTTATGTCGTATTGTATACCAGCAGTTATGTTAGTAAGTTGTATTTGAATTTATGTACCATGTAAGTGGCGACCCAAGATGGGTGACGTATACCTAATTTTGGGGGGCGCCACGGTTGGTATCAAAGCTTAGGATATGATCCTGGCTAAGATGTGAGACTAGAATTAGGAGGGAGAGATAGGGAATTCCTTCGCTAGTATGACCTACCTAAATTTATTTGATATTTAATTGGTCATTAGAGTATAGGGATAATATGTGATATGTTAATTAACCCTTGTTTTGTGACGGTGTTTGAGAATGACATCCGAAAATCTTTGAGATAAGCAATGAAGCACATGAGAGTGTTGATTCAAATTTCAAACAAAAGGTAATGACCATCAACACGATAATAATCATATTTGGTGGCAACGGCTATCGAACAATGATAACCATCGTGGGGAAATTATTATGCTAAGAATGGTAACCACTTGATTGGTAATCATGGCAAAGATAATAGAAGTGGAAATTGCAAGAAGAGAAGGTCATTTAGCTCAATTTTTTGTTGTGCACCAAAGTCAAGTCTAGCTGGGACGGAGGCACCAAAGGTGGATATGGACAAAACAAAGTCGTTGGTTTTAGGAAGTGCATTTTCATGACTTCTCAAAAAGCGAGTAAACCGAACGAAGTTAGTACGGGTTAGTTAATTATAAATTCATAAGTCTATACCTTATAAGATACCCGGTTCTACCCATTATTTTATCTCTCTTGCTTGCGTTCAACATTTAAATTTGACTCCGGAGAAGTTAGACTTTGACTTATTGGTTGAAACTTCGTTAGTAGGAGCCTTCGTTACCGCTACTATTTTTAAATCTTGTTTGATTCAAATAAACACTTTCACGTTACCTGTCGATCTTATCTTTTTGAAAATACTTGCCTTTGATGTGATTTTAGGAATCAATTGGTTAACTACTCATCATGCTTTTCGTAAGGTTGTTAGCTTTTATATTCATAACCAACCTGTTGTGCGAATTCAAGTAACCAAACTACTAAAGTCAATTATTGTCATATTAAGCCATAAGTAAAGAGCCCCGAACCTTTCGTTGTTGACTTCCTTGTGTGGAATGCACCGAAGCCGGACTTTCTGTAGGCGACATCGTGAATGAAGATGGCAAGTTTATAGGTATCATGGTGAGGTGCTATCTAGGTTAAGGGATAGAAGTCACAGTTGATATCAATGTGACGTACTATCCAAGTTTTGGATGAGAGTCACAGTTTTGAATGATATTTCTATTATTAATAAATTTCTTGACGTATTCTTGAAGACTTTCTAGCCTACCCTAGAGCGTGAAATCGAATTTTGTATTGACCCCAGTACAAAACTCATTTCTTAAACCATCAAATATTTCTTCAACTAAAATGAACAGTTTACGTGGTTTATGATGAAAGTCATAATAAAAGCATTGGACTAATGAAAATCATAGGTATACGTGGTATTAGTAAGTGTTATGATGAGTTATGTTGGTTAGTATGTGAAAATATGAAAGTTTCTTAAAAATCACAAGGAGTTAAAAACCAGATTTTGGTGAAAAACGTAACATGAAATTCAATTGACCAAATCTCCTATTATATTTTGAATTTTTGAGTGTGGTCAAGTCCTAGAGTTAGATCTATGAGTTACCTAACTAATCCAAGTGGAATTACTGGAAAAGGTGTTGTAAATTTTTGTGTGGACTGATTTTAGCAAAGGAGTGCAAAGCTGCAAAAATCGAAAAAGCTGCTTCCGTGATTTTAGAGAGGCTGTTTCGGCCACTTAAATTATGAGAAAAATTCTAGCCTTTTGGAAAATGAAAGTATATGGTATAAGGTAACTCCTGTCCAAAAATGAGCTTATTCTGACTTAAAATGAGCAAGTTATGACCATTTCAATATTTAGGTTTTTTCGACGAAAAATGATATAACCGGAGTTCTACAACTCTGATGACCATGAAATTTAAACTGGAGGCTCACATTAACATGTGTAAGGTCCTGCCAAGATTTGGGAATTTCTGGAGTTAACCTTGAGGTAGCTAATTTCTTAAGGAATTAATTAGAAATTGATTTTTGAAAAATAGTAAATGAATTTTAAAAATTCCAAGAAAAATGTATGTTCATTATGGGACTATATTATGCTAAATCCCAGTAAAAGAAATATTTTTGGGACTGATTTGGTATTTTTCATGAAAATAGTTTAATTACTTAACATATGAGTTAAATATGTTATGTGAAGTAACAAAGTTGGAAATAGGATTTTATGGCTAGAGAATCCTATATAGAGTATATGCATATTTTTTTTATGAGGGATTTGATAATTGGAGATGATATCTTATGAGTATAGCATTTTGAATGATTAAATGCATTATATGGTAAAAGCGTAAACAATTGAGATAAATTGTTTATAAATTTAAGAAGTGATTAAAATATTGTTATAATATTAATGATATTAGATTATGAGATTATTAAGTGATTGATAACATGGGGATATTCTTGAATCATGGATAAATTATATTATAAATGTTTAATATTTATCCTTTATCTCATTTGATTGATTCTTTATATCATTATCCTCATGTTTATATTATGTTGAAAGTCAATCGTGGCTCAGTAGTGCATAGATGGACTTGGTATGATTATGACCGTGGATTGTTCGGTATAATCATAACCGTAATTGAAAACACGATTATCTTTGGTAGTAGTGCATGGATAATTTTTGGTCGTGATACTAATGAATACACGATTATCTTTGGTAGTAGTCACGTGGATAATTTGTGGTCGTGATACTAATGAATACACGATTATCTTTGGCCGTAGTGCATGGATAATTTGTGGTCGTGATACTAATGAATACACGATTATCTTTCGGCCGTAGTGCATGGATAATTTGTGGTCGTGATACTAATGAATACACGATTATCTTTTGGTAGTAGTGCATGGATAATTTGTGGTCGTGATACTAATGAATACACGATTATCTTTGGTCCGTAGTAGTACATGGATAATTCGTGGTCGTGATACTAATGAATATCCTGGGCCCGTAGTGTAGGGATGATTCGATGATATGGATTAATTATTGAAATGAGTCTTTAAGAATGAAATATTAATTCATGGATGTGGTAAAAGTCATCTTTGGTAGTAGTGCATTGATAGACTTGGTATGATTATGACCAAGGATTATTCTAAGGTATAATCATGATCAGTAATTGAAAACACAAATATCCTTGGCCGAAGAGTGCATGGATAATTCGTGGTCGTGATATTATTGTCGTGCGTCTCAAAGATTATTGGTTTTACAATTGTATATCTTTGCTTCGTAGTGCAAAAATGAATTGTTAATGAATATCTTTGGTAGGATTGCAAAGATGAATTTAATGTTTTCAACGATAAAGGTATTCAAGGCATCCTCACCTCTTTATCATACCAGTGCGTGATCCTAATTTCGAGGCTTAAATTCCATAAGGAGGGAGATTGTGAGACCCCAGATTTTATCAATAAAGATTTAAATTTTGTCGAAATAATTTTTAATATTATGGTGTGAATTTGAGATAATATTATAGTTGTGGGTAGTATTTATAAATTTTGCAAAGTATGCAGTGGTTATATTATATTCGATTGGTGGGGAATATTCGGTTTTAGCAGGGAATATTCGTACAACTACTCAATCATTGGTGGACCCCCATAATGTAATTATTATTTCGGATCGAGAAAACGACAAAAATATTTTATTGAAATAACGGCGGAAGTTTTACTAGGATATCTTGTTACTACTTCGGTAGTAGTAAAAGTACGAAAGAAATGTGGTTGTATAGTAGCATTACCAGTATTGATTATCACGCTTATGAGAAGTCACTCGGTTTGATTCCATTATTGACCGATTAATAATATGAATTATTATATAGCGATAATGACGTTTTGTTTTTATTAGTATTATTAACGTAATAAAAGCGAAACATCTTTTATATAAAATGTAATACTTTATTAAAGTTATTCTATAAATAGAATATATTATATTTTATTATGCATAGTGTCAGATAGTGTTTTTGCATAGTGTTCATAGTGTTTGTTTTGCATAGTAAAATGTTTTTATATAAATAGAATATATGATATTTTATTTAAAAGATTTTGCTTTTAAATATGGATGGTCGATTAAAGTAAATCAATCGGGACCGTTCATGGATTAATTACTATGCATTCTATTTTCCTATAAATAGAAGCTCATTCCTTCATTATTTTCTTACTTAATCTTTGAAACTCTAGAGAGAGAAATTATAGAGAGAAGTTTATAGAGAGAAAATATATAGAGAAAGAAGAAGAGTATTCTAAGACTTCACTACTTTGATATCCAGTGTCTTTTACGGTAAGGGATATTATTTGTTGTACCCGTAAGGGGTGTTATTCTTTCTTAAGAATGAAGAGAACTTCTGTTATTCCATTCATTATTATTCTGTTGGAATAACCTGTAAAAGTGGCATACCCTATACATAACTTTGATCACGTGGCATACCCTATACTTGGTGAAATCCTTATATTATTCCATTCTTATTTATTCTCATTGGAATAACTCAGATACGTGGAATCCCCTATACTTGGTGATCTTCTTCTCATTATTCCATTCTTTGTTATTACATTTGGAATATCTTGTGCGTGTGTTTTACAGGACTGGTTCCATTGTTTATTATTCGCATTTATTATTACATTTGGAATATCCTCGTCGTGTGTTTTACAGGACTGGTTCCATTGTTTATTATTATTCAAAGATTTATTATTACATTGGATCATCCTGTCGCTTGTGAATTTCACGACTGGTTAGTTATTATTATTATTGCTGAATAAACTACATGCGCAATCATGCATGCGTGGTGATTTCTTTTGTTATTCCATTCTTTATTATACCCACTTGGTTAAAACTTTGACTTCAGGAAATGAGAACATAGTTGGGACGAGTCGGGGAACGGAGTAATGGTCCAGAGGATAGCATTAGTAGTCCTCATTATTCGTGAAATAGTGTGATAATAGTTGTAATGAGGACTCCTTTTGAGTTTGTATAATATCTAGTAGACAATATTTGTATTCAAACTCACAGTTTATGTCGTATTGTACACGACAGTTATGTTAGTAAGTTGTATTTGAATTTATGTACCATGTAAGTGGCGACCCAAGATGGGTGACGTATACCTAATTTTGGGGGCGTCACACCCACAATCTTATTTTTCTATTTAAAATAGAACACTTCTGTGACGCCCCCAAAATAGGTATACAACACCCATTTTGAGTCGCCAAATACATGGTACATAAAGCAAACTACAACTTCAATAATATAAATGTCGTGTGAAATACGACAATACATACTGTGAGTTTAAATACAAAAATTGTCTTTTAGACAATATCCACACTCAAATAAGTCCTCATTACAATTATTCAAACACTATTTTACAGAAATGGTGAGGACTGCTAAAACATCTTTCTAGAACCATTACTCCATACCCCGACTCGATCCTGCTATGTTCTCACCTCCTGAGAAGAAAAATGGAACAAAAGGAAAAAGGGTGAGCTCAACTAGCCCAGTAAAGAATATTATGACTAAGATAATATACAACAATTTATCATTAGTCTTCAACAGGAAAATCGATAAAATATAATGACAACAACAAGTTTTAGATCAACAAGCTGCAATGGAAACAACAATCCATTTAAGAGTCAAGTAGAGAAAGAATTCTACTAGCTTCTAAGATTTAAAAGTCCATCATCAATAATTTATCCTCAGTAACATCAATCAATATACATCTTGAATCAAATATTCATCTTTGCACTACTGTGCCAAAGATATTCATTCATATCACCGAGGTTGGTCGTGTTCATCTCATCACTGTTCATCTCTGCACTACTGGCCAAAGATATTCATCGATTAATCATTCATTTTGCATTACGGGCCAAAGATATTTAGTAATATCATCATTTAGGACGGAGGAATATGAAAAATATTTTAAAGAACGAATCCAGTGAGATAGAAGGACAAATATTAGGGATTCATATTTCAGTTTATCCAAGTTCAATAATACCCCATAACAAACTATAGTGGAGTAAAATTCAAGATTGAAGATCAAAACATGGATTTAATTTCAAGAATAAGTGTCACAACAGATAACTTGGAAGAAGAAAAAATATATATTTTTTTTTTTTTGTGAAACGAAGACCGTGAAAAAGAATCGTGAAGCGATGACCGAAGTGAACGAGAATTATAAATGATGCAAGAAGTGAGCAGATCTTTAGTTAACAAAGTACCCGATCATGAAAAGTTCCAAATTTGATAAAAGTTCGGACTAATAATCCTATGAAATGATATTAGATGAAGCGAAATTTCTAATCATTTCAGGAATTATAGAAGCAATACTTACCGTAGTAAGTTCAAATTTAGGAATATGAAATGAAATAATATTCCTTCCATACTACGGAGTATGAAAGAAAATAATATTTCTTACGAGTATTGAAATAAAATAATATCCTTTACCTAGGTAGAAACTAGATTTGACTGGAATATCAGATATTATTTTGAGAAAATCTTGCAGAAAAACTACGCTCAAAGTATTCTTATACTCAAGAAAAATACTCCCAATACTCTAGAATAAAAATTTTTGATTATCAATTGGTGTGTTGAGGAAGGAGGGTTACCCCTATTTATAACGGAAGGAAGGCAGATGAACCCACCTACCCTGCCAAATTTTTATGCCTAGCTTCTGCCTAATTCCTTTCTCTTTTTTTTTCAAAGTTGGGGCCACTTTTTTTTTTGAAAACAGGTTGCAAAGCCTTTGCAGTAGAATTTCAATGCCTAACTTTCTTATTTTCTCTTTGTCTGCCAATTCTTATGGGCAAGACCCACCAACTTGGAAAAATGCTTTGCAGAACTTCCACCCACCAATTTGAAAACAAGGGATTGCAGGAGACATTCCTCACTTGGAAAGGAGTGCACGCTACAATAAACTTGCACACTTAATTTGAAAAATAAGAATTTCAAACGAACTTGTTTACTTCTTTTCCCACATGTTTAAATATATATATATATATATATATATATATATATATATATATAACAATAATATTATTAACCAATTATAAAATATTGTAATAATATTTTGAATAAATATTCTATCGGAGAAATAATTATAATTCCACAAAATTATATCAAACTTTCAACAATTATTTCATGCTAAAATTCTTTCATTTATAACCATATAAATATATCCATCATTTATATGCACATAAAATAAATATTTCCTTATCATATAAATCAATAATTAATTATTCACAAATAATATTACAAAATCACAATTATGACAACCAGTAGTGCTCCAGAAAGAGGGGCTTTCAATAAGAATTTCTCTTTCTTGCTGCCGCAATTAGGTGACCAAACCTCCTCGATGTAACTTTCTAGACATCGCTAATAATGTTATCTAATAATATTATTCAAATAATATGAATTATTGATCCGATAATGGGAAAAATCGTGGCAAATGATAATTATTGAAACAAAGAATAATATAAAATATCAACGCAAAGAATTATTGAATCAATAAAATAAAATATCGACAAGTAATTATCGTAACAATTATCGAGTAGTGTCTTCACGTAAGAATCAATAATTTAACAATCTTTGCATGCAATACTGGTGTCTTCTTGTGTAACCACGCCAGACATCAGTATTTAAACCACCGGAGTAATCCAAACAAGATTATCTGTAATAATTACGCCGTTATTCATAAAAACTCATACTTTTGCGTTTTCTTCATCAAAGCGAGTTATTCCAAGTTATGGGCCCACAATTGATCGCGCTACTGTCTTAAGAATATTCCCGACAAAAAGAATATTCCACGCACCAAACGAATATTCTAAAATAACAATGATTATTATATAATCACTTGCTTATTTTGTAAAATTTGCACATTTCACCCATAATCAGAGCATTATATCAAATTAATCCTTATTATTTCAAAATAATAAATAGAGAAAATTCAATTTTATTTATAATAAGTTGGGGTCTTACAACTTCTAAAATAAAATTCCTACTACAAATTGGTTTCTTTCCAAAATAATACTTCTATTAAAAATAGAAGTTATTATTTTCCATATTAGTAATTTTTTTGTGAATATGATTCGAGGAGTATCCCAATAATTTCTTCAAATAATCGAATGCGCCAATACTTCAACTTTATATCTGAATAGAATTTGGGGAATTTGAGTAGTTTCCCAACAATAACGTATATCCTTAAAATACGTATTGTTGTAGACATAATATGTAGTGTTTGAAATACTTTAACTAACTCCCAATTTTCTTGACCAAGAAAACAAAAAAAAAACTATTCCATTACCGAACTTAGTAAAATAAAAACAAAATGACCCTTTATATATGCAACGGAAACGGAATGTAAAGGAAAAAGTCAACTAGCCAAGTCCAAATGGCCACCTTTCCTTTCCCATCCAATTTTCCAGCTCCAACTCACTACTCTAGTCAGCTAGCAAGCTCAAATACTTTTTCTAGAATTGGGCACACAAGCCTATGCTCCTTTTCCTCTCCATTCCACACGCCCTTCCCTTTCTTTCTTTCTTTCTCTCTCTCCTCATAAACATTTGCAGAGAATGCGCCATTTTTATCCCTGCCCTGCAATCAAAACCTAAATCTGAGCACCATAATCATCATCCAATCAGTCATTGTTTGTTTGGATGCGTGAGTAGTTATCGTTATCGTCATGTACAAAAAGTCGTACTCTTCGGCTACTTTTTCTCTCGTCAAGAGAGCTTCTTCTTCTTCTCGTCCTATCTCTAAACCCATCTCTACGATTCCTCATCAGTCATCTCCTCCCTCTGTATCCAACCAGTACCGATCGCTCTGCTTCTTCCGCTCTCTCCCCCGGTGGAGCCACGGCGTCGATTGGAAGTCGCCGGTGAGTCTTACGTCTCAGATCAGGACTGTATCTCCTCTCCTTGAACGCCTCCAAAGAAAGTTTGCTACTATGGGTACTCTTTTTTTCTCTCTCTTGGATGTTGAATACATTCGTTTATCTCAATATAGAAGCTGCAAATTGAATCAGTTTGTGTGTTTCGACAATTGAAAATGTTAATTTAGTAGTTTTAGAAGCTCCAGGGGTCTCCTTGTTATCTGTTTTATGGAGGGAATGAAGAATTCCGATGCTCTTTCAGTTCACTAGAATTATTGAGACCGAGGAATCTGACTCTTCGTATTGAAGAGTTATAGCTGGTGTTTTGTGTTTGAGGACAAATGTTGTACTAAGTTCTAATGCTTCGGTATCTGAAAGATTATAAATAATCAAAATTCATTATTAGAATATGGTAGAGTTATAACTAGCATTTTGTTTTTGTTAACAAATGTTTCATCTTTATATACTAAGGGGGGTGTATTCAATTAAGACTTTTTAAAGATTTTAAAAGTTTGGTTATATTCAATCAAGACGTTTAAAGAGTTTATAAAAGTTTATTGATATTCAATTATAACTTTTTTAATGTCTTTAAAAGTTAGGTGGTATTGAATTAAGATTTTTACAAAGTCTATAAAAGTATTTTGGTATTAAAAAAGTCATAGATTTTTTAGATTTCTATCGGATGGTAGAGTTTGACAGACTTTAGAAAAAGAATTATAACTATCAACCCATATTCAAAGTCTGACCTCATCTCTAAACACTTCTAAAGACTTTCAAATATTAAACACAAAGGTAAAAATTTGGATCGCTAGTAAAGAGGGAACCCATAAATTCGCGGTGTAAATACAAATTCGCGGTGTAATACCCAGAAAAAGATAATAATAAAGAAATAAAATAAAATAAATAAATATCATTTAAATTTATATTTTAAATAATTTAATTGGACTTTGCCTTTTATTGGGTCAAACTAGTTATTTATTTTATATGGGCTAATAAGTATTAATATGTGAAGGATAAATTAATTTGGTAAAATTTGTGTCTTAAAACTAATTGGATTTAATTTATGTGAATAAAATTAAATCATATTATAATTAAGAGAATTAACAAGATATATTAATAAGTAAATAAATAACTAAAGACTTAATCTGTCTCGCGGTACGTGTAATCGAGGAAAGAGGAAAAAGGCACAGTAAATTGGTAAGGGAAAAAGCGGCAGTTCGAAAACTTCCAATACAAAGACAAAAGAACTTTGTTTAATAAAGTTGAGATAAAATCATGAAACTCTCAGATCAATTGTGAAGATTATGTATGTATATATATTTAAAGCTTTTATCTTATTATTAATTATATTGCATAATTTGGTAAAAGGAGGGATTATATATATATAGTAGTAAAGCAATCAATATGGTATTGAATCACACTCTCACACAAGAGTGTGGATTTCGTTTTCTGCGAAGTAAAATAAAATAAAAATCATGGAGCCAATAATTGAATGATCAGAAGCCATGTAATAAATATATTATAATATATATGTATTCTAATGCTTAGATAAAATAATATTGTCGAACTTGAAATTTTTGTATAATATGTTTTTAAAGTTGTTATCATAAGCGGTGGATTATTATTTATAATATATGCACTAAAAAATATAATAAATAATTTAAGCTGTAGCAAAATTTTAATCTTAAATCTAACAATATTTCAATTTTATATATTAGAAGTATACAAATACTATCACAGTCTTGATAAAAAGTTTATAAAAGTCTATTACTTATTTCATGGAGTCTATAAAAGTCATTTAAAAAAAGTCTTTAAAGTCTTTAAAAGTCATTAAAATCCACAAATTCTACAAAAGTTTGTCACTTAAAAAAAGTCTTTAAAAATCTTAATTGAATACACCACCCTAAGTTGTAATGTTTCTGTATATGAAAAGGTTATAAATTATCAAAATTCATCATCAGAATATGATTAATGATTTTTGAGGTTACTACCCAAATAGCAAATCTAATCTGTGTATCTGTATGAGTTCAGCCTCTGAGCATGCTTTCAAGGGAATCCTGACAAATCTTCCCAAGCCCGGTGGTGGCGAGTTTGGAAAGTTTTATAGCCTCCCTGCTCTGAATGATCCGAGGATAGGTAATTTTCTTGAACTCAAGCAATAAATTTACATATAAATGCCGATTTTTCTGTAAACTAATCAGCATTTGTTAATTTGGATTTTTATGGATGCATAACAGAAAAGTTGCCATACTCTATCAGAATCCTTCTTGAATCAGCAATTCGTAATTGTGACAATTTTCAAGTAACCAAGGAAGATGTTGAGAAAATTATTGACTGGGAAAATACATCTCCCAAGTTAGTTGAGATCCCATTCAAGCCTGCTCGTGTTCTCTTGCAAGTAAGTAATTGTCATTAGTCTATTAAAGTTATAATTAAAAAGTTATACTCACTGAGCACATGGTATCTAATTTTTTTTGCTTTGGTGGCAGGATTTTACTGGTGTACCGGCCGTGGTTGACCTTGCATGTATGCGTGACGCTATGAACAAACTTGGCAGTGATTCTAACAAGATCAATCCTTTGGTATGAGTAGTTTCTTTTGGTAGCATCACAAATTCACAACAACTTTTAGTAGAGTGAGATATTAGTGTTTTTTGAACTGTGCATTAGATTCACAACAATGAAAATTTCTCTGTTTGTATATGCCCCTATTATTTAGCATTGATTGAAAAACATTTAGGTTTTTGTTATCACCAGTAATTAGTTTGTCTGGTCTCTTCTGCTTTAAAGGTGCATGATTTCAATCACAATTGTTATTCTGTTCATTTTTTTCTATATTAAAAGTTTTCCTACTAACATATATATATATATATATATATATATATATATATATTCAACTATCCTGGGTGCAGGTTCCTGTAGATCTTGTCATTGATCATTCAGTTCAGGTTGATGTTACAAGGTCAGAAAATGCTGTGCAAGCAAATATGGAGCTGGAATTTCAGAGAAACAGAGAGAGATTTGCTTTTTTGAAGTGGGGATCAAATGCATTCCACAACATGCTTGTTGTTCCTCCGGGTTCTGGTATTGTGCATCAGGTAACAGAGTCTAAGAACAATATTGATTAATTACTTGCAAAGATCCACCATATTGAATTGCATCTGTTTTGAGACGGTATAAATATTACATATTATTTGTGATTCACCTTTTGATATTTCTTTTATTTATTTAATGAAGCAATCTTTTGCTCAATTTCATAGTCTTCAGTTATAATTGATAAGGAGGAATCAAGAGTAAATCAACCAGATGCTTTTTCAGGTTAATCTTGAATATCTTGGACGGGTTGTTTTCAACACTGATGGCATACTATACCCTGATAGCGTGGTTGGAACTGATTCCCATACTACTATGATTGATGGCTTAGGAGTTGCTGGGTGGGGAGTTGGAGGTATTGAAGCAGAGGCAACAATGCTTGGGCAGGTAACTATTGCTGAACAATTAAGAGAAATTTTCCTACTGTACTATGACTGAAACTACACGAATTTATGGCGTTCACCAGTAACATCTAGTTTATTCGTAAATACTACATACTACATCATGGTTTAATGTTAATGGCTCAATTACTTGTACTTAATGGAAGCATCAACACCTTCTGTAATCTGTATATTGTGTCATATGATTGTGCTCCTTGGTTATGATGTCCTCCTGCATCATGTTAGATGGATGGAAACCAGGGAATTAAGTCTATCAAGTTACTCTTCCCATGCTACATCCTAAAGGAATGGGGAACTTGGACATCATCTGGATTGTTTTCCATTTCCATGTGGCTTTTGGGTTCAGGGTTTGTGAGGCATGAGCTTCCTAAAGCTTTTGTAAAAGTATTTTCTTTTGCATCCTATTGGCACACCTAAAAGCCTAAAACTGTTATAGGCACTTCAAATATGTGATTTTCTACTCTATTTTGCAACTACGTATTGAAATTTCAAGAGAACCTGCACAATACCCCATACTTTTATCATATATGCATTACACTTGTAACTAGAGTTTTCACAACTCACATTCCCTTCCCCTTCAGTCTTTGTTTCATGATTGGTATATGTGGCTTTTGTGCTTTCGTACTAGTCTCGAAACACCATGGGTGATGGGTTCATGTATACGTGGTATGTATATATATTCACTTTTAATTAATTAATTCAATCAAGTCTTTTTGTACCTCAGTCATCCAGTCTTGCACTATTTGTGTTACTTGATTGTTTTAGTGATAAATTACTACTATAAACCCTTAAAAAGCAGATTGAACTATCTTAGACAAATCTTGATCACATGAATGATATTCTTCAGTGAAATCATATTTATTTTCTTATACTTTCTTGAAAATATTACAATGAAGAGTTCTGCTGAAAATGCGGTCTTATTCTAAAACTCCCATATTGACAGCCAATGAGTATGGTCCTGCCTGGTGTTGTTGGGTTCAAGTTATCTGGAAAATTACGCAATGGTGTTACGGCTACTGACTTGGTTTTAACTGTGACACAAATGCTTAGGAAGCATGGTGTTGTTGGCAAATTTGTTGAGTTCTATGGTAATTAAATCTGAAAACTGTGGTCTTCAACTTCCTTGCTTCTAACCTGTAAAGAATAGAAGGTTTAACATTGATTTCTGTGTAGGGGATGGAATGGGTAAGCTATCATTAGCTGACAGGGCAACCATTGCAAACATGTCTCCTGAGTATGGGGCAACAATGGGGTTCTTCCCTGTAGATCATGTTACTTTGCAGTATCTTAAATTAACTGGAAGAAGCGATGATACTGTAAGTATTCTTTGTCATTTTTGTGAATTCCAGTGGCAATGATGATAATAAGACATTTTTTTCTTCGTTCCTCTCTTTCAATATATTCTCTTTCAATATATGGATATTCTCTATGTTAATTTCAGGTGGCAATGATAGAAGCATACCTGCGTGCTAATAAAATGTTTGTGGACTATAATGAGGTAAGGTACTTTATGACATCTAATCATTAGTAAGGTTTATTTCCAGATGGTACCATCTTAGAGCAACCTTCACTCTTCTAAAATGCAGCCTCAACTAGAAAGGGCATACTCATCTTACCTAAATCTAGACCTTGAAGAAGTTGAACCCTGTGTTTCAGGGCCAAAGAGGTGCGCACTAAATTTTTTTGTCACTGTTTAGTATATCTTTTTTGATTATATAGCAGTCATAACTTGCATTTCTTGACAGACCTCATGACCGGGTTCCTTTGAAGGAAATGAAGGCTGATTGGCATTCTTGCCTTGATAACAAAGTTGGATTTAAAGTGAGTTTAAAACTTAATACTTCTCCAATGTTTTCTAGTCATCTCTTTTGACTTATTTTAACAGCTTTTATTTGTGAAATTACTTTAAATAAACTATCAGATTTTAAATATACTTTGGTAATCTTTCAGCCCTGTGTCTATAAAGGTATCTTAAAATTTCTATGGTCTCAAAACTTGTAATTATGGTGCAGGGCTTTGCTATACCAAAGGAGGCACAAGAAAAAGTTGCAAAATTCTCATTCCACGGACAGCCAGCAGAGCTCAAGCACGGCAGCGTTGTGATTGCCGCTATCACAAGTTGCACAAATACATCAAACCCCAGTGTTATGCTTGGGGCAGCCCTTGTTGCAAAGAAGGCTTCTGAACTGGGTCTACAGGTCAGTTGCAGTAGAATGAGTTATATAATCTTAGACTGCTACTTTGTATATCCTGAAGTCTTCCTTATTTGTCAGCTCCAATTCTATTTGCCTTCTGCTATATTAGATAATGACTATGATCTTCTCTATTTCCTCTCAATGCTCAAGTATGCTGATGATTTGGCAGGTCAAACCATGGATAAAAACGAGCCTTGCTCCAGGATCTGGTGTTGTTACAAAATATTTGCTCCAGAGGTAGTGTTTTACATAAGAAATAGTTCAATTAAACAATCAGTTATCTGTAATCGTCACCACAAAAGAAAGTTTGGTATTTTTCTTGGTGCAGTGGGCTGCAAAAGTATTTGAATCAACAAGGCTTCCATATTGTTGGATATGGCTGCACAACATGTATTGGAAATTCTGGGGATTTAGATGAATCAGTTGCTTCTACTATATCAGAAAATGGTATTGGTGCTTTTTTTATTCTTTTTTTTTTTCAACCAAGTTTATTCTTGGTTAATTGAGCACTCAATTTTCTCCCATCAACTATTTTTTTAAATGGACGAGTTAGTTTTATTCAAAACTTGAGATAATTGGTGTAAACCAAAAAAGAATTCATAAGTAGTTGTTAATGAAGTTGAAGTTACCAAATTCTGAGGAGTTCGGTATCAATTTATGCCCAAGTGCTCTGCATATAGTTCCTCGAACCACATTTTCTAAATGAAGCAAAGGCAGAATTGATCTTGTTAAAGATCTAGTACAGAACGAAATATGTCTATTTTTCTATTGATGTCTGGCTGGTTCTTCGAAAGCATTTAGCAGGATTACGAAATTAATTCTTAATCTTGTTCAATTGTGGTATTTTCTGCAGACATTGTCGCAGCTGCCGTTCTTTCTGGGAATCGGAACTTTGAGGGACGTGTTCATGCTTTGACTAGAGCAAACTACCTTGCTTCGCCTCCTCTAGTTGTTGCCTATGCCCTTGCTGGCACGGTAATGAATCAATAATGGTTTTATTTCTTAATTGTTTTTTGAAATTTATTCCCTGTTAAGAATATAACGTAGTAAATTTGAGAAATGAAAACATGCTTTAGACAAGAGTGTTGAAACATGTGGACATTGTCCTAGCAACATCTTCTAAAAACTGGTACTAGAATATAGAAAACGGACTAGGGGAAATATATCTAAGAATTAGGTGGTGCAACTTAGGAAGGGGAAAATGTTAACTATAAACTGGTAAAAGAATGTCAAAAGTAACACCACAAACTTTAAAGTAGTAATAGAAGTGTGTCAAACTATTGGTGCCTCATTCTGTTGTGCCAGAGAATGACAAACCATTGATAGTTAATCTAAATGAACATATTAAGATAATGACACAAAGTTAAACACGAGCTTTATGTGTTTCGGCTTGATGACAATGTGCCTTGCCAAAAGATAAAGAAACCCACTATATCAAGATGTAATACTCTTACAATTTGTCTCCAGACTATTTTTAAGGTGAAATACTCAAAACTATAACACATGCCTCTTGTTTAGGTCATACTCAGTGCACAAGGTTCCCAGAAATAATAAGGTTCACAAAACTATCTTAGCTGTTGTCTTTTATGAGTAGTCGAAATTGTTACAGATTGGGTCAGATCCTAGATAGAAAACATTTAAAAATAGTTTTGGCTTTAGTGCCCTGCAGGTTAACCGTTGTCCATTTTCTTAAAGCTGGCCCTGTTGCCCGTACTCGTACCCCCTTCCAGTTGTAAAATGATGCTTAAAAATATCGTGTTCGGTTGCACATAATCTTGTGTGTTGGATCAGGTTTTGGTTGAATTGGAATACATGACTAGCAATAATTGTTTGCATGAGGATGTAAAGTTCATTTGTTGTAAACTAAGAATATGTTTTTATCTTGTAAAACAATTAAAGAGAGCACATATACAACGACAAAACTAGCAATTAACCCACTGTACTTGGCCACTTTTGTGTATTAGGCCATTAAACTTTTAATTTATACAATTGTCCCATTAAACTAATTAAAATTTTGTAATTGGGTCATTTTGTCAAATTAATTGGATGGACGTTAATTTATTGCTTACGTGGCAGTTTAAACAATTTTTTTTTAAATAACTTGAATCTATAAATAAATACATGTAAGAAGACAACGAAGGTGGTTTTAACTCCCTCCGGCCACCACACTCCCCTTCCCTCCAACGCTTCTCCTTCTATTCACTTTCTTTCTCCTCACAACTAAATTCTCAACACCCCATCTTGTTATGCTTTCTATCTATACTTTCTGACACCTCCTACTCTATCTCCCTCCTCGATGCTGCCGCTGCCATAAATTTTACTACTTCAAACTCTTCGCTTTTTAGATCTGTTGAGGATGATATCTTCGATGGTATAATTGTTCGACCGCTTGAAAAGGAGTTCCAGGAGAATGACGAACAGTTCAAAGGTTTGTTAGATCTAAGTTCTAGCTATTTTTGTTTTGTATTCTAGATGCGGATGGAAGGAAAAGAAATTTAATATTATTGGGTTATTATATTATTATTAATGGATGGTTTCAGTGTAATTAGTTTATTTAGTAGATAATATTAGGATATATTTAATTATATTAGTAGAACATTCTAGATAATTAATTATTAAAGGTAGTAGGTAATTACTAGAATTTTATTTTCTTATTTAATTAGGTTACTTAATATTTTACTTAGCCTCAAAGTATTAAGATTTTTCCAACTCCTATATAAGTAGTTGTAATCCATCATTAGAATTATTATTGAATGATTGATATTATTGAATTTTAAGCCTTGTGCTTGTGGCTTTTCCTTTCACCATCCTTGTCCTACATCAATTCTGTTACAGTTCTTAGGGTTTATTTGGTGTGTTTTATAGCCTAGGGTTTGAGATTTTAGGATTTTTTTTGAGTCAGTTCTAATAGCTTGAGCAATTCTAGTTGGGGTTTAAGATTTTAGGAATTCTAGTTAAGGTTTTTTTGTTTTAATTATCTTATGGAACTAATTATTTTTTCCTTTAATTCTATTTCGTGTCTTTATTTATTGATCCAAGTCATTTCTTTTAATTTTTATTTTATTTAAACCGCCACATAAGCAATAAAGTAATGTCCATCCAATCATTTTGACGGAATAACCCAATTACAAAATTTTAATTCATAAATTAAAAGTTTAATAACCTAGTACACAAAAGTGGTCAAGTACAGTGGGGTAACTGCTAGTTTTGCCCATATACAACTGTAGTGGAACAGTTGAATTTTTGAAGGGGGCAATAAATATTTTATAAAGGAAGTTGTATTAGTGTTAATGGAGGGTTATGCTAATGCAAATGATGATTTTATCCTTAGTTAAATATGAATATGGGTAAAATACAATTTACCACCTATGGTTTAGGCAATGTTCTAAAAGACGCTAGGCGGGAGGTGGGAGGCCAGGGGGGGCCTAGCGCCTAGGGGGCCTAGGTGGGGCCTAGGCGACATTTTTTATTTAAAGCCAATTTTAATATTTTAAGTTACATTTATCCAAATAAAACAATAATATATAGCAAAACAATCTATAATAAAGATAATAAAAGCATTTGCTTAAAGTTCAAACACATCCATATTGCTGCTAATGTCAAAGCTCAAAAACAAACATGCAATTGTTCAAAGTTCAAACATATTTTTAACGTATTAGTTTTATTTATAAATTTATAAACAAGATTGCTATTAAATAATAAAGTTTAAATTTCAAGAATTTAATTCCATATTAAAACTTAAGAAACTAAACATAAATTTAAGAATTATATTGAATTAAACTAAATATTACAAATGTATCATCATTTATATAATTTGAAGTTGGTTCAAGTTCAAAAAATTACAACTATAATAAAATTATCCATTTTGACTTGATATTGTTTACTTGTTATGATTTGACTACAACCTGTTTTATGAATATGGTAAATCATTAAAAAATATATATATATCAAGATCTGGTTTGGGTAGTTATTAAAATAAAAAAAATCTCTTTGCATAGCCCGCCTAGGCTCCACCTAATTTCTTGGAGGAATTTTTTTGCCGCCTTGGGCTTAGGTGAGGCGCCTAGGCGAGGTGCCAAGGGGGGCCTAGCGTCTAGGCGGGGCGCCAAGGGGGGCCTAGTGCCTAGGCAGGGCCTAGGCGGGAATTTTTAGAACAGTGGGTTTAGGGTGTTTTGCATGTCACCATCTGTGGTTTAGAAACCACGAAATTACCACTTGTGGTCTACACAAAATTGCACACCACCTCTTGTTCCATTTTTCGTCATTACACTTTTAAAAAAGATGACTAATGTCTGTTCTGCCCTCTATAATATTTGTTTAACTATATTTTAAAATTTGACTTTCTTGACCCAAGCAGTTTGGGTGGATAATTTATTCGGTTTAGGGTCGGGTAAAATTAAAACACAACAAATTATAAGATCAAAACATATTAAATTAAAATTCTTAATTTAACTATTTTGAAAGACAAATGTTATCAGCTAAATTAAAACTAGAACAACAACATTTAAATGATGACTATTTTTTAAACAAAAAATGACTTATTTTACCAAAGCAAGTATCACTTTTAGAAAAGATGAGGACTTTTTAACAAAATACATTGGTTCTATAATACCTAACTGTTAAAATATTATTATTTAAATTAATTATTTTTATAAAAATATTTCTACTTTGAATAAATAGAGTAATACTACTACCTTGTTATTTATCTTAAGAAATAACTTTTTAAAATATAACTTCTGCAATGCATTATACATATTATTTATAAGACCAATTTTAAACTTTTATAAACAATGTAAATTTAAACTTATTTTTCACTTGATTTATTATTTTTTGAAAAAACCAACCTTGTAATTAGTATTGTATAGAAAGTTTATGATAAAAATTGGTAGAGATAAGTGGTGTAAAGACTTGGTACTAATGCATCCCTTTCTTAAAATATAATCGCTATTGTGGCACACGCGATGCATGTGCTATAAAAATTATGTTCTAACTTAATGCAAATATTATTTATTTAAAATTGTATAAAACGTATTCATCAAAAAATATTTGACAAAATTTGGCTTCTTCAACTTCATGAAAATTTCTTAAATTTTAATATAATTATTCTAATACAATTTTAAAACCTTTTCTTCTTATGAAATAAGACACCATGTAAACTACAAAAGATGTTCAAAAAGTTATTTAAAATTTAATTCTAATGCAAAAAAATAAAGTTATACTCATTCCATTTCAAATTATAAGATCAATTTAAAATATTCAAATTCAAAATTGATATAATTAATGTAACTTTGTAAATAATAAATCTTATAATAAACATTATTTTTGAATATTCTAAAATTTATATGCCTATATCGTCCAAAATTAAATGCGTTTATTTCATTTTGAAATTTAATAAAAATTCAAATTAATTTAATTAATTATATATTTTAAAACAAAAGAATAATTAAAATTGAAATAGTAAGTATAGAAAATCCCACATACGCTAGTTTTTTATAGAAAGAAATAAATAGAATGCAAGTACAAGCATTATTAGTATGTTTACCTTTTAATATATTTATTTTGATAACATAATTAATATGTTTTCCTTTAATAACTTTTAATATTAGAATTTTTGATGATGTAAATAAAAGATGATTGAAATTTTATAGTGTTTTTTATTTAATTTAATTTTAATTAAGTGGTCGAGTTTCTTTGAATTATTATTTAATTTAATTATTTTTACTTGGGTTTAAGTACTGTTTAGTTGGTGATAAATTAGGTAGAAGTTAAAAATAATTCAATTTACCTTTTTAAGTTATATATGAGCAAAGGGTAGTTTAGACTTTTGGATATAGAAAACCACTGATGGATGGCTTAATAACTTGCTTGTGGGTGAGTGAAGCACACTCGTCATATTGGATGGAAAATATGTAACATGCAACTTTTTGTAAACCACTGGTGGTAATTTGGTAGTTTTTAGACCACAAGTGGTGACTTGCGAAACCCCCTAAACCACAAGTGTTAAATTGCATTTTACCCTATGAATATCGGAAGAAAGATACATAGGTTGACAAGGGACATGTCACTTTATGATTTTTGAAAGTGCATGCACCTTGTGGTCTCCATGGCGAGCTACTAGAAGCAAATCTCTCAATCCAATTTCAGGGGAGATTTTTTTTTTGGGGGGTTTCATTCTGGCTATATAATAGTAGTGTATCACTGGCTACATTGAACAAAAATCTACCTACCTTTATGTTAGAGATTTAAAATTTTAGTCTTCACATAGTTTTATTCGACAAGTCTTTACAGTTGAGTACTAAGGAGGGATTGTTTTAGCTAAATCTTACTACGTCACACCTTCATGTTAACCATATACGGACCAAATTTGTGCTAGTGGTATTAATATTTTTATCTGTGTTAGTGGTTATAAAAGTAATGAAAGTGAATTATTACCTTCATTTCTCTCTCTAACTCATTCTCTCTCTCACACACACTAAAAATAGGAATTGAGAGTATTGTTTGTATGGCAAGTTTAAGTACATTCAAGCCATCTGTAATAACTTCAGATTAACTTTTGTTCCCATGCGTCAGCCCACGTGACAAGTGTATCGAATTTGTTTTCCAGGTTGACATTGATTTTGAGAAAGATCCAATTGGAGTAGGTAAGGACGGTAAGAATGTCTATTTGAGGGATATCTGGCCATCTACTGAAGAAGTTACAGAGGTACCAAATCGTAACCTTGCAGATCATTTGACAAAAATCAAAGATGTTATATTGTAAAATAAATTAACTTGGAATATCATATGGTTTAGGCTGTTCAATCCAGTGTACTGCCCGATATGTTCAAGAGTACTTATGAGGCTATCACAAAGGGTAATCCCATGTGGAATGAGCTATCAGTCTCTCCGTCCAAGTTGTACTCATGGGATCCAAATTCTACTTACATTCACGAGCCACCATATTTTAAGAACATGACCATGGATCCTCCTGGACCCCGTGGAGTGAAGGATGCCTATTGCTTGCTAAATTTCGGTGACAGTATAACAACAGATCATATCTCGCCAGCAGGAAGTATTCACAAGGATAGTCCTGCTGCAAAATTCCTACTTAAGCGTGGGGTGGAGCGCAATGACTTCAATTCTTATGGAAGTCGTCGTGGTAATGATGAAATCATGGAAAGAGGAACTTTTGCAAATATACGCATTGTTAACAAGCTATTAAATGGGAAGTTGGCCCAAGGCGGTGCACATTCCACAGGAGAGAAACTTTATGTGTTTGATGCAGCTGCTGTAAGTTCCATTCTGATAACCTCTTTGCATATTTGGAGTACTTCCTTTCCTTGTAACTTTTTATATGCTTACATTTTCAGATGTTAATTTCTAATTTATGATCTGTCGCAACTTTCAGAGGTACAAGGCTGCTGGTCAGGATACTGTTGTCTTGGCTGGGGCAGAATATGGGAGTGGAAGCTCCCGAGATTGGGCTGCCAAGGGCCCAATGTTGTTGGTGAGTATTTATGTATTGGGCTTGAAGAAGTTATCATGCCATCAGTTATTTAACTCGACTTTATTTTTGTTAGTTATAGTAACTAGTTATTTATGTAACAGGGAGTTAAAGCCGTAATTGCAAAAAGCTTTGAGAGGATCCACCGGAGTAATTTGGTAGGGATGGGTATTGTTCCACTTTGCTTTAAGGCCGGCGAAGATGCAGACACACTTGGACTTTCCGGTCGTGAGCGTTATACCATTAATCTACCTACCAAACTTGATGACATCAGACCTGGACAAGATGTTACTGTTACTACCGACACGGGAAAATCTTTCACTTGCACTGTCCGCTTTGACACGGAGGTACTTCTCATTTCCATTTTCCTTTATATGGTGTTTGATATAGTGGAAATGATCAAGTCTTGTTCTTATAAAGAAAATGTTGGTTTAGGTGGAATGCTAGTTGAAATTTGCAGGAATTATTCAAGAATATGAAAATTTGTAACCTGTCTTTGATTCTCCGAATACAAGCTATATGGCTTATTGCTTAATATATTCTGTTGTATATTTTGTGAAATGCATTTGTAAGGTAACAAGTAGTAGCACTGACCAGATGGAAATGCTTATATGAACATTTATGGTTGGCACATTATTATATATATACACAACAAAGTCAGAGAGATTATACAGTTGTGTATGTGTGCGCGCGCATGCGAGTGTGGTTTGCTTGAATTGTTTTCTAGTTCTTGTACTCAGGTTTGGCTATGTTTTGGTTCCACATGAGATCAGATTTAGATTTGACACAATCGTATATGGTTTGCAGGTGGAACTGGCTTATTTCAATCATGGAGGTATTCTTCCATATGTTATTCGGCAACTAAGCAGTAAGTAATACCGTTGTTAGTTCGAGGCGTAGATATATTTATGAGCCTTTTCAGTTGTAAAATGTTGAGAAAATAAAAGTATTCAACAATACAAAGGTCCCTTCGAAAGGGAACGGATTTCTAGGTGACTTCCTAGATCATAGCAAAGTTTCATTTGCCAAGAAGTAAAAGTTTTTTTTGTAATAATTCTTATTGGGATCAAATCCTGCTTTCATTTGAGCGAGCTTCTGTGTGAGATGGGGTGGGTTTGGTGTACTTGGAGTATTACCCCATTGTGTAGTTCCATGATCATGAAATAGGAAAAAAGAGAACATCGGGAAAGATAATTCTCTCTCTTTAAGCGGCATCTGAGAGCTCAGCTCAAGATAGTGCAACACTCTGTGAAAGCTTATATCACACTTGGAAGGGTAATTATCCTGTTTTTGTAACCTGAAACTTTGGCCACATTGAGTAACCTAGCGACCTGTTGTCCCCAGCCATGCTAAGGATTGAAAGTTGATGTCCAAATATTTATTTAGTTATCTTTGTCGTTTTGTATAGCTCAGCTAATAATTATTACAACATTTGGTGGCATGGAATGAAGCTGTGGAAGGGAATCCTATTCTGCACATAATCCATATATGACATTTGGTATATTTATTTGAATTTGATTGATTCCTACGGGGTTTGGAAGTGATTTTAGTAATTTGTACGTCTTTTAACTAGTGCTGTTGCTAGCTTGTAAGTCGACAAGTGTTCTTGTATGGAAAATTAGTAGGATAAGAGTTGCCTAAATATATAATACTAGCATGTTCCTTGTCTGTTTTTTTCTGGGTTACCAAACCAGCAACTAGCCTACAAATATTAGCTCATAATGATTGATGAATGTAATTAAATTCAGGAAGCTTATATCAGAGTCGCAAGGACACGATATAGAAAGCAATAGTATTTAGATAGATAGATAGGTAGGGTTGATAGACAGACAGCTGGAACGAAAGTCATTCGCTTGGTTGGTAGGAAGACTTGAAGTTGTTATTGTTTATTCCAAAAGAAAAAGACAATCTAAATTTTCACAAGGATGGGATGAGTCATGAGTACCCAAGGCCAAGATGATAGGCAAGAGACTAATAACCTTAAGAATTGCCTCTAGAAAAAAGAAAACATGAAAAAGAGGGTCTTCAAGTCTGTAACCAACCAATAATTTAACCTATGGTAAAATCATTTATTCTTCTTCTTTTAAACCAACCAAATGTGCATACTATTATTTGTTTATGCTAAAACAATTGTGTTTTCTCATTTCATTTTGCCTACCCAACTAATTTATTTAGAATAAATGACTTTGTTTAGTTGATATAGGACAAAAAGAACCTTTATCCCCTTGTGATCGTCACATTTGACTATTGAATTTTAAAAATATTCAATTGGTCCACTGTGATTTTTAAAAAGTAAAATTTAGGCCATTCCGTCCAATTTTTGTCACATACATTAAAAAATCAATTGTGTTTTCCTATGTCGCTTTTGCTAGGTGGGAGGAAGCTTATAAAGAAATGACAAAAAAAGTATTATTTTTTTATGTGGCAACACAAAAAAATAAAAAAATAAAATCATTAATTATGTGAAAAATAAATAAATAAAATAATAATAAAATTAAAATAAATATTTTAATTCATTTTCTTTATAATTATCTCTTTTTCGTTCTATTAATTATTATTTTTATTTTAAAAATTAATATTAATACAATGAAATCCTTAAATTTATTCAAATCCAAAAACTTCATTCAAAATTTAGAACTTAATCAACTCATGGATGCCAAATCCCATCAATAAACAATCCCTAATTACTATTAAAAATATTAAAACCTATTAATAACTAAACATAAAAAGAAACATGTTAAAAATATTAAAACACTTCAAATATCAATTATTATTTATTAAAAAAACCAATTTTCTAAACTATTATGAACATTGTTGTTGGTACAGAACACATTCGTTCACATACATCATGAATCAAAACTTACAGATCATCAGACCAAAATTAACATCAAACCCAGAACATTGTTATTTTTTGGAAATCCTTAATTAACAGCGAAACTGTATCAAGGATGGGCCAATTGAATATTTTTAAAGTTCAGTGGCCAAATACTTGCAAGTCGACGACAACATGGGGTAAATGTATTTTTTGCGGTTGATATAACATTTAATATATTTTTCAGGTTATGTACAATTTAATTATTAATCAATCAATATTTATGTTGGCATACACTTAAGAATTTGAGAGAGTCGTAAATATTTTTCATCCGGTCCACCAAACACAATCAATGATGAAGAATTAATGTTGAAAATGAACACCAGAAATTAACACTAATTAAGATGCATTTTGTTCCTCTTGAATGCTGTCCAAAACCGGCTTCCACTTGCCAATGCTGCCTCGTCGTCCTCCTCCTGGATGACTACTAGTAATTGTAGGGCGAGAGATTTTCCTGTTTCTCAACATGATTGCAGTTGCATCCGAGTCGTCCTTCAAAATTTGGGTTAATTCGGTTTGTGTCACCACAACTCTAATCCTAACAACCCTCCTCCCACTCCCACTACTCATACCACCATTACTACTTTCAATACCATCTTTGAATCTCACATAATTCTTTTTCTCATCACCATCACCATCACATTCTTCTTCTTTGGATGATCTCCTCCCATCGCTAACTGCTTCCTCATCTCTTTTCTTCTTCTTTGTCAAATTTCTTTTTCTTTTCATCATGCAATTCCCCATTTTCACACACACGTACAGGAGCTAATTAATGGAATATATATATATATATATATATATATATATATATATATATATAAAGAAGAAGGCTCGAGTTACGCACACGAAATTCCGGTTATTACGCCCAGCTAGCTAGTGTATTTGAAAGAAAAAATGGAACTATGAAACAAACATTAATTTGTCACCGGCATATATATATATATATATATATATGAATAGTTTTGGCATTTAATTTCAACATAATTAATTAATACAATGACTTTGGTATCAAGTGTGAATTAATATATCTTTCATGGGAATAACTGTTTGTTAGCCACAAACAAGGGCTTATGCTAAAAACAGCTTATTTCATTTAAAGACGTACATACAATGGCAGGGGCAGTTGCATGCATGTGTATGTAACAACTTTGCTAGTGATTTGATCAGGTTATACAACTGCACTGCACTTGTACTCCTCATTAATTATTAATTTATTACTTCCACCTTCCAAAATTAAATAAACATTTTATAAAACGATACTCTTATAGAGATTTTTTTTTCAAGCATCTCTCTACTGCTCCATTAGCTAAAAATGTAGTAATAATGCCATCAAAGTATTCATTCTACTTAAAATATAATATAAATAGTGGCATGTTAAGAACTTTATATTATTTTATATTAAAAAAAATAAAATGTATGTTTAATTTTAGAACCTAGTTAGTAGTAATTAAGTTTCATCCAAGAGAACAAAATTACCTCAAAATATTAGTGTGAAATGGAATTGTTAAAGTAAATACATATTTAACAACATTTTTTCAATTGTTCCAGTGACACAACACTTTCAACAACATTTTTTACTTTGTCAATATATTTTGCTCTATTAATATCAACCACCAGGGCCGTTCTTGAGCATGAGCAGGAGGGTTGACCGCCCTGAGCCCAGATCAGAGGGCCCCAATTTATATATATATATATATATATATATATATATAGTGTATATATATATATGATTTTGAATATTTATTTTATTGAAGATTTTGGCTCTAAGAATAGTAGAAGAAGTATCTTTCAAAAATTAATGGTGTCGTTTTCATTTTTCGTCATGGGCCACCAAAATTTATAACTAATTTATTATGTGATTTTTGACAAATTTATAGATTTATTAATTTAAACAGTTGATCATGATAATTGTCAATATAATTAGGATAATATTCATTTCAATATGAAAGAGGTCAACAAAATTAATTAGTTGATACATGATAATGACCATATGCCAAAAACTCTATGTGGACATAAAAATTGCACATGAAAATTGAACATGAGTGTACTTGAATTTTACTTATTTGTATTTTGACTCACAATGGTTGATAAAAATATAAATAAATAAAATTTAAATACACTCATATCCAATTAATTTTCATGTCCATATATATATATATATATATATATATATATAGAGAGAGAGAGAGAGAGAGAGAGAGGTCGGATCAGGTTCGGACTCCCGGACCGGACCAAAATTCTGACCTTTTTTTTATTTTTAAAAACAACTAAAAATAAAAATTACGGAACTTGAATTTTTATATAATACAGTGTTTTGGGTGTGATTTGGATACATATAACAAAACATGTATATACATTTAATGCTTGTATATATATATTTTTTAGTATAGGTATTCAAATCACACCCAAAACATCAGATATGGAAAAATTCGATTCAAAAATATTAATTTTTTTTTAGTTGTTTTAAAAAAAAATTTGGTCCATTTTTTATCGGTCAAGGGAGTATATATATATATATATATATATATATATATATATTCATATATATATATATATATATATATATATATATATATATATATAACAACAACAACTCAACAAGGTTACAAATTATTTAAATTGTAACAATATTTGTGGGTAAAAGACATTGCTTGCCCAATATCTGTATGTTTTAGAAAATTTACAAAAGTCATAGTTGTGATGCCCCCAAAATTAGGTATACATCACCCATCTTTGGGTCGTCGGATACAAGTACAAAATTCAAATACAACTTACTAATACAAATGTGTGCGGTACAATACAACAAAACATAAGCTGTGAGTTTGAATACAATTATTGTCTACTAGAGATTATACAAACTCAAAAGAGTCCTCATTATAATTATTAACACACTATTATTTCACGAAGAATAGTGAGGACTACTAATGTTATCCTTTGAATAATCACTCCGTTCCCCGAATAGTCCCTTTATGTTTTCATTTCACGAAGAGAACGGTGAAAGAAAGGGTGAGCTCAACTAGCTTTAGTAAGAAATATTATGACTAAGATAATGCGAGAATAAATTATCGTTAGCCTTCAGTGATGTTAAAGCGATAAAATATAACAACATCAAGTTTAAGCTGCGGTAAACAAGCAATCCATTAAAAGAGTCAAGTAAAGAATAAAATCTACTATCTTTTATGATTTAAAAGATTTTCATGACTTTTATCGCTAGAACTCGAACAATAAATAATCCACATCATCGAATCATCCATGACACTACGACCCGAGGATATTCTTTAAGTATCACGTCCACAAATTATCCACGACTACTGACCCGAGGACATTCGTGTATTCATTAATGGTCATGATCATGCCAACAATTGTCCATCAATGCACTACGGGCCAATGATAACTTTTATCACATCATTTGTAACATTACGGTCATGATTAATCAAGAATAATCCTCATTATAATTATACCAAGTCCATCTATGCACTACTGAGCCATGAGATGACTTTCAACATAATATAAACATGAAGATGATGACAATGATATAAGAATTCAATAAAACAAGTTCAAGAATTGATTTATCCAGGAACTAATAATGTCCAAATTGTCAACATGATACTTCTTTGTAGAGTAAAATTCAATAATGATCGGAAGAATATTTTCATGAAAAGATCTTTGGATGAAGCTTAAATATCGAGGATATTCTACTAATTTCATGGAGTATAAGTCAAAACTTTAACCAATTGAGTATAATAAAGAATGGAATAACAAAAGAAATCACAATGCATGCGCAGTCTTGTGATAGGCGAGTTATTCAACGGAATAATAATAACGGAACCGGTCGGACAAAATTTTGCAAACGAGGATGTTCAATGAGAATAATAAAAAAGCGGAACTGGTCCGGTGTAAAAAACACACAAACAGGATGTTCCAATTGAATAATAATAAAGGCGGAACCCGGTCAATTGTAAAACACACATGACAAGATGTTCCAATGTAATAATAATAAAGAGCGGAACCGAGTTAGGTGTAAAACACACAGACAGGATATTCCAAAGAATAATAGAAGAATGTCACCAAGTATAGGGTAATGGCGATATCTGAGTTATTCCAAGCAGAATAATAAGCAATGGAATAACAAACAGTTCTCTTCATGAATAAGAAAGAATAACACCCCTTACGTTAGTAGTAGATTGAATATTACTTGCAGTAGTGTAGTAGAAGAATACTCTTCTTCTTCTCTCTCTTATTCTCTCTATACTTTCTCTCTATAGCTTGAATGAATTAAAAAAAAAATAATGAAGCACTAGGCCTTTATTTATAGAAGATTTCTAGCTTAGCACTTGAAATGTGAAAATGCAAGTGGCTTGACGAATTGGTGATGTGAAAAGAAAAGTGGTTTGGCCTCGTAATGTGAAAGCGACAATTGGTTCGGCGCCTATAATATTAAGCGGCAAGTGGTTTGGACGTCTGCAGTAAAGGTAGTTACTATTGACGAAGGTAATTACTATTGATAAAAGTAATTACTATTGACGAAGATAATTACTATTGACGAAGAGACTCTTAGATGATGACAAATGAGCCCCCCCATAAAATAACCAAACTTACCACAAACGTCTCATAATAGACTCTTTATATACATCAAAGATTGAATAAATATTATCATAAATCATTTATTTTTAATCAACACATATTTAATCTTTCAACAATTATTAATCATTTATAACTTGTCGTCTCAATTATTGATTTAATAATATAACATATTATCTGAGATAATCTTGTGACAATAATTGAATCAATAATATAAGAGATATGATCTGACAATTCTCAGATGAATAATTGAGTATATTTGAGTGACTTCTCACGTAAGCATCAATAATCAATCTGGTGTCTTCTTATGCAACCACACGTATTCTTTGTACTTTTTTCTTAGGGGTAGTTCAAGGTTTTTACTTGGTAACACCTCCGTAGTTATTTTCATAAAGTATTTTTGTCGTTTTCTCAATCCGACAATAATTACATTAATGGGGTCCACCTAATAATTGTCTTGCGTCGTCACGAATATCCCCGACAAAAAGAATATATTAAACCAAACTAATATTTTATAACAACTTGCTAACTTTATAAAATTTATAAATATTATCCACAACTATAACATTATATCAAATTTATTCCATAATATTCTAAAATAATATTTATAAAAAATTTATCTTTATTTATAAAAATTAGGATCTTACAATAGTACTCAAGAATTCTTAGTTTTGGGGACTACAGTCATTTATAAATCTGAACATATACATGAATGAGATGTCATTATATTTAAGTAAGTTCTAATTTTTTTCACTTGCTTGAACTTTTACCTTTTAGAATGGACTCCTAGTTTGGTTATTTTTGAACGCCACCCTTATTTTGGTCCGGTCAATAGCGTAAACGGCGGCGAGTGACGGTGCTTGGGTGGGTCATATATATATATATATATATATATATATATATAATAAAATAAAACCCAATTTGAATCATTCGTTTAATGACGATGAGGACGATTGATTCATTCTAACTTAATTTTTTCAACTTAATCTAAATCTTGCCATATTTCTAAAATCCAAATCAAATTCACTCATACATCATACTCTCGCTCATGTTCACACACAAAATCTTTCTCTCTCCTCTCTTCTTCACATTCACAAAAACAAATAATAATAATACTAAAAATAAATCTATATAATAAAACAGAACCCATTTTGAATATTTCATTTGACAAAGCACAAGAACGGTTCAGATTAATTCTAACTTAATCTAAAGGCTCATATTTCTTCCCGCCCAAATCAAATTCACTCATACACCATACTCTCTCTCAATGTTCACACAAAATTTTTCTCTCTTCTTTTCTTCACACACACACACACACACAAAAACAAATAATAATAGTACTAAAAATAAATATAATAATAATAATAATAGTACTAATAATAGTAATAATAATAATAATAATAATAATAATAATAATAATAATAATAATTATAATAGTAATAGTAATAGTAATAGTAATAGAAATAATAATAATAATAATAATAATAATAATAATAATAATAATAATAAAGATTCGATTCATTCTAAATTGATTTGGCGGGAAAGACAATGCAGTTCGATTCATTCTAATTTTAATTCAAAATAATAATAATTATAATATAATAATAATATTATTATAATAGTAATAATAATTATAATAGTGATAAAGTAATAATAATTATAATAAAATTAATATTAATATTAATATTAATAATTATAATTAAAATTATAATAATAATAGTAATAATAATAATAATAATAACAACAACAACAACAACAATAACAATAATAATAACAATAATAATAATTATTGTGGTGGTGCGATGAATTATGATAATTTTTATTGATAATTGTAAGTTTTGTAGACAAGTTTAATTTTTACGGATATCTATTTTTAAAGGAAAATTAATTATTGTGGTAGTGTTATAAATTATGATAATTATTATGTCTGATTTTAAGTTGCAAAGAGTCTTTAGGTAATAAAGTATTTTTTCAAATTTTAATATAATTTTTTGTTATGCCGTGCCTTCAGACAGGAATAATTACTAGTATATATATATATATATGCATGCAGTATATTCCAAGTCACATAACTTAAGGGTCGTTGAATTGTTCGGCAATTTCGCGTGAAATTAGTTTATGCATGTGAGGACTGAGGAGGAGGGGCATCTTTAATTCTTTCACATGGGAGGGTTTGGTACACTAATTAGGCCACTTTCCTCTATATAATTAATATATATATATATATATATATATATATATCACATGGGAGGGTTTGGAGTAGTTCATATATATTAGTATTTCATAGGCCCCAATTAATTGATGTTAACCCTTTTCTTCTTGGTTTAGTATAATAACGGATTTGGCTTAATTACACGAATTATTTGATTAAAAAAAGTAGATCACAATAGATAATTGATGATATTCACATCAATCCGTCAAAACTTAGAATCATTAAAAAAATATCTTGACCGTTAAAAGTTTAAGAGAATCATTAAAATTTTGATGAAAAATCTACATGTTCATCAAATGGTAAAAATGTCTTGGATAATTTTTATTTTTGGAGCAATTATACTACGCACTTAATACTATAAATTAATTGATGAATTTTAATTTTAATTATACTATCCAAAACTATAAAAAACCCTCTAATAAATAAACAATAGATTTACAAGGTACAACCACCACTCTAAGATCTAACCCTTGTGTCCTTTGTGTTCCTTAGAATCTTTCATTTTACTTTGAATAATATTACTCTTTTCTCCTATCATACATTTTATTTAATTAGTTCAAATTTTTAAAAATATATCTCTAATTTTATACTACAATTTTCAATATTTCATTACTTATACTCTATTCGTTCCCAAGATAGAACTATTGTTTTTTTTGGAACGAACATAATATTTTAAGTAAATTGAATACTATCATGCTTATTAGGGGTATATTTAGAAATTACGGAGTATAATTTTTATACTTATTATTTAAAGAATTTTAAAATAGAGAAAATTAATGTATACGCTAAATCATGCCATTGAATTATGATAGAAAATCAATTAATCGCATGATTTAGTGCATGTTTTAATGCACACTTTTTTTAAATGTCCCTAAGCGTTACTAGCTTACTTGTATTGTTATATTTTTTTAATTCATATTTATATAGTTGTGAGTTATTGGGGTTTATTTTTACTTACCTAAATTAATTAAAATTATAAAAGTAAGAACACCAAAGAGCTGTTAAAAATAGTGAGAGCACTGAATGTCCAATTATTAGCAAGAATTGAAAACCAAACATGACTCGGTCTGGGCTTTTTTTAATATGTTTAGATATTGGGCTTTGGCACAAAATGAGCCCACAATTAGAATCGTAAATCATTTAATAACGGCACTGATGTAAATCATTTGGAAAGTATTCAACAAAAAATTGAATGAATCACATTAATTTTGAATTTTAAAATATTTAATATTGACTTACAAAAATTAAAGTTAATCTTATATTTCAGGAATAAATAAAAAGCACTACTAATTATAAATTTATTATTGACAAAACTTAAATATTATATTCTCACTTTGGTGTTAGAATTTTATGAATCAACTTTAAAAAATATATACGGGGAAACCTTCTGCAGCGAACCAACTATAGTGACGGTTCAATCCGTCGCTATAGCATAGAAAGCCGACACTGCGACAACCGTCGTTATAGCTCAAAAAACCGTTTTTTTGTGATTTAGCGACGGATGAACTGTCGTTATAGCCGGTTCATCTTTTTCGATTCAATTCTTTTAGGCTATGTTTGTTTGCAATAATTATACTCTATTCGTTATAGCTTAGAAAGCCGATACCGCAACAACTGTCGTTATAGCTCAGAAATTGATTTTTTTGTGATTTAGCGACGGATGAACTGTTGCTATAGCCGGTTCGTCTTTTTTGATTCGATTCTTTTAGGCTATGTTTGTTTGCAATAATTATACTTGGGATATTACTATTAATGTCAAGTGTCTTATTTGTTTTTAAATCTAGACTTGAGACTATTAGTCTTAGAATTATAAAATGACTTAATAATGCTGCCATTATAATTATAATCTTGAAATTATAATATTTACAAACAAACATAGCCTTAATGGTTTCGCAGTCAATGGAGAGTTGTAGTATCCCTAAGAAAAGGGTGCCTGAGTGAAGTTTATGGTAATGAGATTTTGTGTATATTTATTGATCCTTTATAGTTTTATCCACCTCTTTTCTTAATTTAAATTAATTAATGAACTTCCTTATACCAAAAGTATAATTTTTGACTATTAAAAATCTAAACCTAAATCTGACTGTTCTCCTTTCATCCATCTTCTGCGGATCAAACGGCTCAAATTCCTCCAAAGAGGAAACACTGCTTCATCTTGCCAAGCAAGGCAATTGCACATTTGCACCCTTAACAGCGGCACATGCCACGCACGTGATCATCCTTCAGCTGAAAGCTATCTCACGTGTGATTGTTTTTCCTCTCACCCGTGTGAAAATATGAATATTGGTGGGAAGAAAACTGTAAAAGTCCTTTGAACTACTTTTATCTCTCTAAATGCATATATACATACATATATAAACGTATGTATGTATAATGTGTCTCCATTTATGTGCTATGCCACTTTCTTTGGTATTAATTACCTGAAATAGAGCCATGAGAGAAGAATTGGTGTCTAAAACTCTCATTCTTCAACTTGCTATAACCTTGTTTGTATGTAAGTAGCTAGTCTCAACTTCTCTGTTCATATTCATAAATTGATTACCAGTTTGTTAGTATGATTTTTGGATTATTAAGATCTGGGTATTCTACAAGAAGTATTATCATATTTTGTCGGATTGTTTTCTACAAATGGATTGATTTCTGGACAATTGGGATTGTATGGCTTCATATTGTTCTGTCCAGATTATAGAAGGCACTTAATTGGGTTGTTATATTTACTTTGTTTGATAGGGCAATGCTTAGTTATGTAACTATGAGTGGTTTTTTCAGTTAAAATATTCTAAGATTTGGAGAAACTTTTCTTCGTTGATTGATATGCTATTTATGTAAAGCTCTGCATAGAATATAGAAAAGTGTGTGAGAACTAATTAGCTTAGTATAATGATTACTCAGTTTGGGGAAGTTCATAATCATAAACTATGGCTTAGTCGAGCTCTAAATGGATTTAGGTGTGGATCAGGGAAGTACCATGCAAGTATGTAGCACCATGGAATCAATCCCTTCATTGTACTAATTTCATACCTTTTTGAGGAGAAATCATATACTTTTCAATATGTTTTTAGGGGACAAATATAGTATTGGTATTGTACTATTGTTTAATATTGGTACATTAGTTATAAATTGTAGCTTTATATACATTCTTTTTTTGGTAAGCAAAACTTTATGCATTTACTGATTTACCTGAATGGAGGCAGAGAAATGTACATTCAAATGTTTATTATGTAAATTTGTCGAGCCTCTTTAGCATATGCTGTTTGGTGCAGGTTCACGCGGTTCATTTAGGATAGTTGGCTCGGAATTACTGGAAGTTAAGCATGATGCATTGTCCCCTGAAATCTCTCCAGCTAAGGATCTTCAACCCTTTCTTCCACTCGTGGCTCCTTCACCACTGATGCCATTCACAAATAACAGTGTTCCAGCATTATCAGGTGAAAATTTTGTATCCTTGTTCACCTTATTGCCATCATTAGGCAAAATATGGATGGTTGATAGATGAAATTCACTGATATCTGGAACAAATCTTGAAGTTGATTGAGGACCTTATCTTTAAACCACACGCAGGAAGTTTTCAATGCACAACATGCCCATGATTCCATAAGATTGCTTGCATCTCAGATGGCAGTCAAATTGTTCAATTATTTTATTACATTATATTATGCATGTATTTTTAGGCCATACCAGAGCTTGATGTAAATAATGGATGAGAGCTACTCACGATAGAAATTTTCGTAACTGGACAAAAATTTCCTTTCAGTATTTCCTTCTTTAGTGCAAAGTTTTTTCATTGCAATTTGCCATTTTGCCTTACTGAACCACTAAACTCCCATCAAGAACTATTCATCCCTTAATGCTGCATTTTATGTTTCAGGACTTTGTGCCTTAAACTTTTCAGCTGCTGGAACTATATTGAGGATAACCGCAACTGATTGCTGGGATTCGCTTGCCCCATATCTGGCCAATGTGGTATGCTGTCCACAATTTCAAGCCACCCTAGTGACTCTTATAGGACAGTCAAGTATCTACTCTCGGAAGCTGGCTTTGAATGAGACTCATGCCAGGCACTGCCTTTCAGATGTTGAACAAATTTTGGAGAGTCAAGGTGCCAATGCGAATCTTCAGAACATATGCTCAATTTATCCATCCAACCTCACTGAGGCTTCTTGTCCTATTATGGATGTTGATGAGATTGAGAGCATTCTAGATTTTTCTAGACTTTCTGCTGCCTGTAAAGAAATTGATTCGGTCAATGAATGTTGCAGTCAAGTTTGTCAGAATGCCATAGTAGATGCTGCTGAGAAAATATCTAGACTGGATCATGGTAAAGTGAGTTTAAGTGGGGCTGTTCTCTTGCCTACGCAGTCAAGTGTTGTAGATGATTGTAAAAATATTGTCCTTCGATGGCTGTCTAGTAAACTTGACCCTTCTTCTGCAAACGCTGTTCTGAGGGGACTTTCTAACTGCAATGTCAACAAAGGTAAGCTTATGAAGATTAATGGAAATATTAGGCCTAGAAATATGGCTTATACTTGTAAGATTCCGCCCTATTGCACTGCAACATGTATAGAGAAAAATAAGTTATGAGTAACTGAAAAACAACCGACGATCTTATTAAAACAAGATCTAGAACAAGTGGAGTAGTAATACATGTCAACCTCTAGCAGAGGTTTGTGCATTTTTTTTGATCAATTAATTACTAGATGGTTCCATGAGAATTATTTACAAGCAATCACTTAATAAATAAGTTTATGTTTTCTATCAACTTAGAAAATATCATCCCTATGGCTGTATAATTTAACAATCCTTCTCTTATTTCTCACCTTAGTTCCTTTGATTTTCCGTCTCAGTCTGTCCTCTGATTTTCCCTGATATTAAAAATGTTACGAAAGAATGTGGAGAAAAGAAAAGTAACCAGACAGCTTGCTGCAAGGCTATGAAGAGCTATATGTCTCAGATGCAAGAGCAGAGCTTCATCACTAATTTCCAGGCCATGAATTGTGCTGCATTGCTTGGACAGAAATTGCAAAGAGCTAATATCTCCAGAAACATTTATACTCTTTGTGATATAAACCTTAAGGATTTCTCTCTCCAAGGTTAGTGTTGCCTAAACCCCTTAAAATTGTGAAAAATTATTCTGTTTTACTCGTGACAATAAAACTGATGCTTTTTATTGCTTACTATGGCGGAACCGTTACTTTCACGCTCCAGTTGGATCACAAGGTAATGTATATATTTGTGCTCATATTATATAGCTTTTACTTATTCGGTCAAGAACATCTATTTTTTTTTCATTGCAACGTAGTAGCTGCTTTTAACACTTTCCAACAAGTATTTTGCCTTTTCTTTTGCTCGTGTATTTTAATTTTCTTTAATGGTAGGACTGCTAAGCATGTGTATACATAATACATATATGTGTATATACATGTAAGTTCTTTTCTATAAGAACTTATAATGTTCCTCCATGTGCATATGTCAATTGCTTCTGGTCCTTTTCTTTACTGTGGAAGGGGCACAACTGGATAGAGCTTTTGATATAGGAATTGATATTTCCACATAAAAAATTGATATTTTCACATCATCCTTCTCACATGAATAGTAAGTGAGTCCCACCTCTATGTGAGAGACTCATGTGAAATACTATCATTTTAACACGTGGAAATATCGGTTTCCCTGATATATTGTATAACGGTACAAGTGTATATGTACTACTTGGCACTTACTCTATATCGTGAATGCCAGTGACTTATTAATTAAGGTTTATCTTCCCTATTTTGATTATAATTTGTGCTTATTATAACTTGATTTTCCCCCCCCCCCCCTCATTTTATCTGTGTTTTCTCTAGACTCTGGCTGCCTCTTCCCAAGCTTGCCTTCAGACGTATCATATGACCAAAATACAGGAATCAGTTTCATATGTGATCTTAATGACAATCTTGAAGCCTCTTGGCCCTCTACTTCCTTTGTACCTGCTTCTTCATGCAATCAAAGTATGCTTCAAATGTTATAGTATTTTCCTTCTTCTTTTTCAGACCATCTTTTCTTCCAATCTAAAACAGTTGGTATATATAGCTGTTGTTGCAGTATATCTGCCTTACTCCACTCCCCCTTTCATTTTGTTCCAATTTTATGTTGAAACTGATTTGTTCCTGCACAAAATGTACATGCAGCTATCCAAATCCCTGCGCTCCCTAAGGCAACATCTGCAGAAAGTGGTAAGTGGACAATTTTATTTGAATTATTAAGAGGAGATAGTCCTATTTGGGGACCATATATGTTACTTTCTTGTTCTTTTACAATACATAATAGGGATAATGTGGAGGAACTTATGGGAATCATGTCCAAGTGTACTTAAACCGATTGATACCTTGTAAGAGTGAGGCTGCAATCATGTAGCATAACTCCCATACCCTTTGGGAGGTACTAATTCCCACCAAAGTTTTTCAAAGAATTCCAGTGGGAGGAACTAGGTTAGGTTAAAAGAATCAAAACTTTTATAAAGTATTTTTCTTTAGATGTCTTGGCCTGCTTAATTTCACCTCCTAAAGAAGGCAACTAAAATTTTGTCATATTTCCATGTGTTGCAGGTATGTATGTCAAGCAGTACACAACTTGTCTGCTGTTTTCTTCCTTTCTGGTCCTCATGTTGCTAATTTGAGCATGCTGTTGAAATCCATTTGCACCTTCTAGCCTACCCAGAAGTGTAAGAGTAAAAAGATAAAGTATAAAATCAACAACAACACAAAAAAAGCCTCGTAGAATTGTTATGTAGTAGATCTTTTTATTCTGTTATCATATTTGATTTACACTTTTTTTTTATTATTATTTAAATGTTGTACAAGGAGTTTATTCAATGAGGTAGTTGATATGAGTCATGCTACAAGCCAATCCATTGTGTAAATTAAACTGGGTATATGAATTAGGATCCTCTCCATTTCAAATGGAATGGAATGGAGAGTCCTCATTCTTTGTATATTCTTCATTATCATTTCTCTTTCTCATCGTTATGATGTCACATTTTAATACATTTTAAATCTAGACTCCGACCCCAACCCCAATGTAAAGATTTTTTTTTACAATTGATTGGGGTTTGGGATCTGGCTTCCCCACATGTCCATATATTTATACACATTTTTAATTTAAAATGTTCCAAGTTGATCGCAAAAGTTGAAAGGACTCTTATTTTATATATATATATATATATATATATATATATATATATATATATATATATGAAACGAATGTTGAATATATTTGGAAAACAATATTTTTTACATGATTTTTTTACACATACAGATGTGACCTACTGTATGCTCATGTGTGAGAGAGAATCATGTGAACTATGAGTTAACTATATTTATACTCATGTACTGTTGATTTTTTTGAAAATTAATTAGTATTGTCAAAATTAATATTCATTTAATTTGTATGAATATAATTTTGAACATCATAAACTATTTTTTAATGTTCTTTTATTCATATGGTTACTTTTTTTAATCTAGTGCAAACTTCAAAAACAATAATTATTTTGCTTGGACACGTAAATTGTGTTAATTCATGTATTTTCCATTTTACATATTCAACATTACTTTTAAGTAAACTATTTTCTATATGATCACAACTCAATTTCCCAATGTTTTAATTTGTTTATTTGGAGGGGAAAACACTAGGGGGAGCTGCATTTTTCCTTAAAAAAATCTTAAAATTCAAATAAACAAGTCCTTTGAGAAAAAATTATTTCCAAATTAGGGAACCTAAGCTCATTTTACCTCCTCTTATAAAATAATGGAATTCAATTGTAATAATAAAAATATTTAATCAAAATAGCTGAAAAAGCAAAAATCAAAAGTAAGGACTTTCACATTTTCGTGTTGCTGACTTGGCTCATTATCATTGGCCGCATAGCATAGGTGACACAGTGAAAATGGGCATCATATGCGGGATAGGCAGAGTAGCTGTATTCCCATCACGTCACCACCCTCAGAATGCTAACGAACCGTTACGGTCACGGATTCCCAGACGGTTACCAATAGAGCCTACAAAAGTACTACTTAACTAAATAGTACTCCTCCCACTCGCTCGCACCACAAAGAAGGCACACCACTCTCCATCATCACCGTTAGAAACTAATCTTAATTTACAAAATGCCACTTTTTAACAGCTGTCAGCTACTGATTGCGAGTACAGTATCCACTTCCTCCATCTGCGAGTGTAGTTTCTCTCTCCTGTAATTACCACGTCTATATCATATATAACTCCTATCATATATAACTCCTTCCCGCCAAAAAAATGAACCGGGATTGGAATTGCTTCATTTCCGTTCTCTGTTCGAGAGAGCCTTCATCCTATAAATAGCTCCCCCCACTAACTTTTCACTTTTGTTTTTGAAAATTTGAATTTCCCCCTCTCCCTCTAGAACACAGTTGAGAAGTTTCAGAAGAGACACCATGAGAGGTCTAAAGACTGCGTCGATTGCTCACAAGAAGATCGATGACGAGTAATAGTTTTGATTTTCTCAAACCGTTTTAAGCTTTGAACTGTGTATTTCGTGATGGTTTTTGTGTTCTAATGATTTGATCTTTTTACTTTGTGTTTTGAAGTTTGATGAAGAAACGCAAGGCTGCTGCATCTGATTCGAAAGCGAGGAAAGAGAAGGCGAGCAAGAAGAACTCCGGTGCTCCGAAGCGTCCTCCCAGTGCTTTCTTCGTCTTCATGTGAGATCTAATTTCGACTTCTCTTCAAAGCGATTTGTTTTTGGTGTATAATTAGCACTAGTTTTTAATTTCTGATGGTGATGATTTGACAGGGAGGAGTTCAGGAAGACATACAAGGAGAATTTTCCTGAAAACAAATCGGTTGCTGCTGTAAGTTCTTTTAGGCTTCTTTCGTAAGCGTTTTGGTTATATCTAATATTTCATTTACATTTGTTTGGTTGCTGAGAATGTGTGTGAACCGAAAAGAAAAAAGTACTGATCAGTTATGGTTCTGAAAATATGAACTCAACTTTATTGACTTGAGCTTTAGTAACTTTCTGTTTACATGATTGATTGATATTCATAATTAGCTCTGGATAATATCTTAGCAACTGTATCGAACAGCGAGTTTGTGAAATTGAAATTGTGTTCTGATTTCTGTGAGTTTCAGGTTGGAAAAGCTGGTGGCGAGAAATGGAAATCACTGTCTGAGTCTGTAAGATCTTCTACCTCCTAATGCAATTAATTAAACTGTTATTACAATTGTTAATGAAATGAGGATATCAATTGTTGGTGCAGTTTGTCAATCCGATCTATAATATTGTGTTTAGTCTTAAAAAATCATTATTTTCAACAACACAGTAATTGATATTATATACTACTTTATGTCGTGGTTAGGAGAAAGCTCCTCACGTGGCTAAGGCTGCTAAGAAGAAGGCAGACTATGAGAAAGCTCTGAAAGAGTTCAACAACAATACTGTAATACTCTTTCCAGTGATTAATTTAATCCTGATTATTCGAAATTGACTTCATATATTTGAATTTTGAATGATTTCTGTGTAGTATCTTCTTGTTGGTGTTGATTATCATGATATATTTGTACTGATTTCTGTCTATTTTTTTTCCTGGTTGTGTTGATTATCATGATCTGTCTTGTCTTTTGATCATGCATAGAATGGTAATGGAAGCACTGGCTCTGTTTCTGGCAAGTCCTCTTGTGAGGTACATGACGAGGCTGAGAATGAAGCGAGCTCTTAGGTATAATTTTTCTTCATATAAATTGATTGAATTACTTTAGGTGTTTATTTTATAGTCTGTGCATTTATTGATAATGTTATGGAAAAAATGCATCTGAATTTGGTTTATTTAGTCTTAATCTTAATGACCAAAAGTGTTATATTTCTCGCCATAATTTTAGATTTTGACTTTTGTTGTTCTGTTAATTATTGGTGCAGAGGCATGCTGGTAGATGGAGCTTGCTATAGAAGGATAAGGATGTATAAATAGAGATGAAACTCTGGATAGCTTTTGTGATTTAGGTTTTGATCGGTGTGCTTGTGTAGCTTGCTGAGTATGATGGTGCTGTTTGATTTGGTAGTTGTTACTTATAGTTCTACAGTATTATCCATATTTTCTTTAGGAAATATCCCCTTCTACATATTTGGATTTGTTTTACTTTTTTTAATATGACAAAATATTTTGATAATAAAAAATAGCTCTTTCTAACTTTTGCTGGATGGACTCGCTGGTTATGTTGGTCTCTTGATGCCATTTTTTATTTGTAATGTGGTCGTGTTGCAGCCCGATCGATGGGCTCTTCTAGTGTGGTCTCATTTCAGCCCAATGAGGGAAAACTTGGATACAGTGGGAAGTTTCTGCTTAATATTGCTGTTATTGAGTGTTGATTGTATCAAAAATCCAAAACCCATACTAAAAACAGAAAGCCCAAATTAAATGACAAAATATTATTTGACTAAAAATATGAAATGAAGTTGGGGTTATGGGCCTTTTGAGTATCATCATTTTGTGAGCATCGATACCAATATATAAACACTGTTCAGATGCATTCAACCTCCTATCTTATTGATCTTTCTATTGTTATTCTGTTTGTTCTGTTTTTTTTTTTTAATTTATGTTCTTAATTTATTTTGTAATTCTACCCGAAGTATTGGAATGAGATTGAATTAAACATGAGACAAATGTGGTTTTTGCAGTGTGGAGGTGTTTTGTTTTGATTTGATTTGTTTTTTGAGTGGAATGTCTGGCTCCTTTTCTTTGGTTTGACTAGTTTTTAGATTGTGATTATTGTGCACCGGAGGTTTTGTTTTTTATTTTTGTTATATTGGACTGAAATTTAATATTTTTGTCTTTAACAAAAGTAGATTTCGAGACCTTACTTATTCAAGTCATATAAGTAGTTTTTTTACTATTAAATCATGAGAGGCTTGGTTGTTTTTAATCTTGTGTTCGTACTTCGTCTAGATATAGTTGTGCTGTACCGCAAAATTGAACTAAATTGTATGGATGTCATTGCTTAATGGAGTATAATAGTAGTATCAAATTAGCAATTATACATATACCAAATTGCAATTATGAGTTATGAATTAGATTATCAATAAACACCTTAAGTTATATATACCTATATATTAGGCAATAGGCATCGGTCTTTAATAGGCACCTGACAGGTGTTTTAAGTTTAGCAATAATTTAGGCAGCCGATTGTTTTAAAGCACAAGGTATCATTATTTATTAGCACTCAGGCATAAAGGCTATATATATATATATATAGCCTTAAATATCATAATTCTTTAAATAACATAATTCCTTAAAACGACGCGTCATTTGGTTTGTTTAAAGAGAGTTAATTCCACTTGCTTTTTTTTTATTTATAAAAATATCACTCATGATCATTCTAAAATGACGTCGTTTTTAAGGAATTACGCTATTTAATTTAATTATGTTATTAAAAGACTTACGCTCTTGATTCATTTATATATATATATATATATATATATATATATATATATATATATAGTAACGATCCGTCCCATACTGGACACAACCAAAAATACTGAACTTGATTTATCAACCGTGAGATATATCCAACCAGAAAGTCAAGGACACATACCTTTTGTTTTAAAAAAAATAGGACAACCTTTTTCGTCAAACAAAAATAACCTGCACCATCTCTCTCCTAATAATCATGACCCAGACCATCTCTCTCCTAACAATCACGACCCAGACCAAAAAGCTTCGCTACCATTCTCTTTCGGCAAAAATCTGATACACCTCTCGCCGGACAAGGTTGGAAAGCAAGTTCGCCAGACTAATTCGAAAGCAACTTCGCCGAAAGCCAAGGTATTTTAAGTTTTAGTTTCTAATTTTCGCTCTAAATGAATGAAATCTAGGGTTTGTTGGATTCGCCTCCACCCAGATGGGTTCCTGCTGCTCATGGATTACTTCTCTTCCTGTATCAATTTTGTTTAATAACCTCTGTCATTTTGTTTTCTTAACCCTTTGAAAAGAGTGTTTCAATAACTTATCAATATTTGTTAGAAGAGACTTTAAGCAGGAAACATACTCAACTTGCTAATCTGAGACTCACAGACTTCGAATAAACACAAATTACAAACTTCACAGTCCTTCACAGTTATTCTTTCAATAGTCCTTCACAGTGAATTTATTTTTTCTGGCTGCTGGCTTGTTGATTATAAGTTGTATACTTGTTGTGTTTGCAGAATGCATCATTGTGTAGAAGAGATAGAAATGGTATCATCTGGTAATTCTTCGCAACAACTTTACACTCCGCAAGTTAAAAACGAGTTGATACCGAAAATTGGACAATATTTTCACAACTTAGGCGATGTTCGTGACTTTTACAACAACTATGGTAGAGAAGGTGGATTTGGTACGCGGTTAAATTCTAGTAAGAAGAGTGTGAAATAATTAGAAAGGATTTTGTTTGTTATAAAGAAGGGTTGAGGAGAATTGCGCCCAACAAAACTCAACAGATTGTACAAAAACGGGGCCTAACTAGAGAAACAAGCCAGGAAAGCGAAAAGTGGTAGTTGTGAAAGATCGGACCGATGCAGGGGGGTTTGTTATTAGACAATTTGTTAAGGGTCATAACCATCCTCTTACGACCCCAAGAAAAATACATTTGTTGCACTCTCATCGTGTAGTGACTGTTGCCAAAAAAAATTTAACAGAACAACTATCAAAAGCTAATGTGCCAACATGGCAACAAATGAGTATTTTAGAGATGGAAGCTGGAGGTATTGAAAACGTTGGATGTACAACACGAGATCTTTATAATGCTGAAAGAGATAAGAGGAGGGCTTTAAAGGGACATGATGCTAATCTGTTGTTCGAGTATTTTAAGGATGAGAAAAAAAAGAATCCCGATTTTAGTTTTACATAAAACCTAAAAATCACTATACTGAAATCTAGAAATCCTTACCGAATCGGAGATGAGATACATCAAGGAAGTCGAGATCGAAGAAGTCGAGATCAAACTGATGAACTAGGCGTTTGATTTGGTCTGAAATAGTTGGATTCGTACTTTCCCCCCTCTACAGCTTCTTTGTTTTGGTCCGGAACGGGAGATATGTTTTGGGGAAAAACGACGTGGGAGAGAAGCCTTCCGTGTTTTTTGTTGTTTTCAGCCAAAACGACGTCGTTTTTGGTCGACTGTGCAAACAAAAAATTTGCACAGCTGTGCATACCCATTTTCCCACACATATATATATATATATATATAAGACCCCGAATTTTATGAAATAAAAGTATTCAATTTTTTCTTATAATTACTATTCAGTAAATGGTTAAATTGATAAAAGTTTAAAGTTAAGGGTGATATATGATTTTTTTAAAATAAGCAAGTGGTTATAAAATATTCATTCATTGTTGTTGGGAATATTCGTTTGGTCGTGGAATATTCTTTCCGCTTGGGAATATTAAATTTACCAAGCTTGACCATTTATGGGCCCCATAATGTAATAAGCGTATGGGATGAAGAAAAGGACAAATTAAAGTTTTTATAAATAACGGCGTAATCGCTACAATTAACACCGTTGGAATACCGGTGGTTGAAACACAAGAATACGCTATGCGTTGTTGCACAAGAAGCAGCGATATTGCACCAATTATTGATTCTTACGTAAGAAGGCACTACTCAATAATTATTATGTAATTCTTGCTCAATATTTTATTTTGATTCAATAATTGTTGCGTTGATATTTTATATTATTGTTGTTTTAATAATTGTCATCGCGATAGTATTTTCCATTATCAAATCAATAATTCATATTATTTGAATAATATTATTAGATAAGCATTATTGGCAATGTCTAGAAAGTTTACTTCTAAGGAGAGGTTTGGTCACCTAATTGCGCACCAATGAGGAGAAATTCTTATTGGAAAGCCCCTCTTCCGGAACCGCCCCGTTGTCGATATTGTGATTCTATAATATTATTTGTGAATAATTAATTATTGATTTATATGATAAGGAAAATATTCATTTTATGTGGATATAGATGGAGAAAATTTTTAAAGTAACAATTGTTGAAAATTGATATTTTATCTTTTCTGATAAAATAATATTTTATTATATTATTATAATATAATAATGGTGATATTTTTACAATAAATGTGGGATATATGAGTATATGAGGAGGAAGAGTATTTTTGTTGCAAAAGTTGTTTAAAACATGTTAAACATGTTGGTGGACCCATTTCTTGACTGAAATTTGATTATAGCTTGTAAAATCGTCCGTATGTGAATTTCGGTCAATTTCTGTTTGGAATTTGGAAAAAAGTTTCTTCTGCAAAGTTGTAGAGAATTGAATTTCCTATAAAAATTCGCGAGATTCGAATTTTCTGATAAAAGGGCTATTTATTATGAATTATTGAAGTTCCGGAATAATTGATTTTTATTAGTTTTAATTGTTTTATTCAAGAAAAACGTTTTTTTAATGATTAGTGGGTTGTTAAACATGTTGAAATCTAAATTCAAAGAGGCGTAGGAAATTTGTTATATAAATATAATATTTTATTAAATTTTCTGCTTTAGTGTTCTAAGCATTTTCCTATAAATAGGGTGCTTAGGTTAGAATTGAAAATCACACCAGAAACTGAAGTTTTCTCTCTATTTCTCTCTATAATATCGAGCGTATTTTTGTGAGTATTTTAGTACTTTGAGTATTGCTATACGGTGCAAGTTCGTTCAGCGTTATATCCAACATTCAAGTACTGCTTTTTTGAGGTAAGGGATAGTAAGGGATTGTAAGAGATAGTAAGGGGTGTTATATTCTTCTTAAAATGATATTTTCTTCAATATCATTATGCCAAAATATTGGTTGAATTTTTTTATTAAATTTAGAACTTTTCATGTCGGAGTTACTATACACGAGTTACTATTCACGATTTACTATTCATGAGTTACTATTCACGACGGGTTACTATTCACGAGTTACTATTCACGGGTACTATTCACTATAAAATTGGTTTCTTTTTCTAACCAAATTATAGTTTATTTATGAATATTACTTTGGAGATTAAAACTATGTATTGATTATATTGATTTTATTATCATATATAACATTTTTATAACCCTGATGTTGAAATTCTCTTTCACTGGAGTGTAAAGATGGGTAGATTATTGGTATGATCATGACTAGGGTTCTCTTTTGGCGAGAGTGAAAAGTTGAATGTGGATCGGTATGATCATGACCATGAATTTATAATTGAATATCTTTAGCTTAAGTGCAAAGGTGAATTGATCAACATTGTTATAATTATTGTTTATATAAATTCAAATGATTATATATTTCTTTGAGATATGAATATCTTTGGCCCAGTAGTGCAAAGATGAATGATTTCGATGAATATCTTTGGCCGAGAGTGCGAAGATGAACAAGTGTTTAGATGAACATGATTAATCGATGAATATCTTTGGCTGTAAAGTAAAGACGACGTGTTGTTGAATATCTTCGCCAAGAAAGTGCAAAGATGAATCTGTTGATAAATATCTTTGGCCGCGAAAGTGCAAAAGATGAATTTATCGATATGATTATGAACAGAATCGTGATTTGGTATAACCATGATCTTTGATGTTTCGGTGATGAAAATTAACTTTGTCCCTGGATGAGGAAAGGAATTTAGAACTACAATTACGATTATGAGTTATACATGTGATTGAGGATGTGAATTGTTGATTGATGTTCTGAGGATAAAACATTGTTGGTAGACTTTTAACATGGAGAAAGATAATAGATTTTATGGTCTATTTGACTCTTCTAATGGATCGCTTCATTCTGCTTTAACTATGGTTGAAAAGTTTTATCATCTACCATATGTTCTAAATCTCGATTTATTATTGATGAAGACTATTGATAATTTATTTTATCTTTAGTAATAATATTCTTTACCGAGCTAGTTGTGCTCACCCTTTTGCTTCACAATTCCTTTCAGGTAATACGAGTGTAGTGTAGTGGGTCGAAGCGGGGATAACAGAGGAATAGAATCGGTGGTCATCATTTAGTAGTTATATTTGTTGAATCAAATAGGGTGAAGCGAACCCAACGTTGGAAGGGTGTTTTACCACTATCATACAAGATGTCTAATGACATACAACCTCGTATCATCATAAGACAAGGATGTGCTCATCCACTTGCTGAGTATATATACGAGCACTACCTATATAATCTTGGAGTTTGGTTGAAGTATAATTCTCAATTAGAGACGGTGGAGATAATGATATGTCAAGAGAAGACACACCATTTGGAAGAATATGATAGTAATCTTCTCATTTTTTTTGGGGTTTATTGGGTCAACCAAGGATAATTTTGTGGGCATATGATATCTATAATAACCTAGACGCATGGCCTCCCATGTACGAAGGTTTCCTTGAGCACTTCCCAAAGGTTTTAATTTCTAAAACAGTTTTTGACTGTACCTTTATGTAAGGTGTCATGGTGACGTGCTATCCAAGTTGGTGTCCAGAGTCACAGTTGGTATATTTTAGTATCAAAACTCACAACATATGTGTTATTGTATTTTGCACGACAATTGTTGTAATAAATTTGTAGTTGTTTTCTGTACCATGTATTTGGCGACTCAGAATGGGTTGGATGGAATGGACCTATTTTGGGGGCGTCACACACACACAAACACACACACACATATATATAGCATGTATTTGCTATGGAAAAAAATGAACAAATAACATTTTCACCATACATTACATGAAAAAAACTTTTCGAACAGAATTGCCCCCATATCAAGCCAATCTGGATAAATACTAAATCCGCTAGTTGAACTAGCGGAACACGAATCCATGATATTCTCAAATATATCAAATCTCAAATATTACGCCTTTTGGAGCTATCTCAAATATTACGCCTTTTGGTGGCTTGAGTTAAAGGCGGTGACAGGAAGTTGAAGAGAGAGAAATGGAGGAGGGGTTTATGAAAGGAAGAGAGGGTGGGGAGAGTATTCATGAATTTATGATGACTAGGGGAGGAGGGAGAAATGTGAGAATTATCCATATCTGGTTTTGTAACGAATACCTTATCCATTTGTTGGTTGGGTACCAATCATCATCTACTTTTATTTTATGTTGTTGAGAAAAGTCGTATATGGCCTTTTCATTAATGATATATATGCATGGGGAATGGCCTGTAAGATGTATAAGACTGGTAATAATGTGGTGCAAACTCTACAGAAATCAGTTACATGTTATGAAGCTGCAGAAATCGGTGGCAAAGGCGTAAATGTTATATGGGGCAATTCTATCCGAAAAGTTTTTTTCCTGTGTCCGCTAGTTGTGGATGGCGTAATTGCATTTTAAACCTCAGCCCTTAATTTATGTAATGTATGGTGGAAATACTATTTGTCCATTTTTCATTCATAGGAAATACATGATATGAATCATTTTCTATATATATATATATACCCTTCTACTTACATATAAAAGTCGGTTATTATATATATATACTAGTAATTGCCCGTGCCTGAAGACACGACGTAGCGAAAAATTAGATTAAAATTCGAAAAATACTACATTACCTAAAAACTTTTTGCAACCTAAAATAACTTACAATCACACATAACAATTATCATAATTCATCAGACCACTACAGTAAGACCCCAACTTTTTGAATAAAGATGAATTTTCTATAAATATTATTTTTGAATATTATGGGGTGAAATTGATATAATGTTATAGTTGTGGGTAATATTTATAAATTTTGCAAAGTACGCAAGTTGTTATATAATATTCGATTGGTCGGGGAATATTCGTTTTAACAGGAATATTCGTACAATGGCACAATCATTGGTGGACCCTACAACGGAATTATCATTTGATTGATAAAACGACAAAAATACTTTATGAAAATAACTACGGAAGTTTTACTGTTAATTATTAAAACACCTTTGTTAAAAGTATAAAGAATATCGCTATTGCATATAAGAGTAGACACAAGATTAATTATTGATGCTTACGTGATAAGTCACTCAGTTTTGTTGGTATTATTAATGTAATAATACATAAAATCTTTTTATTAAAAATAGAATACTTTTATAAAGTTATTCTATAAATAGAATATATTATATTCTATTATGCATAGTGTCAGCATAAAGGTTCCATGATAGTGTTTTACATAGTAAAATCTTTTTTATATAAAATGTAATACTTTTATAAAGTTATACATTTTTATTAGACAATAATTAGAATATATTATATTTTATTACGCATAGTGTTTGATAGTGCTTGCGAGATAAGTGTTCAGATAGTAAAATCTTTTATAAAGTTATTCATTTTATTAGATTATAAATAGAATATATTATATTTTATTTAAAAGATTTTTCTTTAAATATGGACCGTCGATTAAAGTAAATCAATCTGAACTGCTCATGAGTCGGCCATTTACGCAATTCCATTTTTCTATAAATAAGCTCATTCCTTCAATATTTTCATTTAATTCATCGAAACTCTGTAGAGATAAACTATAGAGAGAAAGAAGAAAGTATTCTCGCTACTTCACTACTTATATATCCAAGACTTTTCTTCTTAAGGTAGGGAATATTATTTGTTGTACTCGTAGGGAGTATTATTTCTTTTGTATTCATGAAGAGAACTTCTGTTATTCCATTCTTTATTATTACATTTGAATAACCTTTATACGCTGAAAGCTACCCTATACTTGGTGACATTATTCTATTATTCCGTCTTTTTTACTATTCTCGCTGAATATCCTGCATGCATGCTTTTACGTCGGACCGATTCCGCCTCTTTATTATTCTCGTTGGAATATCCTGTCTCAGACGCTTTTATGTCGGACTGGTTCCGCTCTTTATTATTATTTTGTTGGAATATTCATTCATGCGTTTTACGACTGGGACCGATTTAAATCCTTATTAGTATTCTCATTGAATAACTCGCTCTATACAAGCACCGCATGCATGGTGATTTCGTTGTTATTCCATTCTTTATTATTCTTTGGAACATCCCTCGCATAATGTAATTTTACCGACCGTTCCGTTATTTAGTATTCCATTTGAATAACTCGCATCCATGCTAAATACCGCTTGCAGATAATGATTTCTTTTGTTATTCCATTCTTTATTATACTCATTGGTTAAAGTTTGACTTTATACTCCATGAAATTAGTAGAATATCCACGATATTTGCGCTTCATCCAAAGATCTTTTCATGGAAATATTCTTCCTGGCATTCTTGAATTTTACTCTACAAAGCGAAGATCATGTTGACAATTTGGACGTTGTTGGTTCTTGGACAAATTAATTCTTGAACTTGTTTTTTGAATTCTTATATCATTGTCATCATCCTCATATTTATATTTTTTGAAAGTCATATGTGGCCCAGTAGTGCATAGATGGACTTGGTATGATTATGACAGAGGATTATTCTTGTAATCATAACCGTAATGTTACAAATGATGTGGTAAAAGTCCTCATTAGCTTTGTAGTGCATTGATGGATAGTTGTTGGCATGATCATGACCATTAATGAATACACAAATATTCTCAAATTCAGAGTGTATGGATAATTGTGGTCGTGATACTAAAGAATATCCTTGGTCGTAGTGCAGAGGGTGATTCGATGATGTGAATTATTTATTGTCGAGTCTCAAATGATAAAAGTCATGAAAACCTTTTAAATCATAGAAGATAGTAGATTTTATTCTCTACTTGACTCTTCTAATGGATCGCTTGTTTTCTCTGCTTAAACTTGATGTTTATTATATTGATCGGTTTAACATCGCTTAAGGCTAATGAAAATTTATTCTCGCATTATCTTAGTCATAATATTTTTTTATCGGGCTAGTTGAGCTCACCCTTTCTTTCACTTTGTCTCTTCGTGAAATGAGAATATAAGCGGAACTAGCCTGGGGAGCGGAGTGATGGTCCTAGATGGTGCATTAGTAGTCCTCACTATTCGTGAAATAGTGTGATAATAATTGTAATGAGGACTCCTTTTGAGTTTGTATACTCTCTAGTAGACAATATTTGTATTCAAACTCACAGTTTATGTTTTGTCATATTGTACACAATTGTTGTATTATTAAGTTGTATTTGAATTTGTACCATGTATCCGGCGACTCAAGATGGGTGATGTATACCGATTTTGGGGCGCCACAAACATCGGAAATTCTCTGACCATCACCGCTAACAGCTTTTAAGGTGGGACCACCGGAGTTAATTGGAGAGCCAAAACCACTTAAGGCGGAAGCATGGATAAAGCAGATCACCAAGATATTTGATGTCTTGGGATGCTCCGAGAGCAAAAGGTTCCTTGCCACCTTCATATTCATGCGTGAAGAGGCGATTCTTGGTGGGAATCAGAAAACGCACTCAAATTACTCGACGCGACTCAAGATGTCTTGGGAGAAGTTTCAAGAGCTATTCAACGACAAATACTTTACCGAGAGTATTCGTCAAATGAAAGAAGTGGAGTTTATCAAATTGGAACAAAACAATATGACCGTGTAGCAATACGAGGCTAAATTTGTGGAGTTATCCCGGTTTGCATCCCATTTGGTCGATAATGAGGAGCGAATGACGTGAATATTTTTAAGAGGTTTGAAACCGGAGATACGTCAATATCTTATTTCTCATAAACTGTGTTTGTACTCAGATGTTGTAAATAGGGCTCAGTTATTGGAGTGCGGTAACGAGTCAACGCAACCAAGAGAAAGCAGCCAGCAGCATGAAAATACTAGTGGTATCAGTCATCAAAACGGTGAGAACAAACGTGGAGGGAATCAACATGCCAGAAATGGTAACCACTTCAGTGGTAATCATGGCCAAGACAGTAAAAATGGATAATTCAAGAAAAGAAGATTCAACAATGATGAAAAGACGTCAACACCAGCAATTGTGGTTAAGGAAGGAGAACGACCACCTATCATATGCTTTAAATGCGTAGGGGAGGGACATATCAGTCCAAACTGCGCGATGCCATCCAAAACGTGTTATAATTGTGGAAGAGAAGGTCACCTAGCCTGATTTTGTCATTCATCAAGACAAGTTCATTTAGGATGGAGGCACCAAAGGTCCGTCCCGGAAAAGTCAAAGCCAAGAGGTGCAAAGGAGAGCGTTTGTTGTGACCTCCCAGAAAGTAAGGAACCCGAATGAGGTCATCACGGTAAGCTTATCATAAACTCTAAATAAGTCTATACCTTATTTGATCTGGGTTCTACCCATTCTTTTATTTCTCCTACTTGCGCTCAACGATTAAATTTGACTCGGAGAAATTAGACTTTGACTTATCTATGGAAACTCGGTTGGGAGAAACTTTCATTACATCCAATTGCTTATAAGTCTTGTTTGGTTCAAATCAGACGCTCACATTACTCGTCGATCTTATTTCATTGAAAATACTTGCATTTGATGTGATTCTAGGGATTGATTGGTTAACTACTCATCATGCAAAAATTGATTATTTTCGTAAGGTTGTTAGGTTTCATATTCCTAACCAACCTATTATGCAAATTCAAGCAACCAATCCATTAAAATAAATCACTGTCATCTCAAGCCATAAAGCTATTCGTTTATTTAAAAACGGATGTCAAGCTTTCTTAGCTCATGTCACGGATCTAAACAAAAATACGTTTGTTTTGAATGATATTTCTATTGTTAATGAATTTCCTGACGTATTCCCTGAAGAACTTCCTGGCCTACCCCCAGAGCGTGAAATTGAATTTTGTATCGACCTTGAATCTAGTACAAAACTCATTTCCAAAGCCCCATATCGAATGGCTCCTATTGAACTTCGTGGAGTTAAATACTCAATTGTAGGAATTGTTAGACATTGGTTTTATTCGTCCCTAGTACTTCTCCTCGGGGTGCTCTCTGCTCTATTCGTGAAGAAGAAAGATGGAAGTATGCGACTTTGTATTGATTATCTGGAGTTGAATCATGTCACCATCAAAAATAGGTACCCATTGCCACGTATTGATGATGACTGTTTGACCCGATTGCAAGGAGCCAAATTCTTTTCAAAGATTGATCTTCGTTAGGATATCACCAATTGAAGATTAGTAACCGATGACATTCCAAAGATGGATTTTAGAACTTCCATGACGGCATTATGAATTCCTAGTCATGTCTTTTGGATCGACTAATGCTCCGCCGCTTTCATGGATATGATGAACCGAGTATTCAAAGAATATTTGGATCACTTTGTGGTCGTCTTTATTGATGACATCCTCATATATTCCAAAACCCGTGAAGATCATGAGCAACACTTGAGGTCGACACTCCAAAAGCTTCGTGAATATAAGCTTTATGCCAAGTTGAAGAAATGCGAAGTTCTGGCTTGAGGAAGTAGCATTCCTTGGGCACGTGGTATCAAGTCATGGAATATCTGTTGACCCAGCAAAGATTGAAGCTATTCAAAGCTGGGAGCAACCTAAATCAGTGACTGAAGTACATAGCTTTTGAAAGTAGTATGCACACAAGCCGATCATGTTTGATGATAAAGCATATACTTTGTAACAATCTTATTCATTTATTAATAAAAAGTATTATTTATTAAAGGCTTTTAATTATCTACATGATGCTGTTTTATAATATGTGATAAACCCATAGTTTTAAGCAATGCTTTTAGAATAATGATGATGATCATTCTAATGAGATCTAAATTCTTAGAAAGCTTAAGACTAAAATAGTTCCCAATCGTTGGATCACTAAATTGGGGATTAGTGAATCCGGATAGATTACGTACATACGCTGTCATTTCATTGGATGAGGATGATAGATCTCATAATCATTTGTGTGGAGACACTAAAGCAAGTATGTATGTGCTTTTTGGAGAATAAGTTCACTGAACGTGGCTCGCTAAGGAATACCTAATAGAGTTTTACTTGTCTGTCAATAGGAATTCCTGTAGTGATAGTTGTACAAGTGATCCTTGGACTTGATATCATCATAGTATCTTGTGTATGATGAGTTATACTTTGACTTATTCCTTAAGACCCTTAGGGTATATCAAAGGGTATGCTTGGATATAATAAGTTGTACGTGGAGATAATGTATGATCAATAAAGAATCTACCACTTCTAGTAAAAGAAGAGATGTAAGACCCCAACTTGTTATTAATGCAATTTAATTTTTTCTATTTATTATTTTGAAATAGTAAGGGTTGATTTGATTAATGTGGATAGTTATGGGTAAAATACACAAATATTTCAAAATAAGCAAGTGGTTATAAAATATTCATTGTTATCGGGGAATATTCGTTTGGTCGTGGAATATTCAGATCGCTTGGGAATATTAAAGACGATGGTAAATGACCATGTATGGGCCCCATAATGGAAAGCGATTGGATGAAGAAAATGACAAATATAAGTTGTTTAAAAATAACAGTAGTTGTTATTCAAGTATTATCTTGTTAAAATACTCTATGGTTAAAACACAAGAAGACACCAGATTGCACAAATTATCGATTCTTACGTAAGAAGGCACTACTCAATAATGGTTACGATGAATTATCGCTCAAAGATGTTAGTGATTTAATAATTGTCTGCGTTGATATTTTATATCATTGTTGTTGTAATAATTGTCATTACACAAGATTTTTCATTATTGAAGCAATAATTATATTATCTGAATAATATTATTAGATAACATTATTGGCAATGTCTAGAAAGTTACGTCAAGGAGAGGTTTGGTCACCTAATTGTGCGCCAAGAAGGAGAAATTTTATCGAAAGCCCCTCTTCCAGGAACCCGTGCAGTTGTCAATATTGTGATTCTGTAATATTATTTGTGAATAATTAATTATTGATTCATATGATGAGGAAAATATTGATTTTATGTGGATATAGATGGAGAAAATTTTAATGTGACAATTGTTGAAAATTGAAATTTTATCTTTTTCGATAAAATAATTCATTTAAATATAATTTTATATTTTAATTATATAATAATGATGATGTTTTTACGATGAATGTGAGATATATGAGTATATGTGGAGGAGGAGTATTTTTGTTACCAAAAATATTTAAAGCATGTTTTATGTGTCGGTGGACCCCATTTCTTGACTGAAATTTGATTATAGCTTGTAAAATCGCCCGTTTATGGATTTCGGTCAATTTTTGTTTAGAATTTGGAAAAACTTCCTTCTGTAAAGTTGTAGATAATGGAATTTCCTATAAAAATACGCGAGATTCGAATTTTCTGACAAAAGAGCTATTTATTGTGAATTATTGAAGTTCCGAAGCTCCGAAATAATTGATTTTTAGAAGTTTAAAATATTTTTAATTTCAAAAACGTGTTTTTCATTTTGAGGCCCTTATGTAACATGTGATAGAGGCTGAAATCAGTTGGAAGAAGTGTGTGTATGAGATTTTGGAAAAATATAATAATATTTAATAAATTTTCTACTTTGGTGTTCTAAGCATTTTCCTTTAAATAGGGTGCTTAGGTTAGAATTGAAAATCACACCAGAAACTAAAGTTTTTTCTTTCTATATTATCGAGCGTATTCTTGTGAGTATTTTGAGTATATTTTGAGTATTGCTATACTAAGTGCAAGTTCAAGTCATAGCTTTATATTCTTGTTTCAAATTGTAAATCTTGATCTTTCGAGGTAAGGGATATTATTTTTTCGTAATGATATTATTTTTTCAATATCATTATGCTAAAATATTGATCCGAAAATTTTATCAAATTTGAAACTTTTGGTGTCTGAGTTCTTATTCACGATACTCTGACTATTCACGATACTACACTATTCACTTAACACGACACTATTCATCGAAAAAATAAAATTTTTCCTTTTCGCCTAAAATATCTATTGTGGATACTAACTTTGATTGTATCCATGTTTTGATCATTCTTGAATTTTACACCACTATGATTATTTTTGAGGTATTTTTGGACATGGATAAAACAAAGTATTTAATCCTTAATCCTTAATCCTTGTCATTTTGTTTTTCCTTTGGATTCGCTTTCTTCAAAAATATTTTCATCATCCTCGGCCTTAAATGATGATATTATTGAATATCTTTGGCCTCAGAAGTGCAAAAGATGAATGATTTTCGATGAATATCTTTGGTCCGTAAAGGCAAAAAGATGAACAGTGTTTAGATAAACATAATTAATCGATGAATATCTTTGGGCCAGTAGTGCAAAGATGAATATTTGATTCCAGATATATATTGATTGATGTTATAGGGATAAAAGATAGAGCGATGAACTTTTAAATTCATACATAGAAGATAGTAGTTTGCATTCTCTACTTAACTCTTCTAATGAATTATTATTTTTCCTGCTAATATTGATTTAAAACTTGTTGTCTATTCTATTCTATTAGATTTTTCCTCGTTGAAGACTAATGATAATTTGTTGTATATTATCTTAGTCATAATATTCTTTATCGGGCTAGTTGAGCTCACCCTTTTCCCTTTTGTTCCATTTTTCTTCTCGTGAGGCGAGAATATAACGAAAGTATTTAGCTCTGGGGGTATGGAATGAAGGTTCTAGAGAGAGTTGTTTAGTAGTCCTCACCATTTTGTAAAATAATGTATCAATAAATGTGATGAGGATTTATTTGAGTATAGATATTGTCTAGAAGATAATATTTGTATTCAAACTCACGCTTTTACTTGTTGTAATAATAAAGTTGTAGTTGTTTTCGTATCATATATTGACAACTCAAAATGGGTGATGTATACCTATTTTGGGGGCGTCGCGGTTGGTATCGAGCTTAGGATATGATCTCCATGAGATCGGGGAATAGAACTAGGAGGAGAGACGAGTAAATCCTTCGCTAAAGTGTGTCTTACCTAAGCTTATTTGTTAGTTGGTCAAGATATAGGGGATATATGTGATATATTGATTTCCTTAATTAACCCCTGCTTTTTATGATGATATTTGAGAATGTCGATCGAGAATATTAATAAATGGAGTAAATGAGACGTGTAGACGCTCTGACTCACCAACGAAGAGAACGCGGCAACAGTGGCAATGTTCCTCCTATGAACAACACCACCGAAAGCAGATGATGAACGAGGGGATGTTTAGAAGCCTTTTGCAGTTCATGCAAAATCAGAAGAGGGAGACTCGTGTTCAAAATACAGGAGGAAATGATAGCAATTCACGGGTTGTCAAAGCCAAGTAGTTCAAAGAGTTGGGACCACCAGAATTCTGGGGAAAGCCGGATCCGATTAAGGCGGAGACGTGGGTCAAACAAATCACCAAGATATTCGATGTCTTGGGATGCACGGAGGAACAGAAGGTGCCATTCGCCACCTTTATGTTCCGTGAATGAGGCGATTATTTGTGGGAGTCGTGAAGTGCACTCCATCCACCAAGGCCAAGATGTCTTCGGGAGACATTTGAAACTATTTAATGACAAATACTTTCCGAAAGTGTTCGTCATATGAAGGAAGTGGAGTTCATCAGATTAGAACAAAACAACATGATTAAGATCTCAAAGACGAGGCAAAGTTTGCAGAGTTATCCGTGTTTGCACCACATTTGGTGGAGAATGAGGAACATATGACGCGGATGTTTCTGAGAGGTTTGAAACCCGACATACGACAATATCTCATTTCTCATAAATTTTCTCTCTATTCAGATGTTGTAAACAGGGCTCAATTATTAGAGTGAGATAACGAGTACGGCCAACCGAGGGACCACAATCGTGGATCATCTTGGAGATAGCGATCAACAAAACAACGATAACCAATGGAGAAAGAAAAAGACGGACAAAATGGTAACCACTGGTGGTAATCATGGCCATGAAAATAGAAGAAGCGAGTCGGGAGGAGATTTTAAAAAGTGGAGATTTAACAACGACCATGTGAAGACGATAGTCTTAAGAACAACCGGTTCTAAGGAGGAGAACGACCACCCGGTCATATGCTATAAATGCGGAAAGAGGGACATATCACCAAACCGCCCACAACAGTTCAAGGTATGCTATAATTGTGGAAAGGAAGGACATATCGCCGAGATTAGACGAGAATGAAACCTAGTTCAATGGGATGGTGACTCAAAAGATCGTCCCGTAAAAGTCAAAGTCAATCTGTTCGGAAGAGCGTTTGTTGTGATGGTCAAAATGCGAGGAACCCAAACGAGGTGATCACGGGTAAGCTATTTATAAATTCTTGCGAAGTTTATACCTTACTTGATACCGGGTTTACCATTCATTTATCTCTCCTACTTGTGCTCAACGTTTAAACTTGACTCGGAGAAATTAGACTTTGACCTATCTGTGGAAACTCCGTTAGAGAAACTTTCATCACATCCATCGCTTATAAATCTTGTTTGATTCAAGTTGGCACCATCACCTTACCGTTGACCTTATCTCTTTAAAGATACTTGCTTTTGATGTGATTTTAGGGATTGATTGGTTAACTACTCATCATGCCAAAATTGATTATTTTCGTAAGGTTGTTAGTTTTCATATTCTTAACCAACTTTGTTGTATGAATTCAAGCAACTAAACCATTAAAATCAATCACCGCTATATCTAATCATAAAGCTATTCGCTTATTAAAAAACGGATGTCAAGCTTTCTTAGCCCATGTTATGGATTTGAATAAAGACACGCCAAATTTGAATAATATTCTGTTGTTATTGACTTTTTTCCGACGATTTCTGAAGAACTTCCTTGGCCTACCCCGTAACGTGAAGTTGAATTCTTTATTGATCTTGAACCGGTACAAAGCCCATTTCTAAACCCCATATCGAATGGCTCTATTGAACTTCAGAGTTAAAGGTCCAACTACAGGAATTGTTGGACATCGGTTTCATTCTACCTAGTACATCTCTTTGGGTGTGCCTGTTTTATTAAGTAAAGAAGAAGAAAGACGGGAGTATGCGACTTTGTATTGACTATCGGGAATTGAAACATGTCACCATCAAGAATAGGTATCCTCTACCTCGTATTGATGACTTGTTTGACCAATTCTGTAAGGGCACAATTTTTTTCAAAGATCGGTCTTCGTTCGGATATCATCACCAAGATTAGAACTGAGGATATTCCAAAGACTGCCTTTAGAACTTGGTGCGGGCATTATGAATTTTTAGTCATGTCTTTCGGATTGACTAATGCTCCTGCGGTTTTCATGGATATGATGAACCGAGTATTCAAGGAATATTTGGATCAGTTCGTTGTTGTCTTTATTGATGACATCCTCATATATTCCAAAAGTCGTGAAGATCATGAGCACCATTTGAAGCTGGTACTCCAAAGGCTTTGTGAAAACAAGCTTTATGCCAAGTTGAAGAAATGCGAGTTCTGGCTTGAGGAAGTAGCATTCCTTGGGCACGTGGTGTCGAAACATGGAGTATCTGTTGATCCGCCAAGATTGAAGCAATACAAAGTTGGGAGCAACCAAGTCGATGGATCAAGTACGTAGTTTTTGGGCTTAATGGTTATTATCGGAGATTCGTGGAAGGGGTTTTCTAATCGCTACTCCATTAACCCAAACTAACTCCGGAAGGATACAAAATTCGTTTGGGAGCGAAGAATGCGAGAAGAGTTTCCAAAGCTTAAGAGGAGACTTATTTTAAGACTCTATTCTAACAATACCATCTGGTTTGGATGGATTTGTTATCTACAGCGATGCTTCAGGAAAAGGGTTAGGATGTGTTCTCATGTAACGTGGGAAAGTCATAGCTTATGCCTCGCGACAACTTAAAGAATATGAGAGGAATTATCCTACTCATGATCTAGAGTTGGCAGCAGTCATTTTCGTGCTAAAGATATGAAGGCACTATCTATATGGGGAAAAAGTGGAGATATATTCATACCATAAAAGCCTTAAATATTTCTTCACTCAAAAAGAACTCAACATGCGGCAGCGACGTTGGCTCGAGCTATTAAAAGACTACGACCACACTATTCAATACCATCCTGGAAAAACGAACGTGGTAGCTGACGCGTTGAGTAGAAGATCATATGCAAGAATGAGTGCAATGATGTCAAGTATACGCATAGAGCCAACTTTAATAGAAAAAGTTAAGGTTGTCAAGCCACCCACCCTTGAGGCGATGCGTATGAAGAAGAAAGTACAAGAAGGTGCTATCCGTAAGCGAGAATTGATGAAGAAGGAATACATCGAGTCCAATTGTAAGACCCGAATTTTATGAAATAAAAGTATTCAATTTTTTTAATTACTATTCATGAGTTACTATTCACGAAGTTACTATTTACGAAGTTCTTATTCATGAGTTACTTATTCACGAGTTACTATTCACGAGTACTATTCATGAAGCATGATAATTTTTTTTAGAAGAAGGCATTACTCAATAATTGTTACAAAGTAATTATTTGCTCAATATTTTATTTTATTGATTCAATAATTGCTACGTTGATATTTTATATTATTATTGTTTCAATAATTGTCACTAAGAAGATTTTCCATTATTGGAGCAATAATTCATATTATCCGAATAATATTATTGGATAATATTATTGGCAATGCCTAGAAAGTTACATCTAAGGAGAGGTTTGGTCACCTAATCGCGCGCCAAGAAGTGAGAAATTCTTATTGGAAAGCCCCTCTTTCTGGAGCGCTTTTGGTTGTCAATATTGTGATTATGTAATATTATTTGTGAATAATTAATTATTGATTTTTATGATGAGAAAAATATTTATTTTATGTGGATATAGATGGAGAAAATTTTTAAAGTGACAATTGTTGAAAATTAATATTTTATCTTTTTCTGATAAAATAATTCATTTAAATATATTATTTTAATAATATATTAATGATGATATTTTTACGATGAATGTGGGATATATGAGTATATGTGGAGGAGAAGTATTTTTGTTACCAAAAATATTTAAAACATGTTTTATGTGTCGGTGGACCCCATTTCTTGACTGAAATTTGATTATAGCCTGTAAAATCGTCCGTTTGTGGATTTCGGTCAATTTCTGTTTGGAATTTGGAAAAACTTTCTTCTGAAAAGTTGTAGAGAATTGAATTTCCTATAAAAACTCGTGAGATTCGAATTTTCTGATAAAAGGGCTATTTATTATGAATTATTGAAGTTCCGAAGTTCCGAAATAATTGATTTTTGAAAGTTTTAATTAATTTTAATAACAAAAACGTTTTTTTTGTTTTTGTCATTATTAGTGGCTGAATTCAGATGGTCAGATGGTCAGAGTGGGCGTAGGAATTTAATATATATTATATTAATATTTTATTAAATTTTTTGCTTTGGTGTTCTAAGCATTTTCCTATAAATAGGGTGCTTAGGTTAGAATTGAAAATCACACCGTAAAGCTGAAGTTTTCTCTCTATATTATCGAGTGTATTCTTGTGAGTATTTTGAGTATACTTTGAGTATTGCTATACGGTGCAAGTTCGATTCGGCGTTATTCGGTCAAGATCGCTTTTTGAGGTAAGGATAGTAAAGGGATTTTAAGGGTTATTATGTTTTTAGTTTGGAAATTTTTCTGAACCTTCAAAAATTCTGGAAAAATTTGAAATAATATTTTGATGAGTTTTGTAGAGTGTGTCCAAAATGGCGATTTTGGATGTATAGATTAGGAGTTATGGATTTTATGAGAAAAGACTATTTTAAAAGTAACTATTTATAACTCCTTGTGATTAACTCCAAAATTGATGAAATTTTATTGGGGTACATCTATATAATATCAGTATACCGTGTAAATTTCAGAATTTTTGGATAAAAGTATAATTTATGATAAATGTTTAAATATTCGGTGGTTTTGGCCATATGAAAAATAGTAAATGAATTTTAAAATTTTGAGAAAATATATGTTCAATATGGGACTATGTTATGCTAAATCCCAGAAAAGAAATATTTTTGGAACTGATTTGGTATTTTTCATGAAAATATTCTAGTTATGAGTAAATGAATTAAATATGTTATGTGAAGTAAGAAAATTGGAAAATATGATTTTATGGCTTGAGAACCATATATGAGGTATATGCAGATTTTTGATGAGGGTTTTGGTTATTGGTGATGAAATCTTATGAGTTTGGCATTTTATGATGATTAAATGCATCAATTAGTAAAGTGTAAACAATTTAATTAAATTGTTTATAAATTTTAGAAATGATTAAAATATTATTGTAATATTAATAATATTAGATTATGAGATTTCTAAGTGATTTATAACATTTGGATTAAGGTGTTATAAATATGGATATGAATTTTATTATGAAACTTTATCTTTTAGGTGTCGAGGTTTCTTATGCTGCACGTATAATCTGATTTATGTATGAATACGGGTCTTATTCATGACAAATTGGTTTCTTCTTTGACCAAATTATCGTTGATTTATGAATCTTACTCTTGAAATTAAAACTATGTTTTGATTATATTGTTTTTATATAACATTCTTATAACCCTAATGATAATATTTCTCTTTGACTTGAGTGTAAAGATGGGTAGATTATTGGTATGATCGTGACCATAGGTTCTCTTTGGCCGAAGAGTGCAAAAGTTGAATTGTTGACTGGTATGATCATGACCATTGAATTTACAATTGAATATTTTTAGCTTAAGTGCAAAGGTGAATTGATCAACATGGTTATAATTATTGTTATATAACTTCTGAAATGATTATGTATTTCTTTGATGTATGAATATCTTTGGCTCAGAAGTAGTGCAAAGATGACTTGTTGATGAATATCTTAGCTTTGTAGTGCAAAGATGAATTATTGATGAATATCTTTGGCTCGTAATGCAAAGATGATGACATTGTTGAATATCTTTGCTTTGTAGTGTAAAGATGAAGCTGTTGATGAATATCTTTGGCCCGTGGTGCAAAGATGAATTTATTAGTATGATTATGAACAAGAAGCGTGATTTGGTATAACCATGATATTTGATGTTTTGGGTAAAGACGGTGATGAAAATTATCTTCGTCCGGATGAGAAGAGGAATTTAGAATCACAATTATGATTATGAGTTATTCATATGATTGTGGGAAAGGAACTGTTGATTGATGTTCTGAGGATAAAATATTGTTGGTGGACTTTAAGCGTGGAGAAGACAATAGACTTTATAGTCTATTTGACTCTTTTAATGGATTGCTCGTTCCGCTGCAACTATGGTTGAAAAGTTTTATCATCTACCATATGTTCTAAATCTCTGATTTATTATTGATGAAGACTATTGATAATTTATGTATCTTTAGTTATAATATTCTTTACTGAGCTAGTTGTGTTCACCCTTTTGTTTCACAATTCCTTTCAGGTAATAAAAGTGTAGCTGGGTTGAGCGGGGATAACAAGGGAATAGAACGGTGGTCTATAGTTGTTGAGGTTCTCCCTAAAAGAGGTGAGGCGAACCCAACTTTGGAAGGGTGTTTTGTCACTATCATACAAGATGTCTAATGACATACAAACTCGTGTTATCATAAGACATGGTTGTGCTCATCCACTTGCTGAGTATATTTACAAGCACTACCTATATAATCTTGGTGTTTGTTTGGAGTATAATACCCAATTAGAGACAGTGGAGATAATGATATGTCAAGAGAAGACTCACCATTGGGAAGAATATGATAGTAATCTTCTCGTTTTTCTTTGGGGTCTATTCAATCAACCGAGGATAATTGCGTGGCCATATGATATCTACCATAACCTAAAAGCATGGCCTCCCATGTATGAAGGTTTCCTTGAGCACTTCCCAAAGATTCTAATTTCTAAAACAGTTTTTGACTATACCTTTATGTAAGGTGTCATTGTGACGTGCTACAGTTGGTATATATTTGTATCCAAACTCATAACATATGTGTTTTTGTATTTTACACGACAATTGTTGTAATAAAGTTGTAGTTGTTTTCCGTACCATATATTTGGCGACTCAGAATGGGTTGGATGGAATGGACCTATTTTGGGGTCGTTACATTTGGTATCAGAGCTTAGGGATATGATCTCAAGTGAGATTGGGATTAGAACTAGGAGGGAGAGATGAGTAAATTCTTATTTAGTGTGTCCTACCTAAGCTTATTTGTTGGTCGGTCATAATATCGGGATATTATGTGATATGTTAATTTGTTAAATTAACCCTTGTTTGAAGTCGTATTCTAGAATGATATCCGAAATACGTGAGAGAAGCAATGGAGAAATCATGATGACGGGGATATAGAATCGAAATGAAAGCAAGGTATTCTCAACTCTTTGAAATACAGTGCACGTAAATTTCGGGGACGAAATTTCATAAGGAGGGAGATTGTAAGACCGAATTTTATGAAATAAAAGTATTCAATTTTTTTTAATTACTATTCATGAGTTACTATTCACGAGTTACTATTTACGAGTTACTATTCATGAGTTACTATTCATGATTCTTATTCATGAGTTCTATTCACGAGTTACTATTCACGAGTACTATTCATGAAGCATGATAATTTTTTTTTTCGTGAAGGCATTACTCAATAATTGTTACGGTAATTCTTTATTGATATTTTATTTTATTGATTGATAATTGCTACGTTGATATTTTATATTATTATTGTTTCAATAATTGTCACGTAGACCTGATATTTTCCATTATCAGACAATAATTCATATTATCTGAATAATATTATTGGATAACATTATTGGCAATGCCTAGAAAGTTCTGTCTAAGGAGAGGTTTGGTCACCTAATCAAGGCCAAGTAAGGAGAAATTCTTATTGGAAAGCCCTCTTTCCGGAAGCGCACGGTTGTCAATATTGTGATTATGTAATATTATTTGTGAATAATTAATTATTGATTTTTATGATGAGAAAAATATTTATTTTATGTGGATATAGATGGAGAAAATTTTTAAAGTGACAATTGTTGAAAATTAATATTTTATCTTTTTCTGATAAAATAATTCATTTAAATATATTATTTTAATAATATATTAATGATGATATTTTTACGATGAATGTGGGATATATGAGTATATGTGGAGGAGAAGTATTTTTGTTACCAAAAATATTTAAAACATGTTTTATGTGTCGGTGGACCCCATTTCTTGACTGAAATTTGATTATAGCCTGTAAAATCGTCCGTTTGTGGATTTTGGTCAATTTCTGTTTGGAATTTGGAAAAACTTTCTTCTGAAAAGTTGTAGAGAATTGAATTTCCTATAAAAACTCGCGAGATTCGAATTTTCTGATAAAAGGGCTATTTATTATGAATTATTGAAGTTCCGAAGTTCCGAAATAATTGATTTTTGAAAGTTTTAATTAATTTTAATAACAAAAACGTTTTTTTTGTTTTTGTCATTATTAGTGGCTGAATTCAGATGGTCAGATGGTCAGAGTGGGCGTAGGAATTTAATATATATTATATTAATATTTTATTAAATTTTTCGCTTTGGTGTTCTAAAGCATTTTCTATAAATATAGGTGCTTAGGTTAGAATTGAAAATCACACCGTAAACTCAAGTTTTTCTCTCTATATTATCGAGCGTATTCTTGTGAGTATTTTGAGTATACTTTGAGTATTGCTATCTGATGTGCAAGTTAGATTCAAATACGTTATTCAAATGAAATCAAGACGCTCTTTTGAGGTAAGGGATAGTAAGGGATTTTAAGGGTTATTATGTTTTTAGTTTGGAAATTTTTCTGAACCTTCAAAAATTCTGGAAAAATTTGAAATAATATTTTGATGAGTTTTGTAGAGTGTGTCCAAAAATGGCGATTTTTGGATGTATAGATTAGGAGTTATGGATTTTATGAGAAAAGACTATTTTAAAAGTAACTATTTATAACTCCTTGTGATTAACTCCAAAATTGATGAAATTTTTATTGGGGGTACATCTATATAATATCAGTATACCGTGTAAATTTCAGAATTTTTGGATAAAAGTATAATTTATGATAAATGTTTAAATATTCGGTGGTTTTGGCCATATGAAAAATAGTAAATGAATTTTTAAAATTTTGAGAAAAATATATGTTCAATATGGGACTATGTTATGCTAAATCCCAGAAAAGAAATATTTTTGGAACTGATTTGGTATTTTTCATGAAAATATTCTAGTTATGAGTAAATGAATTAAATATGTTATGTGAAGTAAGAAAATTGGAAAATATGATTTTATGGCTTGAGAACCATATATGAGGTATATGCAGATTTTTGATGAGGGTTTTGGTTATTGGTGATGAAATCTTATGAGTTTGGCATTTTATGATGATTAAATGCATTAATTAGTAAAGTGTAAACAATTTAATTAAATTGTTTATAAATTTTAGAAATGATTAAAATATTATTGTAATATTAATAATATTAGATTATGAGATTTCTAAGTGATTTATAACATTTGGATTAAGGTGTTATAAATATGGATATGAATTTTATTATGAAACTTTATCTTTTCGTGTCGAGTTCTTATACATGCGTATACTGCAGTACTATGTATGAATACGGGTACTATTCATGACAAATTGGTTTCTTCTTTGACCAAATTATCGTTGATTTATGAATCTTACTCTTGAAATTAAAACTATGTTTTGATTATATTGTTTTTTATATAACATTCTTATAACCCTAATGATAATATTTCTCTTTGACTTGAGTGTAAAGATGGGTAGATTATTGGTATGATCGTGACCATAGGTTCTCTTTGGCCAAGAGTGCAAAAGTTGAATTGTTGATCGGTATGATCATGACCATTGAATTTACAATTGAATATTTTTAGCTTAAGTGCAAAGGTGAATTGATCAACATGGTTATAATTATTGTTATATAACCACGAAATGATTATGTATTTCTTTGATGTATGAATATCTTTGGCTCGTAGTGCAAAGATGACTTGTTGATGAATATCTTAGCTCAGTAGTGCAAAGATGAATTATTGATGAATATCTTTGGCTCGTAATGCAAAGATGACTTTGTTGTTGAATATCTTTGCTTTGTAGTGTAAAGATGAATGTTGATGAATATCTTTGCCCGAAGTGGCAAGTGCAGATGAATTTATTAGTATGATTATGAACAAGAAGCGTGATTTGGTATAACCATGATATTTGATGTTTCGTGTAAAGACGGTGATGAAAATTATCTTCGATCCGGATGAGAAGAGGAATTTAGAATCACAATTATGATTATGAGTTATTCATATGATTGTGGAAAGGAGGCTGTTGATTGATGTTACAGGATAAAATATTGTTGGTGGACTTTTAACGTGGAGAAGACAATAGACTTTATAGTCTATTTGACTCTTTTAATGGATTGCTTCGTTTCGCAACGCAACTATGGTTGAAAAGTTTTATCATCTACCTATATGTTCTAAATCTACGATTTATTATTGATGAAGACTATTGATAATTTATGTATCTTTAGTTATAATATTTTTCTTGAGCTAGTTGTGTTCACCCTTTTGTTTCACAATTCCTTTTGTGTAATAAAAGTGTAATTTGGGTTGAAGGGGATAACAAGGGAATAGAGCGGTGGTCTATAGTTGTTGAGGTTCTCCTAAAAGAGGTGAGGCGAACCCAACTTTGGAAGGTGTTTTGTCACTATCATACAAGATGTCTAATGACATACAAACTCGTGTTATCATAAGACATGGTTGTGCTCATCCACTTCTTCGAGTATATTTACAAGCACTACCTATATAATCTTGGTGTTTGTTTGGAGTATAATACCCAATTAGAGACAGTGGAGATAATGATATGTCAAGAGAAGACTCACCATTGGGAAGAATATGATAGTAATCTTCTCGTTTTTTCTTTGGGGTCTATTGGGTCAACCGAGGATAATTACGTGGCCATATGATATCTACCATAACCTAAAAGCATGGCCTCCCATGTATGAAGGTTTCCTTGAGCACTTCCCAAAGATTCTAATTTCTAAAACAGTTTTTGACTATACCTTTATGTAAGGTGTCATTGTGACGTGCTACAGTTGGTATATATTTGTATCCAAACTCATAACATATGTGTTTTTGTATTTTACACGACAATTGTTGTAATAAAGTTGTAGTTGTTTTCCGTACCATATATTTGGCGACTCAGAATGGGTTGGATGGAATGGACCTATTTTGGGGTCGTTACATCCACTCCAGACTTTGTGTCCCTAACGACTCTGATTTGAAGTACAAGATTATGATGGAGGCACACAATACACCATTTGTAATCCATCTTGGAAGTACCAAAATGTATCGTGATCTTCGACATACATTTTGGTGGAACAATATGAAGAGAGAGATTGCAAAGTTTATCTCAATGTGTTTAACTTGTCAACGTGTAAAGGCGGAGCATCTAGTACCTAAGGGTCCGTTGCAACCACTTGAGATTCTGAAATAGAAGTGGGAACACATTACCATGGATTTCGTTACGGGTCTTCCTACGGTTTCTCAACGCATCAATGTTATTTGGGTTATTGTTGATAGATTAACCAAGTCTGCTCATTTCTTTCCGATACGGGAGACTTATTCCCTTGAACGTCTTGCTAGTATATATGTAAATGAGATTTTGAGGTTGCATGGCATGCCAGTATCCATAGTTTCGGATCGTGACCCAAGATTCACTTCAAGATTTTGGGTTAGCTTGCAAAAAGCTATGGGCGCGGATTTATGATTGATTTAAGCATACCATCCTCAAAGCAGACGGACAATCGAGAGAGAGGACTATTCAAACTCTTGAAGATCTATTAAGACTCGTGTCCTAGACTTCAAGGCGGTTGGGATAAGTATTTACCATTTGTGGAATTCTCCTACAACAACAGATTATCGGCAAGTATAGGTGTGGCTCCATTGAAGCATTATATGGATGAAAATGTCGCTCTCTCGGTATGTTGGGGACGAGGTGGGTGAAGCAACATTGTTGGGACCCGAGTTGAATGCGATATGACTACGGAAAAGATCCAAATGATTCGACAACGTATACAAAGCGGCACAAGATCGACAAAAGAGTTTATGCGGATCTTCATCGAAAGGACGTAGAATTTAGTATAGGGGATCATGTATTGTTACGAGTTGCTCCATGGAAGGAGTTACAAGATTTGGGAAGAGAGGAAAGCTCAATCCACGATTTATTGGTCCATTTCAAATTCTTGACCGAGTAGGAAATGTAGCCTATATAGACTCGCGTTACCTCCGAGTATGTCTCGTGTTCATAATGTGTTTCACATATCGTACTTCAGTAAATATGTGAAAGACCGAACCACGTTATAGAGTTAGAACCAGGGGACGAGATAATAGAAGACTTAACGATATGAGGAGGTATGTGGCGCCCCAAAATAGGTATACATCACCTATTCCGAGTTGTCAATACATGGTACGAAACAACTACAACTTTATTATTACAACAAGAAAGCGTGAGTTTGAATACAAATATTATCTTCTAGACAATATCTATACTCAAATAAATCCTCATCACATTTATTGATACATTATTTTACAAAAATGGTGAGGACTACTAAACAATTCTTTCTAAAACCTTCATTCCATACCCAGACTGCGTACTTTCTTATATTCTCGCCTCCCGAGAAAAATGGAACAAAAAGGAAAAGGGTGAGCTCAACTAGCTCAAAAAGAATATTATGACTAAGATAATATACAACAAATTATCGTTAGTCTTCAACAGGAAAAATCTAATAATACAATAGACAACAAATTTTAAATCAATATTCATTGTTGAAATAATAATTCATTAGAAGAGTTAAGTAGAGAATGCAAACTATTATCTTCTATGTATGAATTTAAAAGTTCATCGTCTATCTTTTATTCTGTAACATCAATCAATATACATCCGGAATCAAATATTCATCTTTGCACTACTGAGCCAAAGATATTCATCATTAATTGGTCATGTTCTTTTAAACACTGTTCATCTTTTTGCACTACTGTGCCAAAGATATTAATCGATCGGTCATGTTCATCTCAACACTGTTCATCTTTGCACTCTGAGGCCAAAGATATTCTTGAGAAATCATTCATCTTTTGCACTACTGGCCAAAGATATTCCATAATATCATCATTTAAGACTGAGGATGATGAAAAATATTTTTTTTAAAGAAACGAATCCAGTGAAACAAAATGACAAGGATTAAGGATTCGTACTTGGTTTTATCCACGTCCAAAAATACCTCAAAAATAATCATAGTGGTGTAAAATTCAAGAATGATCAAAACATGGATACAATCAGAGTTAGTATCCAGAATAGATGTTTTGGACGAAAAGAAGAAATTTTATTTTTCTATTGAATAGCATCAGAGTATCGTGAATAGTCTCAGTATATCGTGAATAGTGCCGTATACGTGAATAGTAACTCCGACACCAAAAGATAGAAATTCCACAAAAACATCTTCACGCTTCATGAATAGTACTCGTGAATAGTAACTCGTGAATAGTAACTCGTGAATAGTAACTCATGAATAGTAACCCATGAATAGTAACCCCGACATGAAAAAGTTCCAAATTTGATAAAAACTTCAGATCAACATTTCAGCATAATGATATTGAAGAAATAATATCATTACGAAAAAAAAAATAATATCCCTTACCTCGAAAGATCGGTCTTTCTTTTAATTGAACACAGGATATAGTCTTTGAAGGAACTTGCACCGTCTAGCAATACTCAAAGTATACTCAAAATACTCACAAGAATACGCTCGATAATATAGAGAGAAAACTTGATTTACGGTGTGATTTTCAATTCTAACCTAAGCACCTATTTATAGGAAAATGCTTAGAACACCAAAGCAAAAATTTAATAAAATAATAATATTTCTTAAAAATATTCAAGCCCACCTTAGAAATCTGATTTCAGATCATTTATAACACATGTGAGCCACTCAATTGCAACAAAAAACGTTTTTCTTACAAAAAATATTTTAAACTCCCAAAAATCAATTATTTCGGAGCTTCGGAACTTCAATAATTCATAATAAATAGCCCTTTCATCAGAAAATTCGAATCTCACGAGTTTTTATAGGAATTTCAATTCTCTACAACTTTGCGAAGAAAGTTTTTCCAAATTCTAAATGTAAATCAACCGAAATCCACATGGCGATTTTATGGTGCTATAATCAAATTTCAAATAATAAATGGGGTCCACCGACATGTTTAACATGTTTTAAACATTTATTGCAACAAAAATACTCTTCCTCCTCGTATACTCATATATCCCACATTCGTTGTAAAAATATCACCATTATTATATTATTAAAATATAATAATATATTTAAAAGAATTATTTTATCGAGAAAAAGATAAAATTTCAATTTTCAACAATTGTCACATTAAAATTTTTCTCCATCTATATCCACATAAAATCAATATTTTCCTCATCATATGAATCAATAATTAATTATTCACAAATAATATTACTGAGAATCACAATATCGACAACCGGCGGTTCAGGAAAGAGGGGCTTTCAATAAGAATTTCTTCTTCTTCTTGGCCGCAATTAGGTGACCAAACCTCTCCTTAGATGTAACTTTCTAGACATTGCCAATAATGTTATCTAATAATATTATTCATATAATATGAATTATTGCTTCGATAATGAAAAATACCGTGTAATGACAATTATTGAAACAACAAAGAATATAAAATATCAACGCAAAGACAATTATTAACTCAATAAAATATTTGAGCGAAGAATTATCGTAACCATTATTGAGTAGTGCCTTCTTCTACGTAAGAATCAATAATTGGTGCAATACTGGTGTCTTCTTCGCTCAACAACGCGTATTATTAGTGTGTTTTAACCACCGAGTATTCCAGCAAAGATTAATCAGTAATAACTACGCTCAGATTATTTAAAAACAACTTATATTTGTCGCGTTTTCTTCATCCAATCGCTTTTAGTTATGGGGCCCACACATGGGCATTTAGTAGTACGAATATTCCCCGAAGCGAGACGAATATTCCACGACCAAACGAATATTCCCAAGCGATAATGAATATTTTATAACCACTTGCTTATTTTGAAATATTTGCGTGATTTAACCCTTAACTATCCACATTAATAAAATCAACCCTTACTATTTCAAAATAATAAATAAAGGAAATTCCTTTTATTTAAAAATTTTTGGTCTTACAACCTCCCTCCTTATGAAATTTCGTCCTCGAAATTGACGACGCACTGCAGTGTTTGAAAAGGTGAGGATACCTCGCTTTCATTTCCGTTTCCAATTCCCGGTCATTTCCTCTATAGCATGATTCCTCCACAAAACTTTAACTTGTGGTATGACCTTGTGCGTGGGACATGCTCCTTCCTATCCAAGATCTTGTGGTACCTCCTCATACGTTAAGTCTTGGCTATCTCGTCCTGGTTCTAACTCAATAACGAGGTTCGGTCTTTCACATATTTATTTAAATATGAGATATGTGAAACACATTATGAACACGAGACATACTCGGAGGTAACGCAAGTCTATAGGCTACATTTCCTACTCGGTCAAGAATTTGAAATGGACCAATAAATCGTGGATTGAGCTTTCTCTCTTCCCAAATCTTGTAACTCCTTCCACGGAGCAACTCAGCAACAATACATGTGTGACGCCCCCAAAATAGGTATACACAACACCCATTCTGAGTCGCCAAATACATGGTACAAGAAGCAAACTACAACTTCAATAATACAAATGTCGTGTGAAATACGACAATATATACTGTGAGTTTAAATATAATATTGTCTTCTAGATAATATCCATACACAAATAAATCCCCATCATAGTTATTGATACATTATTTTACAAAAATGGTGAGGACTACTAAACAACTCTCTCTAGAACCTTCATTCCATACCCCGACTAGTACTCGCTACATTCTCGCCTCCTGAGAAGAAAAATAGAACAACAAGGAAAAGGGTGAGCTCAACTAGCCCAGTAAAGAGTACTATGACTAAGATAATATACAACAAATTATCGTTAGTCTCCAACAGGAAAAAATCTGATAGAATACAATAGACAACAAGTTTCAGATCAATATTCGCAGCGGAAATAATAATTCATAGAAGTGTTACGTAGAGAATGAAATCTACTATAATCTATGAATTTAATAGGTCCATCATCAATATTTTATCCCAGTAACATCAATCAATATTCATCTCAAATCAAATATTCATCTTTGCACTACTGAGCCAAAGATATTCATCAATCGGTCATGTTCATCTCAACACTGTTCATCTTTGCACTAAAGGCCAAAGATATTCATCGATCGGTCATGTTCATTTAAACACTGTTCATCTTTGCACTCTGGGCCAAAGATATTCTTCAGAAATCATTCATCTTTGCACTACTGGGCCAAAGATATTCAATAATATCATCATTTAAGACTGAGGATGATGAAAAATATTTTTAAAGAAAACGAATCCAGTGAAACAAAAGAACAAGTATTATGGATTCGTACTTTAAACAATCCGAGTTCAAAAATACTTCATAAATAATCATACTGAAGTAAAATTCAAGAATGATCAAAACATGGATACAATCAAAGCTAGTATCCAGAATAGATATTTTGGACGAAAAGAAGAAATTTAATTTTTTGGTGAATAGTGTCGATATCGTGAATAAAGGTCAGATATCGTGAATAAGGTCCGATACACGTGAATAAGAACTCACACACCAAAAGATAGAAATTCCACAAAAACATCTTCACGCTTCATGAATAGTACTCGTGAATAGTAATTCGTGAATAGTAACTCATGAATAGTAACTCGTGAATAGTAACTCATGAATAGTAACCTCGACATGAAAAAGTTCCAAATTTGATAAAAACTTCAGATCAATATTTCAACATAATGATATTGAAGAAATAATATCATTACGAAAAAAAAAAATATCCCTTACCTCAAAGAATCAAGATTTCGGAAGGAAAGGTCAAGTGATTTGAATGAAACTTGTCTTTGAGCAAAGAACTCTCAAAGTATCTAAATACTCACAAAATACGCTCAATAATATAGAGAGAAAGAGAGAAAACTTTGTTTCGGTGTGATTTTCAATTTAACTTAGCCCTCTATTTATAGGAAAATGTTAAGACGCCAAGCAGACTTAACCGCTGAACTTTGATGGCTTTACTCGCTACTATTCCCACCCACCACATTTGAAAATTCAATTGAGCACATTTCTCACCAACCAAAAGTGGGGCCCACCAATTCTAGAATTTTCCACCAAAATCATTTATAACCTAATTTCGAATCGGTCACCTCTTAAAATTCATAATAAATTATACGCTCATTTTTAACGGTTCAAAATTTGTGGACATATACTCAACTTATATATGTATAACATATCCAAAAATTACAACGATCCAACCATCGGATTAAATATTATAACCCACACAATAAAGTCGTAATAACACCGATTTGATCTTTTAATACCTCCAATCCGACAAAATACAAATAAAATATCTCAAAGATTAATTCCTTCATTAATAACCACATAAATAAATCCATCATTTATATTCATATAAAATAAATATTTCCTTATCATATGAATCAATAATTAATTATTCACAAATAATATTACGTAATCACATTTATGACAACCAGTCGTTCCCAGAAAGAGGGGCTTTCAATAAGGATCTCTCCTCATCGGCGCAATTAGGTGACCAAACCTCTCCTTAGAGCGTAACTTTCTAGACATTGCCAATAATATTATCTAATAATATTATTCAAATAATATGAATTATTGATCCGATAATGGGAAATATCGTCAAGTGACAATTATTGAAACAAAGAATAATATAAAATACCAACGCAAAGACAATTATTGAATCAATAAAATAAAATATTTGAGCAGTAATTATCGTAACAATTATTGAGTAGTGCCTTCACGTAAGAATCAATAATTGATGCAATACCGGTGTCTTCTTGTTCAACAACGCAGTATTAGTGTGTTTTAACCACCGGGTATTCCAAACAAGATAATCGGTAACAACAACTTATATTTGTCGTTTTCCTCATCTAATCGCTTTCCAGTTATGGGGCCCACACATAGGCTGGCTGCTCCGTCATTACGAATATTCCCCACAAAGATCTGAATATTCCACGACCAAACGAATATTCCTAACAAAAATGAATATTTTATAACCACTTGCTTATTTTGAAATATTTGCGTATTTAACCCCTAACTATCCACATTAATCAAATCAACTCTTACTATTTCAAAATAATAAATAAAGGAAATTCCTTTTTATTTAAAAAATTTGGGGTCTTACAACCTCCCTCCTTATGAAATTTCGTCCTCGAAATTGACGACGATACACAGTGTTTTGAAAAGGTGAGGATACCTCGCTTTCATTTCGTTTCAATTCCCTGGTCATTTCCTCTATAGCATGATTCCTCTACAAAACTTTAACTTGTGGTATGACCTTTCTGGCGTAGGGACATGCTCCTTCCTATCCAAAATCTTGACAGTACCTCCTCATACGTTAAGTCTTGGCTATCTCGTCCGGTTTCTAACTCTATAACGTGGTTTGGGTCTTTCACATATTTCTGAAATACAGGATATGTGAAACACATTATGAACACGTGACATACTTGGAGGTAACGCAAGTCTATAAAGCTACATTTCCTACTCGGTCAAGAATTTGAAATGGACCAATAAATCGTGGATTGAGCTTTCTCTCTTCCTAAATCTTGTAACTCCCTTCCATGGAGCAACTCGCAATAATACATGATCCCCTACACTAAATTCCACGCCCTTTCGATGAAGATCCGCATAACTCTTTTGTCGATCTTGTGCCGTTTGTATACGTTTGTCGAATCATTTGGATCTTTTTCGGTGAGTCATACGCATTTTAACTCGGGTCCCAACAATGTTGCTTCACCCACCTCATCCCAACATATTGGAGAACGACATTTTCGTCCATATAATGCTTGAATGGAGCCACACCTATACTTGCTTGATAAGCTGTTGTTGTAGGAGAATTCCACCAATGGTAAATACTTATCCCAACTACCCTTGAAGTCAGGACACGAGTCTTAATATATCTTCAAGAGTTTGAATAGTCCTCTCGATTGTCCGTCCGTTTGGGGATGGTATGCCTTAACTAAATCGAAAATCCGCGCCCATAGCTTTTTTGCAAGCTAACCCAAAATCTTGAAGTGAATCTTGGGTCACGATCCCAAACTATGGATACAGAATGCCATGCAACCTCATAATCTCATTCACACGTATATACTAGCAAGAGGCGTTCAAGTGAATAAGTCTCCGTGATCGGCAAGAAATGAGCAGACTTGGTTAATCTATCAACAATAACCCAAATAGCATTAATGCCTTGAGAAACCGTAGGAAGACCCGTAACGAAATCCATGGTAATGTGTTCCAACTTCCATTTCGGAATCTCAAGTGGTTGCAACGGACCCTTAGGTACTAGATGCTCCGCCTTTACACGTTGACAAGTTAAACACATCGAGATAAACTTTGCAATCTCTCTCTTCATATTGTTCCACCAAAATGTATGTCAAAGATCACGATACATTTTAGTACTTCCAGGATGGATTGCAAATGGTGTATTGTGTGCCTCCATCATAATCTTGTTCTTCAAATCAGAGTCGTTAGGAACACAAAGTCTAGAGTGGACTCGAAGTATTCCTTCTTCATCAATTCTCGCCCTAATAGCTCCTTCTTGTACTTTCTTCTTCATACGCATCAGCTCCGGGTCGGTGGCTTGAGCAGCTTTAACTTTATCGATTAAAGTCGATTATACTCGTATATTATCACGTGGGTACCTAGAGTTTTCATCTCCATCTCTATTATTTGTAAATTATACGAAATTAGTCTTTGACAATATCGTACTTTCGTGCTTATATAACGATCTTCTACTCAACACGTCGCCTACCACGTTCCTTTTTTTCCAGGATGGCATGGTCGAACATGTCTTTGAAATGAGTCTCCTCTTGAGTTCTTCAAGCTCTTCCCACATTCCTTGCTCCATTCGAATTTTGTATCTCTACGAAGTTTGCGATAATGGAATAGCGATTCGAGAATATCCTTCAACGAATCTCGATAATAACCAACTAAGCCTGAAAGCTACGATTTCGATTCATCGACTTAGGTTGCTCTCAATCGTGACTCATATCCCAATCTTGGATAAGACGTCACAATGACACCTATCGATTTACTATCGCATCTAATATGACGTCCCCCATGAGAGAGTTCGGCTTAGGTGAATTCCACAAAGGAAGTCACAAGATAAAGGCTCAGTACCAAATTCTATAGTTGAATTTTAACTCCTAAAGTTCAATATAGAGCCATTCGATATGAGATTTTAGAAATGAGTTTTGTCTGCGGGTTCAAATTCGATACAAAATTTAATATCGGGCTTTGGGAGTAAGCCAAGAAATTCTTCAGGAAATACGTCAGGAAAAATCAATAACAACAGGAATATTATTCAAATCTGACGTGTCTTTATTCAAATCCATAACATGGACTAAGAAAACTTGACATCCGTAATAAACGAATGACTTCATGGCTTGATATGAAAATGTTTGACTACAATGGTTTGATTGCTTGAATTGAATAACAAAGTTGCTTAGGAATATGAAAACTAACAACCTTACAAAAGCAATCAATTTGGCATGATGAGTAGTTAACCTTAAAATCACATCAAAAACAAATATCTCTATAGAAATAAGGTTAACAGGTAATGTGATAGTGCCAACTTGAATCAAGCAAGATTTTTAAACAACGGATGTAATGAAAGTTTCTCCTAATGGAGTCTCCACAGATAGGTCAAAGTTTAATTTCTCCGTAGTCAAATTCAAACGTTGAGCGCAAGTAAGAGAGATAAAAGAATGGGTAGAACCGGTATCTAGTAAGGTATAAACTTCGCAAGAATTTATAATTAACTAACCAGTGCTAACCGTTCGGGTTCCTCGATTTTGACCGGTCACGACAAACGCTTCTTCCAAGAACCGTTGACTTTGACTTTTTTCAGATCCGCTTCTGGTGCCAACGTCCCAATGGACTTGATTTTCGCTATAGGACAAAATCTAGCTATGTGACCATCTTTTTCCACAACTAAAACATACCTTGGAAGGCTTTGAGCAGTTTGACCTTATATGTCCCTCCTCTCCGCATCTCGTAGCATCTAAGCGGCGATCGTTCTCTTCCCTAGAATTACGTTCTTTGGTGTCGATCTTCGATGCCGACGTCTTCCGTCATCGTTAAATCTTCTCTTTTAGATTGGACATCTCTTTCCATAATATCCACGCGTCGTGCGGCTTTTACCCATGCATCACTTATTCTCACTCGTTCGCTTATTTCTTCTTTCAAATTTCGATTCGGCTTTATCATCTTATACCGCCAAAAGAGTGCTTCATTCAAGCATCACATATCGGGTAACACAAGCTTGAATCGTTGCATCCTTTTGCTCCACATTCGCCTGCAATTCTTCACTGCTTCTTCTAACTCATGAATACGATTTTGCAATTCTATATTTTGATCATAAAATACCTCTAATAAACTCTCTTCGTGTACCTCTTCTTCTTCCTCTTCTTCCTCACTCTCATTTGTTACCTCTGCGACTATCTAAAAAGTAACTATCAATTCTTCACTCACCACATGGATATCTCTAATTCTTCTTCACCGACATCACATTATCTCGGTTGGCGATTAGAGGTGTCTCCATGATCTCATTCACTCCATTGTTAACGTTCTCGTGCCCATTCTTAAAACTATCATAAAACAAGGGTTAATTAAATAAATTAACAAATCACATAATACCCCTATATTATGACCAACCAACAAATAAGCTTAGGTAGGACACACTTTAGCGAAGGATTTATTCGTCTCTCACCTCCTAGTTCTATTCCCGATCTCCATGGAGATCATATCCTAAGCTACGATAACCGTATGACGCCCCAAAATAGGTATACACAACACCCATTCGAGTCGCCAAATACATGGTACAAGAAGCAAACTACAACTTCAATAATACAAATGTCGTGTGAAATACGACAATATATCTTAATGAGTTTAAATATAATATTGTCTTCTAGACAATATCCATACACAAATAAATCCCCATCATAGTTATTGATACATTATTTTACAAAATGGTGAGGACTACTAAACAACTCTCTCAGAACCTTCATTCCATACCCCGACTAGTACTGCATTACATTCTCGCCTTCCGAGAAGAAAAATAGAACAACAAGGAAAAGGGTGAGCTCAACTAGCCCAAAGAAGAGTACTATGACTAAGATAATATACAACAAATTATCGTTAGTCTCCAACAGGGAAAAATCGATAGAATACAATAGACAACAAGTTTCGGATCAATATTCGCATAGCGGAAATAATAATTCATAGAAGAGTTACGTAGAGAATGAAATCTACTATAATCTATGAATTTAACGGTCCATCATCAATATTTTATCCCCGTAACATCAATCAATATTCATCTCAAATCAAATATTCATCTTTGCACTACTGGCCAAAGATATTCATCAATCGGTCGTATGTTCATCTCAACACTGCTCATCTTTGCACTAAAAGCCAAAGATATTCATCGATCGGTCATGTTCATTTAAACACTGCTCATCTTTGCACTACAGCCAAAGATATTCTTCAGAAATCATTCATCTCTGCACTACAAAGCCAAAGATATTCAATAATATCATCATTTAAGATCGAGGATGATGAAAAATATTTTTAAAGAAAACGAATCCAATTGAAACAAAAGAACAAGTATTATGGATTCATACTTTAAACAATCAGAAGTTCAAAAATACTTCATAAATAATCATATCAAGTAAAATTCAAGAATGATCAAAACATGGATACAATCAAAGCTAGTATCCGTAATAGATATTTTAGACTTAAAAGAAGAAATTTAATTTTTTGGTGAATAGTGTCGTATACGTGAATAGTGTCAGATATCGTGAATAAGTCCGTATATCACGTGAATAGTAACTCTCGACACCAAAAGATAGAAATTCCACAAAAACATCTTCACGCTTCATGAATAGTACTCGTGAATAGTAACTCGTGAATAGTAACTCATGAATAGTAACTCGTGAATAGTAACTCATGAATAAGTAACCCGAGCATGAAAAAGTTCCAAATTTGATAAAACTTCAGATCAATATTTCAACATAATGATATTGAAGAAATAATATCATTACTGAAAAAAAAATATCCCTTACCTCAAAGAATCAAGATGCCGGAAGGAAAGGTCAAGTGATCTTTGAATGAAACTTATCTTGAACAAAGAACTCTCAAAGTATCTAAATACTCACAAAATACGCTCAATAATATAGAGAGAGAAGAGAAAACTTTGTTTACGGTGTGATTTTCAATTCTAACTTAGCCTCTATTTATAGGAAAATGTTAAGACGTCAAGCGGACTTAACTCGCAACTGATGGCTTTACTCGCTACTATTCCCACCCACCACATTTGAAAATTCAATTGAGCACATTTCTCACCAACCAAAAGTGGGGCCCACCAATTCTAGAATTTTCCACCAAAATCATTTATAACCTAATTTACGAATCACCACCTCTTAAAATTCATAATAAATTATCGCTCATTTTAACGGTTCAAAATTTGTGGACATATACTCAACTTATATATGTATAACATATCCAAAAATTACAACGATCCAACGGTTTGATTAAATATTATAACCCACACAATAAAGTCAGTAATAACACCGATTTGATCTTTTAATACCTCCAATCCGACAAAATACAAATAAAATATCTCGGCATTAATTCCTTCATTAATAACCACATAAATAAATCCATCATTTATATTCATATAAAATAAATATTTCCTTATCATATGAATCAATAATTAATTATTCACAAATAATATTACGTAATCACATTTATGACAACCAGTACATTCCTCGGAAAGGGGCTTTCAATAAGGATCTCTCCTCTGGGCGCGCAATTAGGTGACCAAACCTCTCCTTAGGCGAAATTTCTAGACATTGCCAATAATGTTATCTAATAATATTATTCAAATAATATGAATTATTGATCGATAATGGGAAATATCGTAAAGTTGACAATTATTGAAACAATGAATAATATAAAATACCAACGCAAACAATTATTGAATCAATAAAATAAAATATCGAACAATAATTATTGTAACAATTATTGAGTAGTGCCTTCTTTACGTAAGAATCAATAATTGATGCAATCTGAGTGTCTTCTTTGCTCAACAACGCGTATTAGTGTGTTTTAAACCACCGGTATTCCAATAAAAGATTATTCAGTAACAACAACTTATATTTGTCGTTTTCCTCATCCAATCGCTTTCCGTTATGGGGCCCACACATGGTCACTACCGTCGCATTTAATATTCCCGACAGCATTTAATATTCCACGACCAAACGAATATTCCCGAGCAAAATGAATATTTTATAACCACTTGCTTATTTTGAAATATTTGCGTATTTAACCCCTAACTATCCACATTAATCAAATCAACCCTTACTATTTCAAAATAATAAATAAAGGAAATTCCTTTTTATTTAAAAAAATTTCGGGGTCTTACAACATGATTGTAACGACCCCAAAATAGGTCCATTCCATCCAACCCATTCTGAGTCGCCAAATATATGGTACGGAAAACAACTACAACTTTATTACAACAATTGTCGTGTAAAATACAAAAACACATATGTTATGAGTTTGGATACAAATATATACCAACTGTAGCACGTCACAATGACACCTTACATAAAGGTATAGTCAAAAACTGTTTTAGAAATTAGAATCTTTGGGAAGTGCTCAAGGAAACCTTCATACATGGGAGGCCATGCTTTTAGGTTATGGTAGATATCATATGGCCACAGAATTATCCTCGGTTGACCCAATAGACCCCAAAGAAAAACGAGAAGATTACTATCATATTCTTCCCAATGGTGAGTCTTCTCTTGACATATCATTATCTCCACTGTCTCTAATTGGGTATTATACTCCAAACAAACACCAAGATTATATAGGTAGTGCTTGTAAATATACTCAGCAAGTGGATGAGCACAACCATGTCTTATGATAACACGAGTTTGTATGTCATTAGACATCTTGTATGATAGTGACAAAACACCCTTCCAAAGTTGGGTTCGCTCACCTCTTTGGGGAGAACCTCAACAACTATAGACCACCGATTCTATTCCTTGTTATCCCGGGCCAACCCAAGCCTACACTTTTATTACCACGAAAGGAATTGTGAAACAAAAGGGTGAGCACAACTAGCTCAAGAAAGAATATTATAACTAAAGATACATAAATTATCAATAGTCTTCATCAATAATAAATCGTAGATTTAGAACATATGGTAGATGATAAAACTTTTCAACCATAGTTAGTAGCGTGAACGAGCAATCCATTAAAAGAGTCAAATAGACTATAAAGTCTATTGTCTTCTCCACGTTAAAAGTCCACCAACAATATTTTATCCACCGTAACATCAATCAACAGTTCCTTTCCACAATCATATGAATAACTCATAATCATAATTGTGATTCTAAATTCCTCTTCTCATCCGGACGAAGATAATTTTCATCACTGTCTTTATCGAAACATCAAATATCATGGTTATACCAAATCACGTTCTTGTTCATAATCATACTAATAAATTCATCTTTGCACCACGGGCCAAAGATATTCATCAACAGATTCATCTTTACACTACAAAGCTAAAGATATTCAACAACAGTCATCTTTGCATTACGAGCCAAAGATATTAATCAATAATTCATCTTTGCACTACAAAGCTAAGATATTCATCAACAAGTCATCTTTGCACTACTGAGCCAAAGATATTCATACATCAAAGAAATACATAATCATTTGAAGTTATATAACAATAATTATAACCATGTTGATCAATTCACCTTGCACTTAAGCTAAAAATATTCAATTGTAAATTCAATGGTCATGATCATACCAGTCAACAATTCAACTTTTGCACTACTGGCCAAAGAGAACCTATAGTCATGATCATACCAATAATCTACTCATCTTTACACTCAAGTCAAAGAGAAATATCATCATTAAAGTTATAAGAATGTTATATAAAAACAATATAATCAAAACATGGTTTTAATTTCAAGAGTAAGATTCATAAATCAACGATAATTTGGTCAGAGAAGAAACCAATTTGTCGTGAATAGTACCCCGTATTCATACATAGTAAATCGTATAGTATACGCATAAGAAACCTCGATATACTAAAAGATAAAGTTTCATAATAAAATTCATATCCATATTTATAACACCTTAATCCAAATGTTATAAATCACTTAGAAATCTCATAATCTAATATTATTAATATTACAATAATATTTTAATCATTTCTAAAATTTATAAACAATTTAATTAAATTGTTTACACTTTACTAATTAATGCATTTAATCATCATAAAATGCCAATCTCATAAGATTTCATCACCAATAACCAAAACCCTCATCAAAAATCTGCATATACCTCATATATGGTTCTCAAGCCATAAAATCATATTTTCCAATTTTCTTACTTCACATAACATATTTAATTCATTTACTCATAACTAGAATATTTTCATGAAAATACCAAATCAGTTCCAAAAATATTTCTTTTCTGGGATTTAGCATAACATAGTCCCATATTGAACATATATTTTCTCAAAATTTTAAAAATTCATTTACTATTTTTCATATGGCCAAAACCACCGAATATTTAAACATTTATCATAAATTATAATTTTATCCAAAAATTCTGAAATTTACACGGTATACTGATATTATATAGATGTACCCCCAATAAAAATTTCATCAATTTTGGAGTTAATCACAAGGAGTTATAAATAGTTACTTTTAAAATAGTCTTTTCTCATAAAATCCATAACTCCTAATCTATACATCCAAAAATCGCCATTTTTGGACACACTCTACAAAACTCATCAAAATATCATTTCAAATTTTTCCAGAATTTTGAAGGTTCAGAAAAATTTTGAAACTAAAAACATAATAACCCTTAAATTCCTTTACTATCCCTTACCTCAAAAAAAGAAAGAAGATTTGGATCGAATATTTGAAACGAACTTGCACCAGAGATATAGCAATACTCAAAGTATACTCAAAATACTCACAAGAATATGCTCGATAATATAGAGAGAGAAAACTTCAGTTTCGGTGTGATTTTCAATTCTAACCTAGCCCAGACCCTATTTATATAGAAACGCTAGAACACCAAAGCGTAAAATTTAATATAATATATTATAATTTTTCCACAACTTCATACGCACACTAACAATCTGAATTCAGCCTCCTAATCACATGTTAAATGAGTTTCAAAAATGAAAAAAAAACGTTTTTGTAATTAAAAATATTTTAAACTTCCAAAAATCAATTATTTCGGAACTTCGGAACTTCAATAATTCATAATAAATAGCCCTTTTATCAGAAAATTCGAATCTCATGAATTTTTATAGGAAATTCAATTCTCTACAACTTTGCAGAAGAAAGTTTTTCCAAATTCCAAACAGAAATTGACCGAAATCCACAAACGGACGAAAATATGGGGTCCACCGACACATAAAACATGTTTTAAATATTTTTGGTAACAAAAATACTTCTCTCCACATATACTCATATATCCCACATTCATAAGTAAAAATATCATCATTAATATATTATTAAAATAATATATTTAAATGAATTATTTTATCGAGAAAAAGATAAAATATTAATTTTCAACAATTGTCACTTTAAAAATTTTCTCCATCTATATCCACATAAAATAAATATTTTTCTCATCATAAAAATTAATAATTAATTATTCACAAATAATATTACATAATCACAATATTGACAACGAGCGCGGTTCAGAAAGAGGGGCTTTCCAATAAGAATTTCTCCTTCCTGGCCTTGCAATTATTAGGACCAAACCTCTCCTTAGAGCAGAACTTTCTAGGCATTGCCAATAATGTTATCCAATAATATTATTCAGATAATATGAATTATTGTTCGATAATGGAAAATCTTTATCGTACGCGTGACAATTATGAAACAATAATAATATAAAATATCAACGTAAAAATTATTGAATCAATAAAATAAAATATTGAGCAATAATTCGTAATAATTATTGAGTAATGCCTTCTACTTAAAAAAAAAATTATCATGCTTCATGAATAGTACTCGTGAATAGTAACTCGTGAATAGTAACTCATGAATAGTAACTCGTGAATAGTAACTCATGAATAGTAACTCATAAATAGTAACTCGTGAATAGTAACTCATGAATAGTAATTAAAAAAATTGAATACTTTTATTTCATAAAATTCGGGGTCTTACAATCTCCCCTCCTTATGAAATTTCGTCCCCGAAATTTACGTACCTGGTATTTCAAAGAGTTGAGAATACCTTGCTTTCATTTCAGATTCTATATCCCCTGTCATTATGATTTCTCCATTGCTCATCTCCTGTATTTCAGATATCATTCTAGAATACAGCTTCAAAACAAGGGTTAATTTAACAAATTAATATATCACATAATATCCCGATATTATGACTAACCAACAAATAAGCTTAGGTAGGACACACTAGCGAAAAATTTACTCATCTCTCCCCTCCTAGTTCTAATCCCGATCTCCGCCAGAGATCATATCCCTAAGCTCTGATACCAAATGTGACGCCCCCAAAATAGGTCCATTCCATCCAACCCATTCTGAGTCGCCAAATACATGGTACAGAAACAACTACAACTTTATTATTACAACAGTAAAACTGTGAGTTTGAATAAAAATATTATCTTCTAGACAATATCTATACTCAAATAAATCCTCATCACATTTATTGATACATTATTTTACAAAAATGGTGAGGACTACTAAACAACTCTCTAGAACCTTCATTCCATACCCCAGGCTCGTATTTCGCTTACATTCTCGCCTCCCGAGAAGAAAATGGAACAACAAGGAAAAGGGTGAGCTCAACTAGCTCGATAAAGAATATTATAACTAAAGATACATAAATTATCAATAGTCTTCATCAATAATAAATCGTAGATTTAGAAACATATGGTAGATGATAAAACTTTTCAACCATAGTTGCGGTGAACGAAAGCAATCCATTAAAAGAGTCAAATAGACTATAAAGTCTATTGTCTTCTCCACGTTAAAAGTCCACCAACAATATTTTATCCCCTGTAACATCAATCAACAGTTCCTTTCCACAATCATATGAATAACTCATAATCATAATTGTGATTCTAAATTCTCTTCTCATCCGGTGACGAAGATAATTTTCATCAATTGTCTTTACACGAAACATCAAATATCATGGTTATACTAAATCACGAGTTCTTGTTCATAATCATACTAATAAATTCATCTTTGCACCACGGGCCAAAGATATTCATCAACGATTCATCTTTACACTACAAATTTAAAGATATTCAACAACAAAGTCATCTTTGCATTCTGAGCCAAAGATATTCATCAATAATTCATCTTTGCACTACAATTTAAGATATTCATCAACAAGTCATCTTTGCACCTTCTGAGCCAAAGATATTCATACATCAAAGAAATACATAATCATTTCGGAAGTTATATAACAATAATTATAACCATGTTGATCAATTCACCTTTGCACTTAAGCTAAAAATATTCAATTGTAAATTCAATGGTCATGATCATACCGACCAACAATTCAACTTTTGCACTCATGGCCAAAAAGAGAACCTATAGTCATGATCATACCAATAATCTACTCATCTTTACACTCAAGTCAAAAGAAAAATATCATCATTAAAGTTATAAGAATGTTATATAAAAACAATATAATCAAAACATGGTTTTAATTTCAAGAGTAAGATTCATAAATCAACGATAATTTGGTGGGAGAAGAAACCAATTTGTCGTGAATAGTACCGTATTCATACATAGTACCGTAGATAATGCATAAGTAACCTCGATACCGAAAAGATAAAGTTTCATAATAAAATTCATATCCATATTTATAACACCTTAATCCAAATGTTATAAATCACTTAGAAATCTCATAATCTAATATTATTAATATTACAATAATATTTTAATCATTTCTAAAATTTATAAACAATTTAATTAAATTGTTTACACTTTACTAATTAATGCATTTAATCATCATAAAATGCCAATCTCATAAGATTTCATCACCAATAACCAAAACCCTCATCAAAATCTGCATATACCTCATATATGGTTCTCAAGCCATAAAATCATATTTTCCAATTTTCTTACTTCACATAACATATTTAATTCATTTACTCATAACTAGAATATTTTCATGAAAATACCAAATCAGTTCCAAAAATATTTCTTTTCTGGGATTTAGCATAACATAGTCCCATATTGAACATATATTTTCTCAAAATTTTAAAAATTCATTTACTATTTTTCATATGGCCAAAACCACCGAATATTTAAACATTTATCATAAATTATACTTTTATCCAAAAATTCTGAAATTTACACGGTATACTGATATTATATAGATGTACCCCCAATAACAATTTCATCAATTTTGGAGTTAATCACAAGGAGTTATAAATAGTTACTTTTAAAATAGTCTTTTTCATAAAATCCATAACTCCTAATCTATACATCCAAAAATCGCCATTTTGGACACACTCTAAAACTCATCAAAATATCATTTCAAATTTTTCCAGAATTTTTGAAGGTTCAGAAAAATTTCGAAACTAAAAACATAATAACCCTTAAAATCCCTTACTATCCCTTACCTCAAAAGAGCAGTACTTCTGACTGGAATAACGCTGAACGAACTTGCACCGTATAGCAATACTCAAAGTATACTCAAAATACTCACAAGAATATGCTCGATAATATAGAGAGAGAAAACTTCAGTTTCTGGTGTGATTTTCAATTCTAACCTAAGCACCCTATTTATAGGAAAATGCTTAGAACACCAAAGCAGAAAATTTAATAAAATATATTATAATTTTTCCACAACTTCATACGCACACTAACAATCTGAATTCAGCCTCCTAATCACATGTTAAATGAGTTTCAAAAATGAAAAAAACGTTTTTGTAATTAAAAATATTTTAAACTTCCAAAAATCAATTATTTCGGAACTTCAGAACTTCAATAATTCATAATAAATAGCCCTTTTATCAGAAAATTCGAATCTCGCGATTTTTTATAGGAAATTCAATTCTCTACAACTTTTCAGAAGAAAGTTTTTCCAAATTCCAAACAGAAATTGACCGAAATCCACAAACGGACGATTTTACAGGCTATAATCAAATTTCAGTCAAGAAATGGGGTCCACCGACACATAAAACATGTTTTAAATATTTTTGGTAACAAAAATACTTCTCCTCCACATATACTCATATATCCCACATTCATCGTAAAAATATCATCATTAATATATTATTAAAATAATATATTTAAATGAATTATTTTATCAGAAAAAGATAAAATATTAATTTTCAACAATTGTCACTTTAAAAATTTTCTCCATCTATATCCACATAAAATAAATATTTTTCTCATCATAAAAATTAATAATTAATTATTCACAAATAATATTACATAATCACAATATTGACAACCAGGCAGTTCCCAGGAAAGAGGGGGCTTTCCAATAAGAATTTCTCCTTACTGGCGCGCAATTAGGTGACCAAACCTCTCCTTAGACAGAACTTTCTAGGCATTGCCAATAATGTTATCCAATAATATTATTCAGATAATATGAATTATTGCTCAGATAATGGAAAATATCGCAGTACGTGACAATTATTGAAACAATAATAATATAAAATATCAACGTAGCAATTATTGAATCAATAAAATAAAATATTGAAGCAAGTAATTCTTTGTAACAATTATTGAGTAATGCCTTCTTACGAAAAAAAATTATCATGCTTCATGAATAGTACTTCGTGAATAGTAACTTCGTGAATAGTAACTCATGAATAGTAACTTCGTGAATAAGTAACTCATGAATAGTAACTCGTAAATAGTAACTCGTGAATAGTAACTCATGAATAGTAATTAAAAAAAATTGAATACTTTTATTTCATAAAATTCGGGGTCTTACAATGATCCCCTACATTAAATTCCACGTCCTTTCGATGAAGATCCGCATAACTCTTTTGTCGATCTTGTGCTGTTTGTATACGTTGTCGAATCATTTGGATCTTTTCGGTGAGTCATACGCATCTTAACTTCCGGGTCCCAACAATGTTGCTTCACCCACCTCATCCCAACATATTGGAGAACGACATTTTCGTCCATATAATGCTTCAAATGGAGCCACACCTATACTTGCTCGATAACTGTTGTTGTTGTAGGAGAATTCCACCAATGGTAAATATTTATCCCAACCGCCCTTGAAGTCAGGACACGAGTCTTAATAAATCTTCAAGAGTTTGAATAGTCCTCTCGATTGTCCGTCTGGTTTGGGGATGGTATGCATAGAACTAAATCGCAAATCCGTGCCCATAGCTTTTTGCAAGCTAACCCAAAATCTTGAAGTGAATCTTGGGTCACGATCCAAAACTATGGATACAGGCATGCCATGCAACCTCACAATCTCATTCACGCACATACTAGCAAGACGCGTTCGAGGGAATAAGTCTCCCGTATCGGCAAGAAATGAGCAGACTTGGTTAGTCTATCAACAATAACCCAAATAGCATTGATGCCTTGAGAAACCGTAGGAAGACTCGTAACGAAATCCATAGTAATGTGTTCCCACTTCCATTCCGGAATCTCAAGTGGTTGCAATGGACCCTTAGGTACAAGATGCTCCGCCTTTACACGTTGGCAAGTTAAACACATCGAGATAAACTTTGCAATCTCTCTCTTCATATTGTTCCACCAAAATGTATGTCAAAGATCACGATACATTTTAGTACTTCCAGGATGGATTGCAAATGGCGTATTGTGTGCCTCCATCATAATCTTGTACTTCAAATCAGAGTCGTTAGGAACACAAAGTCAGAGTGGACTCAAGTATTCTTCTTCATCAATTCTCGCTTAGGAATAGCTCCTTCTTGTACTTTCTTCTTCATACGCATCGGCTCCGGATTGTGGTGGAAAGCAACCTTAACTTTTCTATTAAAGTTGGCTCTGTCGTATACTTGACATCATCCTTTTCGTTCCGCATATGATCTTCTACTCAATGCGTCAGCTACCACGTTCGCTTTACCAGGATGGTATTGAATAGTGTGGTCGTAGTCTTTCAATAGCTCGAGCCAACGTCGCTTGCCGCATGTTGAGTTCTTTTGAGTGAAGAAATATTTAAGGCTTTTATGGTCTGAATATATCTCCACTTTCTCCCCATATAGATAGTGCCTCTATATTTTTAGCGTGAAAACGACTGCTGCCAACTCTAGATCATGAGTAGGATAATTCCTCTCATACTCTTTAAGTTGTCGCGAGGCATAGGCTATGACTTTCCACGTTGCATGAGAACACATCCTAACCCTTTGCTCAAGCATCATTTGTAGATAACAAATCCATCCGAACCAGATGGTATTGTTAGAAACAGTCTTAGAAATAAGTCTCTCTTCACTCTTGGAAACTCTTCTCGCATTCTTCGCTCCAAACGAATTTTGTATCCTTCCGAAGTTAGCCGAGTTAATGGAGTAGCGATTCGAGAAAACCCTTCCATGAATCTCCGATAATAACCATTTAAGCCCAAAAGCTACGTACTTGATCACCGACTTGGTTGCTCCCAACTTTGTATTGCTTCAATCTTCACGGATCCACGGATACTCCATGTTTTGACACTGACGTGCCCAAGAAATGCTACTTCCTCAAGCCGAACTCGCATTTCTTCAATTTGGCATATAGTTGGTTTCACGAAGCCTTTGGAGTACCAAACTTCAAATGGTGCTCATGATCTTCACGACTTTTGGAATATATAAGGATGTCATCAATAAAGACAACAACGAACCCGATCCAAATATTCCTTGAATACTCGGTTCATCATATCCATAAAAGTCGCAGGAGCATTAGTCATCCGAAAAGACATGACTAAGAATTCATAATGCCCGCATCGAAGTTCTAAAGGCGTCTTTGGAATATCCTCGTTCTAATCTTGGTGATGATATCTAGAACGAAGATCGATTTTTGAAAAGAATTGTGCCTTGCTAATTGGTCAAACAAGTCATCAATACGAGGTAGAGGATACCTATTCTTGATGGTGACATGGTTCAATTCCGATAGTCAATACAAAGTCGCATACTCCCATCTTTTTCTTCTTTACAAATAAAACAGAGCACCCCAAGGAGATGTACTAGGACGAATGAAACCGATGTCCAACAATTCACGTAGTTGGACCTTTAACTCGAAGTTCAATAGAGCCATTCGATATGGGGTTTTAGAAATGGGCTTTGTACCGGGTTTAAGATCAATAAAGAATTCAACTTCACGTTCGGGGTGAATCAGAAGTTCTTGGGGAAATACGTCGGGAAAGTCAATAACAATAGGAATATTATTCAAATTTGGACGTGTCTTTATTCAAATCCATAACATGGGCTAAGAAAGCTTGACATCCGCTTTTCAATAAACGAATAGCTTTATGATTAGATATGACAAATGATTGATTTTAATGGTTTAATTGCTTGAATCCGTGCATAACGGGTTGGTTAGAATATGAAAACTAACAACCTTACGAAAACAATCAATTTTGGCATGATGAGTAGTTAACCAATCAATTCCTAAAATCACATCAAAAGCAAGTATCTTTAAAGAGATAAGGTCAATGGTGTAAGGTGATGGTGCCAACTTGAATCAAACAAGATTTATAAGCATTGGATGTGATGAAAGTTTCTCTAACGGAGTTTCCATGAGATAGGTCAAAGTCTAATTTTTCCGAGTCAAGTTTAAGCGTTGAGCACAAGCGGGAGAGATAAATGAATGGGTAGCACCAAAGATCAAGTAAGGTATAAACTTCGCAAGAATTTATAAATAGCTTACCCGTGATCACCTCGTTTGGTTTCTCGCATTATGACCCGATCCACAACAAACGCTTCTTCCCTAATCGATGACTTTGACTTTTCGGGGATGATCTTTTGAGTCACCGTCCTCATTGAACTAGGTTTCGCTACCTTCTACAATCTCGAGCGATATGTCCTTCCTTTCCACAACTATAGCATACCTTGAAGCTGTTGTGGGCGGTTTGAATCGATATGTCCTCTTTTTTCGCATTTGTAGATATGATGGGTGGTCGTTCTCCTCCCTTAGAACCGATTCTTTGTAAGACCTTTGTCGTCTTCACATAGTCGTTGTTAAATCTCCTCTTTTAAAATCTCCTCCGACTCGCTTCTTACATTTTTCATGGCCATGATTACCACCGAGTGGTAACCATTTTTGTCCGTCTGTTTCTTTCTCCATTTGGTTATCATTATTACATTGTTGACCGCTATCTACAGTACGATCCACGGTTATGGTCCCTCGGTTGATTGTACTCGTTATCTCGCTCTAATAATTGAGCCTGTTTTATAACATCCGAATAAAGAGAAAATTTATGGAAATGAGATACCGACGTACGGGTTTCAAACCTCTAAGAAACATCCGCGTCATCGTTCCTCATTCTCCACCAAATGAGGTGCAAAACTGGATAACTCGCAAACTTTGCCTCGCATTGAGACACCGTCATGTTATTTTGTTCCAATCGATGAACTCCACTTCCTTCATATGACGAACACTTTCGGAAAGTATTTGTCATTAAATAGCTCTCAAACGTCTCCCAAGACATCTTTGAGTGCGGTTTGGATGGGTACGCTTCTGCAGACTCCCACCGAAGAATCTCGCCTCGCCACGGAACATAAAGGTGGCGAATGGAACCTTCTGTTCTCCGTGCATCCCAAGACATCGAATATCTTGGTAATTTGTTTGACCCATGTTTCCGCCATGATCGGATCTGGCTTTTCCTTAAATTCCAGTAGTCCCAACTCTTTGAAGCTGCTTGCATTTGTGACAACCCGTGAATTGCTATCATTTCCTCTCTTGTATTTTGAACACGAGTCTCCTCAAATGCGATTTTGCATGAAGCGCAAAAAACTTCTAAACATTCCCTCGTTCATCAATACTTTTCAATGGTGTTGTTCACGGGAGGAACATTGCCCGACTGTTGCACGTTCTCCTCGTTGGTGAGTACTGAGGCATCTCCACGGTCTCATTTCCATTGTTAATATTCTCGATCGACATTCTCAAATCTTGTCATAAAACAAGGGTTAATTAAGGAAATCAATATATCACATAATATCCTATATATCGACCAACTAACAAATAAGCTTAGGTAGGACACACTAATGAAGGATTTACTCGTCTCTCCCTCCTAGTTCTATTCCCATCTCATGGAGATCATATCCTAAGCTACGATACCAACGGTGACCCCCAAAATAGGTATACATCACCTATTACGAGTTGTCAATACGTGGTATGCGAGAAACAACTACAACTTTATTATTATTACAACAAGAAAGCGTGAGTTTGAATACAAATATTATCTTCAGATAATATCTATACTCAAATAAATCCTCATCACATTTATTGATACATTATTTTACAAAAATGGTGAGGACTAATAAACAATTCTTTCTAAAACCTTCATTCCATATACCCAGAGCTGCGTACTTCATTTATATTCTCGCCTCACGAGAAAAATGGAACAAAAGGAAAAGGGTGAGCTCAACTAGCTCGAGTAAAGAATATTATGACTAAGATAATATACAACAAATTATCGTTAGTCTTCAACAGGAAAAATCTAATAGAATACAATAGACAACAAATTTTAAATCAATATTCGCAATGAAATAATAATTCATTAGAAGAGTTAAGTAGAGAATGCAAACTACTATCTTACATGTATGAATTTAAAAGTTCATCGTCATCTTTTATTCCTGTAACATCAATCAATATACATACGGAATCAAATATTCATCTTTTGCACTACTAGACAAAGATATTCATCAGTTGGTCATTTTCTTTTAAACACCTGTTCATCTTTGCACTACAGGCCAAAGATATTAATCATTCGACCATGTTCATCTCAACACTGTTCATCTTTGCACTACAAAGCCAAAGATATTCTTCAGAAATCATTCATCTTGCACTTCTGGGCCAAAGATATTCCATAATATCATCATTTAAGGCGAGGATGATGAAAAATATTTTTTTTTAAAGAAACGAATCCGGTGAAACAAAATGACAAGGATTAAGGATTAAGGATTCGTACTTGGTTTTATCCACGTCAAAAATACCTCAAAAATAATCGTAGTGGTGTAAAATTCAAGAATGATCAAAACATGGATACAATCGAGTTAGTATCCGAATAGATGTTTTAGACGAAAAGAAGAAATTTTATTTTTCGGTGAATAAGATCAGATATCGTGAATAGTGTCAGATATCGTGAATAGTCTTGAGTATCGTGAATAAGTAACTCGACACCAAAAGATAGAAATTCCACAAAAACATCTTCACGCTTCATGAATAGTACTTTGAAAGTATACTCAAAATACTCACAAGAATAAACTCGATAATATAGAGAAAACTTGAGTTTACGGTGTGATTTTTAACTCTAACCTAAGCACCCTATTTATATAGGAAAATCTTTAGAACACCAAAAGCGAGAAAATTTAATAAAATAATAATATTTCTTAAAATATTCAAGCCCACCTTAGAAATCTGATTTCAGATTATTTTTATAACACATGTGAGCCACTCAATTGCAACAAAAAACGTTTTTTCTTACAAAAAATATTTTAAACTCCCAAAATCAATTATTTGAACTTGTAACTTCAATAATTTATAATAAATAGCTCTTTCATCAGAAAATTCAAATCTCGCTTGAGTTTTTATAGGAATTTCAATTCTCTACAACTTTACTGAAGAAAGTTTTCCAAATTCCAAACACAAATCGACCGAAATCCACAAGCGGACGATTTTCTGTGCTATAATCAAATTTCGATCGATAAATGGGGTCCATGAGCATGTTTAACATGTTTTAAACATTTATTGCAACAAAAATACTCTTCCTCCTCATATACTCATATATCCCACATTCGTTGTAAAAATATCACCATTATTATATTATTAAAATATAATAATATATTTAAAAGAATTATTTTATCAGGAAAAAGATAAAATTTCAATTTTCAACAATTGTCACATTAAAATTTTTCTCCATCTATATCCACATAAAATCAATATTTTCCTCATCATATGAATCAATAATTAATTATTCACAAATAATATTCTGAGAATCTGATATTGTGACGAGGCGGTTCAAGGGAAGAGGGGCTTTCAATAAGAATTTCTTCTTCTTGGTGGCGCAATTAGGTGACCAAACCTCTCTTAGAAGCGAACTTTCTAGACATTGCCAATAATGTTATCTAATAATATTATTCATATAATATGAATTATTGCTTCGATAATGAAAAATCTTGTGTAATGACAATTATTGAAACAACAACAATATAAAATATCAACGTGACAATTATTAACTCAATAAAAAATCTTTGAGCAGTAATTCTTTGTAACCATTATTGAGTAGTGCCTTCTTACGTAAGAATCAATAATTGGTGCAATACGTGTGGTAATCTGCTCTGCTCAACAACGCAGCGTATTAGTGTGTTTTTAACCATAGAGTATTCCAACAGTATTAACGGTAACAACTACGCCGTTATTTAAAAACAACTTATATTTGTCGTTTTCTTCATCCAATCGCTTTCCGTTATGGGGCCCACACATGGTTGCTACTTGTCAGTAAATGCGAATATTCCGAGCGAGCACGAATATTCCACGACCAAACGAATATTCCCGAGCGATAATGAATATTTTATAACCACTTGCTTATTTTGAAATATTTGCGTATTTAACCCTTAACTATCCACATTAATCAAATCAACCCTTACTATTTCAAAATAATAAATAAAGGAAATTCCTTTTTATTTAAAAATTTCGGGGTCTTACAAGGTACCTGTCAAGATCTTGGATAGGAAGGAGCATGTCCTACGCGCAAAGGTCATACCACAAGTTAAAGTTTTGTGGAGGAATCATGCTATAGAGGAAATGACCTGGGAATTGGAAACGGAAATGAAAGCGAGGTATCCTCATCTTTTCGAAACACTAGGTACTTACGTCAATTTCGAGGACGAAATTTCATAAGGAGGGGAGGTTGTAAGACCCCAACTTGTTATTAATGAAATTTAATTTTCTCTATTTATTATTTTGAAATAGTAAGGGTTGATTTGATTAATGTGGATAGTTATGGGTAAAATACGTAAATATTTCAAAATAAGCAAGTGGTTATAAAATATTCATTATTGTCGGGGAATATTCGTTTGATCGTGGAATATTCGTAATGCTTCATTGGGAATATTAAATTGATTTGCAGTAGCAACCATTATATGGGCCCCATAATAAAAAAGCGATTGGATGAAGAAAACCACAAATATAAGTTGTTTAAAAATAACTACAGTAGTTATTCAAGTTAATATTGTTAAAATACTCGTGGTTAAAACACAAGAAGACAACAAGAGGCGGTATTACACCAATTATTGATTCTTACGTAAGAAGGTACTACTCAATAATTGTTACAAGAATTACTATTTAGTATTTTATTTTATCGATTCAATAATTGTCGTGCATTGATATTTTATATTACCGTTGTTTCAATAAATTGTCATTACACAAGATTTTCATTATCGAAGCAATAATTCATATTATCCGAATAATATTATTAGAAAACATTATTGGCAATGTCTAGAAAGTTTCGCTCTAAGGAGAGGTTTGGTCACCTAATCATGCCGCCAAGAAGGAGAAATCTTTATCGAAAGCCCTCTTTCTCGGAACTACTGGTTGCCACAAGATCGTGATTCTCGTAATATTATTTGTGAATAATTAATAATTAATTTATATGATGAGAAAATATTGATTTTATGTGAATATAGATGGAGAAAATTTTAATGTGACAATTGTTGAAAATTAATATTTTATCTTTTTCTCGATAAAATAATTCATTTAAATATATTATTTTAATAATATATTAACTAGTGATATTTTTATAATGAATGTGGGATATATGAGTATATGAGGAGGAAGAGTATTTTTGTGGCAATAAATGTTTAACACATATTTTGTGTGTTGGTGGACACAATTATTGACTGAAATTTGATTATAGCCTGTTAAATCGTATGTTTGTGGATTTCGGTCAATTTCTGTTTGGAATTTGGAAAAACTTTCTTCTGTAAAGTTGTAGAGAATTGAATTTCCTATAAAAAGTCGCAAGATTCGAATTTTTTGATAAAAGGGCTATTTATTATGAATTATTGAAGTTCTGAAGCTCCAAAATAATTAATTTTTGAAGTTTTAAATATTTTTTGCATGTTTGAGGCATGTGTTCAATTAAATTGATTTGATTCTCAGATTTCAAGGTTGGCGTGAGACAAATTTTTATAAATATATTATTATATTAAATTTTTCTTTTGTGTTCTAAGCATTTTCCTATAAATAAGGTGCTTAGGTTAGAATTGAAAATCACACCGTAAATCAAGTTTTCTCTCTATATTATCGATTTATTCTTGTGAGAGTATTTTGAGTATACTTTGAGTATTGCTATACTGATTGCAAGTTCAAGTCATAGCCTATATCCAGGTGTTTCAACTAAATCTTGCCTTTTCGAGGTAAGTGGATGTTATTTTATTCGAAAATGATATTATTTCTTCAATATCATTATGCCGAAATATTGGTTGGAAATTTTTATCAAATTTGGAACTTTTTTATGTCGGGATTACTATTCACGAGTTACTATTCATGAGTTACTATTCACGAGTTACTATTCACAAATACTATTCACGAAGCGTGAAGATGTTTTTTTTTTGTGAAATTTCTATCTTTTGGTGTTGAGTTATTATTCACGATACAAAGACTATTCACGATACTTGACACTATACACAAATATATACTATTCAATAGAAAAATAAAATTTCTTCTTTTTATCCAAAATATCTATTATGAATACTAGCTTTGATTGTATCCATGTTTTGATCATTCTTGAATTTTACACCACTCTGATTACTTATGAAGTATTTTTGAACATGGATTGTTTAAAATATGAATCCTTAATATTTGTTCTTTTGTTTCAATGGATTCGTTTCCTTTAAAATATTTTTCATCATCCTCATCCTAAATGATGATATTCTTGAATATCTTTGCCCGTAGAAAAAAAGATGAATGATTTTTGATGAATATCTTTGGCCCGTAGTGCAAAGATGAACAGTGTTGAGATGAATATGACTTGATTGATTAATATCTTTGGCCCGTAGTGAAAAGATGAACAGTGTTTAGACGAACATGACTAATCGATGAATATCTTTGCCAGTGTGCAAAAGATGAATATTTGATTCCAGATATATATCGATTGATGTTACAGGATAAAATATCGATGATGAACTTTTAAATTCATATATAAGATAGTAGTTTGCATTCTCTACTTAACTCTTCTAATGAATGAATTATTTTTCACCGCAGTTGTTGATTTAAAACCGGTTGTCTATTGTATTCTATTAGATTTTTTCCTCGTTGGAGACTAACGATAATTTGTTGTATATTATCTTAGTCATAATATTCTTTATCGGGCTAGTTGAGCTCACCCTTTTCCTTTTTGCTCCATTTTTCTTCTCGAGAGGAGAATGTAAAATAATATTAGTCTGGGGTATGGAATGAAGGATTCTAGAAGAGAGTTGTTTAGTAGTCCTCACCATTTTTGTAAAATAATGTATCAATAATTATGATGGGGATTTATTTGGGTATGTATATTGTCTAGAAGACAATAATTGTATTTAAACTCACAAGATATATGTTGTCGATTTTGCACGACAAATGTATTAATAAAGTTGTAGTTATTTCGTACTCATGTATTTCGCGACTCGAATGGGTTGGATGGAATGGACCTATTTTGGGGGCGCCACGCTTGGTATCGAGCTTAGGATATGATCTTTATTTGAGATCGGGAATAGAACTAGAGGGAGAGACGAGTAAATCCTTCGCTAAAGGTGTCCTACCTAAGCTTATTTGTTAGTTGGTCAAGATATATAGGATATTATGTGATATATTGATTTCTTAATTAACCCTTGTTTTATGACAAGATTTGAGAATGTCAACCGAGAATATTAACAATGGAGTAAATGAGACCGTGGAGATGCCTCAGATTTACCAACGAGGAGAACGCGCAACAGTCGGGCAATGTACCTCCGTGAACAACACCACCGAAAGCAGATGATGAACGAGGGATGTTTAGAAGCTTTTTGCAGCTCATGCAAAATCGCACGAGGAGACTCGTGTTCAAAATACAGGAGGAAATGATAGTAATTCACTGGTTGTCAACCAAGCAAGCTTCAAAGAGTTGGGACCACTGCATTTAAGGGAAAGCCAGATCCGATCAAGGCGAAACATGGGTCAAACAAATTATCAAGATATTCGATGTCTGGGATGCACGGAGGAACGAAAGGTTCCATTCGCCACCTTTTGTGTTCTGGCGAGGCGTGATCATCGGTGGGAATCGTGAAGTTGCACTCCATCCAAATTGACTCAAAGATATCTTGGGAGACGTTTCAGAACTATTTAATGACAAATACTTTCTCGAAAGTGTTCGCTATATGAAGGAAGTGGAGTTCATCAGATTAGAACAAAACAAATACGACGGTGTTTCAAAGACGAGGCAAAGTTCATACAGAGTTATCCAGTGTTTGCACCTCATTTGGTGGAAAATGAGGAACGATGACGCGGATGTTTCTTAGAGGTTTGAAACCCCCAGATACGTCAAAGATCTCATTTTCATAAATTTTCTCTATTCAGATGTTGTCACAATAGGCTCAATTGTTAGAAGCGAGATAACGAGTACGCTCAACCGAGGGACCATAACCGTGGATCATATCAAGAAGATAATAGTCATCATCGTAATAACGATAACCACGGAGAAAGAAGAATACAGACAAAGGCAAGAACCACTTCGGGTGGTAATCACGGCCATGAAAATAGAAGCGAAGTCGGGAGGAGATTTTAAAAGAGGAGATTCAACAACGACCATGTGAAGACGCCGCCAAAGAAGAATCGGTTCTAAGAGAGGAGAAAGACCACCTATCAGATATGTTACAAATGCGGAAAGAGGGATATATCACCCAAACCGCCCACAACAGCTTTAAGGTATGCTATAATTGTGGAAAAGAAGGACATATCGCCGAGATCAGACGATATCGAACCCTCACCAATGGGAATGGTGACTCAAAAGGATGTCCCAAAAAGTCAAAGTCAACGATTCTCGGAAGAGCGTTTGTCGGACCCCAATCAAAAATGCGAGGAACCCGAACGGTTAGCACGAAGTTAGTTAATTATAAATTCTTCAAGTTTATACCTTACTAGATACCTGGTTCTACCCATTCTTTTTATCTCTTCGTCATACCAACGCTTGAAGCTCGACTACGGAAAAATTAGACTTTGACCTATTTATGGAGACTCGTTAGAGAAACTTTCATTACATCCGTTGTTTAGAAATCTTGCTTGTTTCAAGTTGGCATTATCACATTACTCGTTAACCTTATTTCTATAGAGATATTTGCTTTTGATGTGATTTTAAGGTTAACTACTCATCATGCCAAAATTAATTGCTTTCGTAAGGTTGTTAGTTTTCATATTCTTAAGCAACTCGTTATTCAATTCAAGCAACCAAACCATTGAAGTCAAACTATTTCATATTAAATTATAAAGCCATTTGTTTATTGAAAACTAATGTCAAGTTTTCTTAGCCATGTCATGGACTTGAATAAAAATACGCCGATTTGAATGATATTTCGTTGTTATTGAATTTTTTTGACGTATTTTTCAAGAATTTTTCGTTTACTCCCAAAGATCGATAATAAATTTTATATCGACTTTGAACCCTAAGACAAAACTCATTTCTAAAATCTCATATCGAATGGCTCCTATTGAACTTCAAGAGTTAAAATTCAACTATAGAATTTGGTACCGAGCCTTTATCCGGTGACTTCCTTTGTGGAATGCACCAAGCCGAACATTCCGTAGGGGACACCATATTCGCATGCGATAAGAAACCGATAGGTGTCATTGTAACGTGCTATCCAAGGTCGATATGAGTCACGCTTGAGAACAACCTAAGTCGATAATCAAAATATCGTAGCTTTTAGGCTTAGTTGGTTATTATCGGAGATTCGTTGAAGGATATTCTAATCGCTATTCCATTAACGCAATTTGACTCAGTAGAGATACAAAATTCGAATGGAGCAAGGAATGTGGGAAGAGCTTTGAAGAACTCAAGAGGAGACTCATTTCAAAGACATGTTCGACCATGCCATCCCGGAAAAGCTTAACGTGGTAGGTAATGACGTGTTGAGTAGAAGATCGTATACAAGTACGAGTATGATATTGTCAAAGACTAATTTCAGATAATTTACAAATAATAGAGATGGAGATGAAAACTCTAGGTACCCACATTGATGATATACGAGTATAATCGATTTTAATCGATAAAGTTAAAGTCGTTCAAGCTACAAACCCGAAATGATGAATTTGAAGAAGGAGGTGCAAGAAGTTGTTATTTCAAAAGCGAGAATCGGTGAGGTGAGGAAAGCTCAAACCTTCGATTTATTAATCCATTTGAAATTCTCGATCGAATAGAATCGTGGCCTATATAACTCGCTTTTTACCGCCAAGTATGACGCGTGTTCATAACGTTTTTTCACGATCGATGTTACGTAAATATGTGGACGAATTCAACCACGCTATTGAAGTTAGAAACCGGACGAGATAGCCAAGACTTAACGTACGAGGAGGTACTGCCAAGATCTTGGATAGAAAGAATATGTCCCATGTGATAGGAGGTTATACCACAAGTTAAAGTTTTGTGGAGAAACCATGCTATTGAGGAAATGACCGGGAGTTGGAAATGGAAATGAAAGCGAGGTATTCTCATCTTTTGAAACACTGTAGACGTACGCCAATTTCGAGGATTTAAATATCATAAGGAGGGAGGTCAGAAGACCTCAAATTATTAATAAATGAAATTTATTTTCCTCTATTTATTATTTTGAAATAGTAAGTGTGACGCCCCAAAATAGGTATACATCACCTATTCGAAGTTGTCAATACATGGTATGTAAACAACTACAACTTTATTATTACAACAAGAAACTGTGAGTTTGAATACAAATATTATCTTCTAGATAATATCTATACTCAAATAAATCCTCATCACATTTATCGATACATTATTTTACAAAAATGGTGAGGACTACTAAACAATCCTTTCTAAAACCTTCATTCCATACCCCGACTGCACTCGCTATATTCTCGCCTCCCGAGAAAAATGGAACAAAAAGAAAAGGGTGAGCTCAACTAGCTCAAAGAAGAATATTATGACTAAGATAATATACAACAAATTATCGTTAGTCTTCAACAGGGAAAAATATAATAGTAATACAATAGACAACAAATTTTAAATCAATATTCGCAATGAAATAATAATTCATTAGAAGAGTTAAGTAGAGAATGCAAACTACTATCTTCTATGTATGAATTTAAAAGTTCATCGCTCATCTTTTATCCTCAGAACATCAATCAATATACATCCGAATCAAATATTCATCTTTGCACTACAGCCAAAGATATTCATCACCTGGTCATGTTCATTTAAACACTGCTCATCTTTGCACTACGGCCAAAGATATTCTTTAGAAATCATTCATCTTTGCACTACATGTGCCAAAGATATTCTTAAGAAATCATTCATCTTTGCATTCATAAAGCCAAAGATATTCCATAATATCATCATTTAAGACCGAGGATGATGAAAAATATTTTTTTTTAAAGAAACGAATCCAAAGGAAACAAAATGACAAGGATTAAGGATTAAGGATTCAGATTTTGGTTTTATCCACGCCCAAAAATACCTCAAAATAATCATAGTGGTGTAAAATTCAAGAATGATCAAAACATGGATACAATCGAAAGTTAGTATCCGTAATAGATGTTTTGGATTTAAAAGAAGAAATTTTATTTTTCTATGAATAGTACCATATAATGAATAGTGTCAGATACGTGAATAAGGTCGATACGTGAATAGTAACTCGACACCAAAAGATAGAAATTCCACAAAAACATCTTCACGCTTCACTTAATAGTACTCGTGAATAACTCGTGAATAAGAACTCATGAATAAGAATCGTGAATAGAACTCGTGAATAAGAACTCATAAATAGTAACCCATATGAAAAAGTTCCAAATTTGATAAAACTTCAGATCAATATTTCAAAGATAATGATATCAAGAAATAATATCATTACGAAAAAAAAATATCCCTTACCTCGAAAGATCAAGATTTTAAATTTAAATAACCTGATATAAGGCATGACTTTGACTTGCATCAGATAGCAATACTCAAAGTATACTCAAAATACTCACAAGAATACGCCGATAATATAGAGAGAGAAAACTTCAGCTCGTGTGATTTTCAATTCTAACCTAAGACCCTATTTATAGAAAACGCTAGAACACCAAAGCAGTAAAATTTAATAAAATATATTATTATTAATAAATTTCCTACGCCTCTTTGGAAATCAGATCCCAACATTTCCCACATGCCAACCTTCTAGAAAGAAATGATAAAAACGTTTTTCATAAAATAAATAATTAAAACTTACAAAAATCAATTATTTTGAGCTTCGTAACTTCAATAATTCATAATAAATAGCCCTTTCATCAGAAAATTTGAATCTCATGAGTTTTTATAGGAAATTCAATTTCTACAACTTTGCGTAAGAAAGTTTTTCCAAATTCCAAATAGAAATTGACCAAATCCACAAACCAAGCGATTTTATTGTGCTATAATCAAATTTCACCAATAAATGGGGTCCAACCGACATGTTTAACATGTTTTAAACATTTATTGCAACAAAAATACTCTTCCTCCTCAGATACTCATATATCCCACATTCGTTGTAAAAATATCACCGTTAATATATTATTAAAATAATATATTTAAACGAATTATTTTATCGTAAAAGATAAAATATTAATTTTCAACAATTGTCATTTTAAAAATTTTCTCCATCTATATCCACATAAAATCAATATTTTCCTCATCATATAAATCAATAATTAATTATTCACAAATAATATTACGTAATCACAATATCGACAACCTGTGTAGCCTGTGAAAGAGGGGCTTTCCAATAAGAATTTCTTCTTCGGGCGCCAAGCAATTAGGTGACCAAACCTCTCCTTAGATGTAACTTTCTAGACATTGCCAATAATGTTATCTAATAATATTATTCAGATAATATGAATTATTGCTTCGATAATGAAAAAATACCGTAATGACAATTATCAAACAACAAAGAATATAAAATATCAACGCAAAGAATTATTAACTCAATAAAATAATGAACAAAGAATTATCAGAACCATTATCGAGTAAAGGCCTTTTCACGTAAGAATCAATAATTGGTGCAATACCGCAGTGCCATCGCTCAACAACGACGTATTAGTGTGTTTTAACCACCGGTATTCCAACAAGAGATCTGTCAGAATAACTACGCCTGCTATTTAAAAACAACTTATATTTGTCGCTTTCTTCATCCAATCGCTTCTTTATGGGGCCCACACATGGTCGCTACCGTCCGCATTTAATATTCCCGACAAAGCATTTAATATTCCACCACCAAACTAATATTCCCGACGATAATGAATATTTTATAACCACTTGCTTATTTTGAAATATTTCATGATTTAACCCTTAACTATCCACATTAATCAAATCAACCCTTACTATTTCAAAATAATAAATAAAGGAAATTCCTTTTTATTAAAAAATTTTTGGTCTTACAACCTCCCTCCTTATGAAATTTCGCCCTCGAAATCGACGACGCATTCTGGTGTTTCAAAAGGTGAGGATACCTCGCTTTCATTTCCGCTTTCCAATTCCTGTGTCATTTCTATATAAGATGATTCCTCCACAAAACTTTTAACTTGTGGTATACGACTTCAAGGCAGTAGACATGCTCCTTCCTATCCAAGATCTCGACAGTACCTCCTCACACGTTAAGTCTTCTTCGCTATCTCGTCCTGCTTCTAACTCAATAACGTGGTTTCGGTCTTTCACATATTTATTTAAGTATGAGATATGTGAAACACATTATGAACACGAGACATACTTGAGGTAACGCAAGTCTATAAGCTACATTTCCTACTTGGTCAAGAATTTGAAATGGACCAATAAATCGTGGATCGAGCTTTCTCTCTTCCCAAATCTTGTAACTCCCTTCCATGGAGCAACTCGCAACAATACATGATCCCCTACATTAAATTCCACGCCCTTTCGATGAAGATCCGCATAACTCTTTTGTCGATCTTGTGCCGCTTTTTATATACGCTTGTCGAATCATTTGGATCTTTTCTAGAGTCATACGCATTTCAACGGGTCCCAACAATGTTGCTTCACCCACCTCATCCCAATATATCGAGAACGATATTTTCGGCCCATATAATGCTTCAAATGGAGCCACACCTATACTTGCTCGATAATCGTTGTTGTAGGAGAATTCCACCAATGGTAAATATTTATCCCAACCGCCTTGAAGTCTCAGGACACGTAGTCTTAATAAATCTTCAAGAGTTTGAATAGTCCTCTCGATTGTCCGTCCGCTTGGGGATGGTATGCCAACTAAATCGCAAACTGCGCTCCATAGCTTTTTTGCAAGCTAACCCAAAATCTTGAAGTGAATCTTGGGTCACGATCCAAACTATGGATACTGTGCATGCCATGCAACCTCACAATCTCATTCACGACATATACTAGCAAGACGCTCAAGGAATAAGTCTCCAGACGGCAAGAAATGAGCGACTTGGTTAATCTATCAACAATAACCCAAATAAAGATTGATGCCTTGAGAAACCGTAGGAAGACCCGTGAATTTAAATCCATAGTAATGTGTTCCCACTTCCATTCCTAATCTCAAGTGGTTGCAACGGACCCTTAGGTACAAGATGCTCCGCCTTTACACGCCGGGCAAGTTAAACACATCGAGATAAACTTTGCAATCTCTCTCTTCATATTGTTCCACCAAAATGTATGTCAAGATCACGATACATTTTAGTACTTCGAGGATGGATTGCAAATGGCGATTGTGGTGCCTCCATCATAATCTTGTACTTCAAATCGAGTCGTTAGGAACACAAAGTCAGAGTGGACTCAAGTATTCCTTCTTCATCAATTCTCGCTCCGAATAGCTCCTTCAGTACTTTCTTCTTCATACGACGCTCCGGCCCTGGTTTCGAGCAACCTTAACTTTTTCTATTAAAGTTGGTTCTACGCCAGATACTTGACATCATCGCACTCGCTCCTCAAGATACGATCTTCTACTCAACGCGCCGCCTACCACGCTCGCTTTTACCAGATGGTATCAATAGTGTGGTCGTAGTCTTCAATAGCTCGAGCCAACGTCACGCCAGATGTTGAGTTCTTTTTTGAGTGAAGAAATATTTAAGGCTTTTTATGGTCCTAATATATCTCCACTTTCTCCCATATAGATAAGGCTCCATATTTTTAGCGCGAACGATCACGCCGCTAACTCTAGATCACGAGTAGGATAATTCCTCTCATACTCTTTAAGTTGTCGCGAGGCATAGGCTATGACTTTCCCACGCCTGCATGAGAACACATCCTAACCCTTTGCCCTCAAGTATCATCAGAGATAACAAATCCATCCCAACCAGATGGTATTGTTAGAACAAAGCCAAATAAGTCTCCTCTTAAGCTCTTGGAAACTTTTTCTCGCATTCTTCGCTCCAAACGAATTTTGTATCCTTCCGAAAGTTAATGAAGTTAATGGAGTAGCGATTCGAGAAAACCTTCCACTAATCTCCGATAATAACCAATTAAGCCCAAAAGCTACGTGCTTCACCACCGACTTTCTATTGTTCTAAACTTCAGATTGCTTCAATCTTCACGGATCAACAGATACTCCATGTTTCGACACCACGCGCCCAAGGAATGCTACTTCCTCGCCGTAACTCGATTTCTTCAATTTGGCATATAGTTGGTTTTCACGAAGCCTTTCGAGTACCAAACTTCAAATGGTGCTCATGATCTTCACTACTTTTGAATATATGAGGATGTCATCAATAAAGACAACAACTAATCGATCCAAATATTCCTTGAATACTCGGCTCATCATATCCATGAAAGTCGCAGGAGCATTAGTTAGTCCAAAGACATGACTAAGAATTCATAATGCCCATACCGAAGTTCTCAAGGCGCCTTTTGAATATCCTCGCCTAATCTTCACCGATGATATCCGTAACTAAGATCGATTTTTGAAAAGAATTGTGCCTCTTGTAAATCGGTCAAACAAGTCATCAATACGAGGTAGAGGATACCTATTCTTGATGGTGACATGGTTCAATTCCCCGATAGTCAATACAAAGTCGATACTCCCGCCTTTCTTCTTTACAAATAAAACAGAGCACCCCAAGGAGATGTACTAGATTTAATGAAACCGGCGTCCAACAATTCCTCGTAGTTGGACCTTTAACTCCTCAAGTTCAATAGAGCCATTCGATATGGGGTTTTAGAAATGGGCTTTGTACTGTGTTCAAGATCAATAAAGAATTCAACTTCACGCTCGGGGTGGACCGGAAGTTCTTCGAAATACGCCAGAAAGTCAATAACAAAGGAATATTATTCAAATTTGACGTGTCTTTATTCAAATCCATAACATGGGCTAAGAAAGCTTGACATCCGCTTTTTAATAAACGAATAGCTTTTATGATTAGATATGATGTTGATCGATTTTAATGGTTTAGTTGTTTGAATTGCATAACAGTTGGTTAGAATATGAAAACTAACAACCCATTTAAAAACAATCAATTTTGGCATGATGAGTAGTTAACCAATCAATCCCTAAAATCACATCAAAAGCAAGTATCTTTAAAGAGATAAGGTCAATGTAAGGTAATGGTGCCAACTTGAATCAAACAAGATTTATAAACAAATGGATGTGATGAAAGTTTTTCCTAACTGAGTTTCCACAGATAGTCAAAGTCTAATTTCTCCTGAGTCAAGTTTAAACGCTGAGCATACGCAGAGAGATAAATGAATGGGTAGCACCCCAGATCAAGTAAGGTATAAACTTCGCAAGAATTTATAAATAGTTTACCCGTGATCACCTCGCTTGGGTTCCTCGATTATGACCAACCACAACAAACGCCTTCCCTAATCGCTGACTTTTGATTTTTTCGGGATGCTTTTTCGAGTCACCGCCTCCCTCAATAACTAGGTTTCGCCATCAGATAATCTCGAGCGATATGTCCTTCCTTTCCACAATTATAGCATACCTTGAACTGTCAGGCGCTTGATCGATATGTCCTCTTTTCCAAGATTTAGTAGTATATGACCGGTGGTCGTTTCTCCCTTAGAACCGCCTTGTCGCCAGACTTTCATCTTCACATGGTCCTTGTTAAATCTCCTCTTTAAAATCTCCTCCCGACTCGCTTCTTCTATTTTCATGGCTATGATTACCACCAGAGTGGTAACCATTTTTGTCCGTCTGCTTTTCTCCCAGTTATCATTATTCGCTGATCGCTATCTCGGTACGATCCTCGTCAGGGTCCTCAATCGACCGCATTTCGTTATCTCGCCTAATAATTGAGCCTTGTTTACAACATCCAATAAAGAGAAAATTTATGAGAATGAGATATCGACGACGCCGGTTTCAAACCTCTAAGAAACATCCGCCATAACGCTCCTCATTCTCCACCAAATGAGGTGCAAACTCGATAACTCGCAAACTTTGCCTCGCATCGAGACACCATCATGTTGTTTTGTTTCAATCTAATGAACTCCACTTCCTTCATACGATTTAACACTTTCGTGAAAGTATTTGTCATTAAATAGCTTCAAACGCCTCCCAAGACACGCCGAAAAGTACCGATGGGTACGCTTCACGCATTCTCACCAAGAGTCCGCTTCGCCATTTTAACATAAGGTGGCGAATGGAACCTTCTTGCTCTCCGCATCCCAAGACATCAATATCTTGTAATTTGTTTGACCCATGTTTCCGCCATGATCGGATCCGCTTTCCTTAAATTCGTGGTCCCAACTCTTTGAACTCGCTTGGGTCAGGATAAACCCGTGAATTGCTATCATTTCCTCCTCAGATTTTGAACACGAAGTTTCTCGTCTCGATTTTTGTATGAATCGCAAAAACTTCTAAACATCCCCTCGCTCATCATCTCGCTTCAATGGTGTTGTTCACAGGAGGAACATTGCCACTGCTGACGCTCTCCTCGCTGGTGAGTACACAGCATCTCCACGGCCTCATTTCCATGTTAATATTCTCACGACATTCTCAAATACCGCCATAAAACAAGGGTTAATTAAGGAAATCAATATATCACATAATATCCCTATATATCGACCAACTAACAAATAAGCTTAGTAGACACACTCAACAAGGATTTACTCTGCCTCCCTCCTAGTTCTATTCCCCGATCTCCGCCAGAGATCATATCCCTAAGCTCGATACCAACCATGACGCCCCAAAATAGGTATACATCACCTATTCGAGTCAATAACATACATGGTATGTAAACAACTACAACTTTATTATTACAACAAGAAATCTGTGAGTTTGAATACAAATATTATCTTCTGCATAATATCTATACTCAAATAAATCCTCATCACATTTATCGATACATTATTTTACAAAATGGTGAGGACTACTAAACAATCCTTTCTAAAACCTTCATTCCATACCCCGACTGCACTCGCTTATATTCTCGCCTCCCGAGAAAAATGGAACAAAAGGAAAAGGGTGAGCTCAATTAGCTCAAGAAGAATATTATGACTAAGATAATATACAACAAATTATCGTTAGTCTTCAACAGGAAAAATATAATAATAATAATAGATAACAAATTTTAAATCAATATTCATAATGAAATAATAATTCATTAGAAGAGTTAAGTAGAGAATGCAAACTACTATCTTCTATGTATGAATTTAAAAGTTCATCGCTCATCTTTTATCCCTCGTAACATCAATCAATATACATCCGAATCAAATATTCATCTTCGCACTACACGCCAAAGATATTCATCACTGGTCATGTTCATTTAAACACTGTTCATCTTCAGACTACGGCCAAAGATATTCTTCGAAAATCATTCAATTCATTCATCTTGCACATTGTAGCCAAAGATATTCTTAAGAAATCATTCATTTTGCATTACGAAAGCCAAAGATATTCTAATAAGAAATCATTCATTAAAGAAACTAATCAAGAAAATGCCAAAGATATTCCATAATATCATCATTTAAAAATGATGAAAATATTTTTTTAAAGAAACGAATCCAAAGGAAACAAAATGACAAGGATTAAGGATTAAGATCATTAATAAATCGGTCCATTTCAAAAAGATTGATTTCAATTCCAACCCACATTTGTAAAATTTAAAATAAAATATAATATTTTAACATTTAATAAAATATTTGATCGAATAATTTATAAATAATTTTAATTTTATTCATTCATGATTATCAAATCAACCTTACTATTTCAAAATAATAAATAAAGGAAATTCCTTTTATTTAAAAAAATTTTTGGTCTTATTAAAGAAGGGTTGATTTGATTAATGTGGATAGCTTATGGGTAAAATACGCAAATATTTTAATACGTAAAGCAAATGGGTTATAAAATATTCATTATTATCTGTGAATATTCGTCAATCGTGGAATATTCAGATCGCTTCTGAATATTCGCATTTAATTAATCACGCCTTTATAATCAAATCAACCTTACTATTTGGGCCCCATAACTTTTGGAAAAGTTTATTGATGAAGAAATGACAAATATAAGTTGTTTATAAATATCCATGAAGTCGTTTGTTCATCAAATAATACCGAATATTGAATACGACGCAGCTTTTGTGGGCTATGTGGTTAAAATACATGAAGAAACTAATACGCTATTTATCGAACAAGAAGACATTCCAGATTACACCAATTATCGATTCTTACGTAAGAAGGCAATTACTCAATAATTGTTAAAGAATTACTATTCAAGATTTTATTTTATCGATTCAATAATCGCCGCATCGATATTTTATATTACCGTTGTTTCAATAAATTATCATTACACAAGATTTTCCATTATCGGCTAATAATTCATATTATCTCGAATAATATTATTAGAAAACATTATTGGCAATGTCTAGAAAGTTCGCTTCAAGGAGAGGTTTGGTCACCTAATCAAGGCTAAGTAAGGAGAAATCTTTATCGAAAGCCCTCTTCCTCAGAACTACCGGGTCGCCAAAGATCGTGATTCTCAGAATATTATTTGTGAATAATTAATTATTGATTTATATGATGAGGAAAATATTGATTTTATGTGGATATAGATAGAGAAAATTTTTAATGTGACAATTGTTGAAAATTAATATTTTATCTTTTCTCGATAAAATAATTCATTTAAATATATTATTTTAATAATATATTAATCTATGATATTTTTATAATGAATGTGGGATATATGAGTATATGAGGAAGAAGATTATTTTGTGGCAATAAATGTTTAATACATATTTTTGTGTGTCAGGACACAATTATCGATCGAAATTTGATTATAAAATTGTTAAATCGTCTGCTTGTGGATTTTGGCCAATTTCGCTAAAATTTGGAAAACTTTCTTTAAAGTTGTAGAGAATTGAATTTCCTATAAAAAAATGCGAGATTCAATTTTTCCGATAAAAGGGCTATTTATTATGAATTATTGAAGTTCTGAAGCTCCAAAATAATTAATTTTTGAAGTTTTAAATATTTTTTGCATGTGTGAGGCATGTGTTCAATTGCTGATTTCAGATTCTCAAAGGTTGGCGTAGACAAATTTTTATAAATAAATTATTATTTTAAATTTTCTACTTTGGTGTTCTAAGCATTTTCCTATAAATAGGTGCTTACGTTAGAATTGAAAATCACACCGTAAATCAAGTTTTCTCTCTATATTATCGGTTTATTCTTGTGAGTATTTTGAGTATTCTTTGAGTATTGCTATACTTGCATAAGTTCAAGTCATAGCCTATATCCGTGTTTCAACTAAGACTGTTTCAACTAAGACTGATATTATTCTTCAATACCGAATATCGTTGCCTTCGAAAGTTAAGGGATGTTATTTTATTCGAAAAGGATATTATTTCTTCAATATCATTACGCTCAAATATTGGTTGGAATTTTTATCAAATTTGGAACTTTTTTAGTAGGGTTACTATTCATGAGTTACTATTCACGAAGTTACTATTCATGAGTTACTATTCACGAGTTACTATTCATTTAGTACTATTCATTAAGCGTGAAGATATTTTTTTTTTGTGAAATTTCTATCTTTGGTGTTCTGAGTTACTATTCACGATACAAAGACTATTCACGATACTCAAGACTATTCATTTAATACTGCACTATTCAATAGAAAAATGAAATTTCTTCTTTTTATCCAAAATATCTATTATGGATACTAGCTTTGATCAGATCCATGTTTTGATCATTCTTGAATTTTACACCACTCGATTACTTATGAAGTATTTTTGAACACGGATTGTTTAAAATACTTAATCCTTAATATTTGTTCTTTTGTTTCAATGGATTCGCTTTCCTTTAAAATATTTTTCATCATCCTCAGCCCTAAATGATGATATTAATGAATATCTTCGGCTCAGAAGTGCAAAGATGAATGATTTTCGATGAATATCTTTGGCCCGTAGTGCAAAAAGATGAAAAGGTGTTGAGATGAAAACATGACTTCATCGATTAATATCTTTGGCCCGTAGAAAAAAAGATGAACAGTGTTTAGGATTTAAATATTAATTAATCGATGAATATCTTCGGCCTCAGTAGTGCAAAAGATGAATATTTGATTCCAGATATATATTGATTGATATTACAGGATAAAATATCAACGATGAACTTTTAAATTCATATATGTAAGATAGTAGTTTGCATTCTCTACTTAACTCTTCTAATGAATTGTTGTTTCACCGCAGATTGTTGATTTAAAAACCGTTGTTTATCAGTATTCTATTAGATTTTTCCCGTTGGAGACTAACGATAATTTGTCAGATATTATCTTAGTCATAATATTTTTTATCGGGCTAGTTGAGCTCACCTTTTCCTTTTTGCTCCATTTTTCTTCTCGTGGAGGCTTAGAATGTAGCGTAATACTAGTCTGGGTATGGAATGAAGGATTCTAGAAAGAGTTGTTTAGTAGTCCTCACCATTTTTGTAAAATAATGTATCAATAATTATGATGGGGATTTATTTGGTATGTATATTGTCTAGAAGACAATAATTGTATTTAAACTCACAAAGATATATGTTGTCGTATTTTGCACAACAAATGTATTAATAAAGTTGTAGTTATTTCGTACCATGTATTTCACGACTCGTAATGGGTTGGATGGAATGGACCTATTTTGGGGGCGCCACAAATAGTATTAGGAGGGGAGAGGCGGTGACTTCTTCGCTAGTATGATTCTACCTAAGTTTATGTGTTATTTTATTAGTCGGTCGTAATATAGGGATAATATGTTACATGTCAATTAACCTTTTGTTTTGTGGCGAAGATTCTAAAATGACATCGAGAATGTGGAGAATAAAGCAATGGAGCACAAAGCACCATTGATTCACCACATATCAATAATCGAGGATAATGTGCATCGTGAAGGCGACAATCCTCATGCAAAACAACAACACGACCAAATGATGAATAATCAAATGTTCGGAGGCTTTATGCAATTCATGCAACAAAAGAAAGTAGAGGCGGCTCTGCCCAAAACGTAGGTGGAAACATCGAAACTCTCAGGCTGGTCACCGCTAAGCAGCTTCAAGGAGCTGGGACCACCTAGGAGTTTAAGGGAGAGCCAAAACCACTTATGGCGGAAGCATGGATAAAGCGTAACACCAAGATATTTGATGTCTTGGGATGCTCGAGGAGCAAAAGGTTCCCTTTGCCGACTTTATGTTGCGGAGAGAGGCAGACATCGATGGGAATCGGTAAAACGTACTCAAACTCATTGCATCAAGATATGTTGGGAGAAGTTCTAGAGTCGTTTCAATGACAAATACTTTTCCGAAAGTATTCGTCACATGAAGGAGGTGGAGTTTATCAAGTTGGAACTAAACAATATGACCGTGTCGCAATACGAGGCAAAATTTGCGGAGTTATCCCGGTTTGCGTCAACTTGGTGGATAATGAAGAGAGAATGGCGTGAATGTTTTTCGTTTATTGAAAAACGGATGTCAAGCTTTCTTAGCTCATGTCACAGATCTAAACAAAAATAAGTCAGCTTTGAATGATATTTCTGTTGTTAATAAATTTCCTGACGTATTCCCCGAATAACTTCCTTGTAAGACCCCAACTTTTATAAATAAAGATGAATTTTCTATAAATATTATTTTTGAATATTATGGAATAAATTTGATATAATGTTATAGTTGTGGGTAATATTTATAAATTTTGCAAAGTAAGAAAGTTGTTATAAAATATTCGTTTGGTAGGAGAATATTCTTTTTGTCGGGGAATATTCGTACGACGGCTCAATCATTGGTGGACCCCACAACGGAAGTATTGTCGTAGTTAGAAAACGACAAAATTATCTTTCTATAAAAAATTGGCGCAGAGGTGTTACCGTTAAAACCGTTGAACTACCCATTAGTAAAAGTGCGAAGAATCGCAGTAGTTATATAGTAGCACACGATATTGATTATTAATGCTTACGTGAGAAGTCACTCAGCTATGCTCAATTATTGCTACAGTAATTGCTGCATCATATCTCTTATATTATTGATTCAATTATTGTCACAGTATCATTTGTATAATATGTTATAGTATTAAATCAATAATTAAGACGCCAAGTTATAAATGATTAATAATTGTTGAAAGATTAAATATGTGTTGATTAAGAATAAAATGATTTGTGGTAATATTTATTCAATCCTTGATGTATATAAAGAGTCCATTATGAGACGTTTGTGGTAAGTTTGATTATTTTATGGGGGCTCATATGTCATCATCTAAGAGTCTCTTCATCAATAGTAATTACCTTCACAATAGTAATTACCTTTGTGAATAGTAATTACCTTCGCTAATAGTAATTACCTTTACGGACGCCAAACCACTTGCCGTTTCATATTACAGCATCGAACCACTTGTCGTTTTCACATACAAAGGCCGAACCACTTTTCTTTTCACATCACTACCGTCAAGCCACTTGCTTTTTCACATGGCAAAAGTAAGCTAGAAATCTTCTATAAATAGAGGCCTAGTGCTTCATTATTTTTCACTTAATTCATTCAAGCTATAAAGAGAGAAAGTATAGAGAGAATAAGAGAAAGAAGAAGAGTATTTTGTTACTACACCATCGCAAAGATTCAATCTCCTACTAAAAGTAAGGGGTGTTATTCTTTCTTATTCACGAAGAGAATGTTGTTATTCCATCGCTTATTATTCGCTGGAATAACTTTTATTTACGTGGTTTACCCTATACTTGGTGACATTCTTCTATTATTCGTTGGAACATCCATGCGTGTGTTTTACACGGACACGGTTAAAATCTTATTATTATTCTCGTTGGAACATCCCATGCATGTGTTTTACACAGGACCTAGTTCCGCCTTTTATTATTATTCGTTGGAACATCCTATCTGTGTTTTTTACGGACCGGATCCATTCTTTATTATTCGTTGAATATCATGTATGCATGCTTTTACGCCGCACTGGTTCCGTTATTTATTATTCTGTTGGAATAACTCGCCTCGCATATGATTCATCGCATTTATGGTGATTTCTTTTGTTATTCCATTCTTTATTATACCCAAGTTGGTTAAAACTTTAACTTCTATACTCCATGAAATTAGTGGAATATCTTTGATATTTGCGCTTCATCCAAAGATCCTTTCATGGAAATATTCTTCTCAAGATTCTTGAATTTTACTCTACAAAGCAAAAGATCATGTTGACAGTTTTGATGTTATTGGTTCCTAGATAAATTAATTCTTGAACTTGTTTTATTGAATTCTTATATCATTGTCATCATCCTTATGTTTATATTATGTTGAAAGTCATCTGGGGCTCAGTAGTGCATAGATGGACTTGGTATGATTATGACAGAGACTATTCGGTGTAATCATGACCGTAATGTTACAAATGATGTGGTAAAAATCCTCAAGGTCTCTGCATTGCATTGATGGACGATTATTGGCATGATCATGACCATTAATGAATACACAAATATTCTTGGCCCATAGTGCATGAATAATTGTGGTCGTGATACTAAAGAATATCCTTGGTCAGTAGTGCAGGGGTGATTCAATGATGTGGAATATTTATTAAAAAGTCGAGTCTCATTTATAATGATGATGAAAAACCTTTTAAATCATAAAAGATAGTAGATTTTATTTTCTACTTGACTCTTTTAATGGATTCTTTGGTTCACTGTCAGTAGTTAAACTTGATGTTCATTATATTTTATCAGTTTAACACTTGTTGTAGGCTAATGATAATTTATTCTCGCATTATCTTAGTCATAATATTTCTTCTTGAAGCTAGTTGAGCTCACCCTTTCTTTCACCGTTTTCTTCGTGAAATGAGAATATATTTGGGACGAGTCTGGGAGCGGAGTAATGGTCCGGAGGATAGCATTAATAGTCCTCACTATTACGTGAAATAGTGTGATAATAATTGTAATGAGGACTCCTTTTGAGTTTGTATGATCTCTAGTAGACAATATTTGTATTCAAACTCACGATTTTATGTCGATTGCACACTACAATTATATTAGTAAGTTGTATTTAAATTACGTACCATGTATCCGACTACCCAAGATAGGTGATGTATACCTAATTTTGGGGCGCCACATTCTCGGCCTATCCCCGAGAGCGTGAAATTGAATTTTGTATTGACCTTGAACCCAAAGACAAAACCCATTTCCAAAGCCCCATATCGAATGGCTCTATTGAACTTCAGGAGTTAAAGACCCAACCGCAGAATTGTTAGACATGGCTTTATTCGTCTAGTACTTCTCCTTGGGGTCTTTCTTGTTCTATTCGTGAAGAAGAAAGATGGGAGTATGCGACTTTGTATTGATTATCGGTAGTTGAATCATGTCACCATCAAAATAGATATCCATTGCCACGTATTGATGACCTATTTGACCAGTTGCAAGGAGCCAAATTCTTTTCAAAGATTGATCTTTGTTAGGACATCACCAATTGAAGATTAGAACCGATGACATTCCAAAGACGCGCCGTAACTCCTAAGACGACGAGCATTATGAATTCTAGTCATGTCCTTTGGATTGACTAATGCTCTCGCCGCCTTCATGGATATGATGAACCGAAGTATTCAAGGAATATTTGGATCACTTTGTGGTCGTCTTTATTGATGACATCCTTATTTATTCCAAAACCGTGAAGATCATGAGCAACACTTGAGGTCGACACTCCAAAAGCTTCGTGAATATAAGCTTTATGCCAAGTTGAAGAAATGCGAGTTACGGCGTGAAGAAGTAGCATTCCTTGGGCACGTGGTATCAAGTCATGGAATATCTGTTGACCAAAGAAAGATTGAAGCTATTCAAAGTGGGGAGCAACCTAAATCGATGATCAAGACGTAGCTTTCTCGGTTTAATTTGGTTATTATCGGAGATTCGTGGAAGGATTTTCTCGAATCACTACTCCATCGACTCAAATTGACTCGTAAAGATACAAAGTTGAGCGAAGAATGTGAGAAGAGTTTTCAAGAACTCAAGAGGAGACTCATTTCAAGACTGTTCGACAATACCATCCGGTTCGGAGGGTTTTGTCATCTGATGATGCTTGGGCAAAGGTTGGGATGTGTTCTCATGCAACATGGAAAAGTCATAACTTATGCCTCATGACAACTCAAAGAATATGAGAGGAATTATCCCACTCATGATCTAGAGTTAACCATTTGTTATCTTTGCACTTAAAATTTGGAGGCATTACTTGTATGGGGAGAAAGTGGAGATCTTTACGGATCATAAGAGCCTCAAATATTTCTTCACTCAAAAGGAACTCAACATGCGACAACGACGTTGGCTTGAACTATTGAAAGATTATGATCATACCATCCAATACCATCCTGGAAAAGCAAACGTGGTAGCTGACACATTGAGTAGAAGATCATATGCAAGTACGAGTGCAATATTGTCAATGCAAGGGCTCATTTTGTGTGACTTGCAAAGGATGGAGATAGAGTTAAAGACTCTGGGACGCATGTACGACGATGGCGAATATACTGAGTAGAACCGAATTTTAATCGATAAAATTAAAGTCGCTTTCAATCTACGGACACAGGAGTCGATGCGTATGAGGAAGAAAGTGCAAGAAGGTGCTATGCGGAAGCAAGAATCGATGAAGAAGGAATACTTGAGTCAACTCCGCACTTTGTGTTCCTAACGACCACGATTTAAAGTATAAAATCATGATGGAGGCGCACAACACACCGCTTTGTAATCCATCCGGAGTACCAAAATATATCATGATATTAAATCATACATTTTGGTGGATCGATATGAAGAGAGAGATAAGCGTTGTTTATCTCAAGGTGTCTAACTTGTCAACGAGTTAAAGTGGAGCATCAAGTACCAAAAGTTCCATTACAACCACTTGAAATTCCAGAATGGAAGTAGGAGCACATTACCATGGATTTAGATTCTTACGGCCTTCCTAAGGTTTCTCAAGGCATAGATATGATTTGGGTCACTATTGATAGATTGACCAAGTCCGCTCATTTCTTACCGATACGAGAAACTTATACACTTGAACGTCTTGCTCGTATATACATAAACGAGATTATAAGATCGCATGGTATGCCGGTATCCATAGTTTTCGATCGAGACCCAAGATTCACTTTACGATTTTGGGTTAGTTTGCAAAAAGCTATAAGGCATGCATTTACGATTTAGCTTCTAAGATATCATCCTCGGATTTGAGACGATGGAGAGGAATATTCAAACTTATGAAGATCTATTAAGACTCACGTGTCCTTGATTTCAAGGAAGTTGGGACAAGTTCTTACCATTGGTGGAGTTTTCCTACAACAAGAGTTATCAAACAAGTATTGGCATGGCTTCATTCAAGCGTTGTATGGAAGAAAGTGTCGCTTCCAAAGATCTTTGGGATGAGGTGGGTGAAGCAATGTTGTTGGGACCGGAGTTGGTATATATATGACTACGGAAAAGATTCAAACGATCCGACAACGTATAAAAACCTCACAAAATTGACAAAAGAGTTATGCCGATCTTCATCGAAAGGACGTGGAATTCGATATAGAGATCATGTGTTGTTACGTGTTGCTCCATGGAAAGGAGTTACAAGATTTGAAAAGAGAGGAAAACTCAATCCTCGATTCATCGGTCCATTTTAATCCTCGATCGAGTAGGAAGCGTGGCCTATAGACTCGCTTTTTTACCGCCAAGTATGTCTCGTGTTCATAACGTTTTCACATATCCATGTTACGTAAATATGTGAAAGACCGAACCACATTATTGAGTTAGAACCGGGACGAAATAGCGGAAGATTTGACGTATGAAGAGGTTCCTGTTCAAATCTTGGATAAAAGGAACATATTCTACGCCAAAAGTTATACCTCAAGTCAAGGTTTTGTGGAGAAACCACGATGTTGAGGAAATGACTTGGGAGTTAGAATCGAAATGAAATCAAGGTATCCTTACCTCTTCGACATACCAGGTACGTACCCTAATTTCAAGGGCAAAATTTCATAAGAAGGGAGGTTGTAAGACCCCAACTTTTATAAATAAAGATGAATTTTCTATAAATATTATTTTTGAATATTATGGAATAAATTTGATATAATGTTATAGTTGTGGGTAATATTTATAAATTTTATAAAGTAAGCAAGTTGTTATAAAATATTCGTTTGGTGGGGAATATTCTTTTTTGTCGGGGAATATTAAATACGATGGCTCAATCATTAGTGGACCCCATGGCGGAAGTATTGTCGTAGTTAGAAAATGACAAAATTATCTTTCTATAAAAATAATTCACGGAGGTGTTACCATTAAAACTGTTGAACTATCCTAGTAAAAGTATAAAGAATATCTGGCGTGGTTGTATAGTAACTGCGGTATTGATTATCGATGCTTACGTGAGAAGTCACTCATTTATACTCAATTATTGCTACAATAATTCACGATCATATCTCTTTATATTATTGATTCAATTATTGTCACAAGATTATCATCGTATAATATGTTATATTATTAAATCAATAATTGAGACGACAAGTTATAAATGATTAATAATTGTTGAAAAATTAAATATGTGTTGATTAAAAATAAAATGATTTGTGGTAATATTTATTCAATCCTTGATGTATATAAAGAGTCTGTTATAAGACATTTGTGGTAAGTTTGGTTATTTTATGGGGGGGCCATATGTCATCATCTAAGAGTTTCTTCGTCAATAGTAATTACCTTCGTTAATAGTAATTACCTTTACCAGTCGTCAAACCACTTGTCGTTTCATATTACAAAAGGCCGAACCACTTGTCGTTTCACATTACAAAGCGCCGAACCAATTGTCGTTTTCACATTAAAGCGCCGAACCAATTGTCGTTTCACATTACAAAAGCGCCAAACCACTTTTCTTTTCACATCATCGGGTCGTCGAGCCACTTGCCTTTTCACATGGCAAGTGCTAAGCTAGAAATCTTCTATAAATAAAGGCCTAGTGCTTCATTATTTTTCACGAATTCATTCAAGCTATGGAGAGAAAGTATAGAGAGAATAAGAGAGAAAGAAGAAGAGTATTCATTACTACACTATCTTAAAGATTCAATCTCCTACTAAAGTAAGGGGTGTTATTATTTCTTATTCATGAAGAGAACTGTTGTTATTCCATTGCTTATTATTCATTTGGAATAACCTGTATACGCGCTTTACCCTATACTTGGTGACATTCTTCTATTATTCTGTTGGAACATCTTGTCTGTGTGTTTCACACCGGATCTGGTTCCGTCTTTATTATTATTCTGTTGGAACATCCTGTCTGTGTATTTTACACCGAACCTGGTTCCGTCTTAATTATTATTCTGTTGGAACATCATGTCTGTGTGTTTTACACCGGACCTGGTTTCGTTATTTATTATTCTATTGGAATAACCTGCCCGTGCAGTCTATCGCATGCATGGTGATTTCTTTTGTTATTCCATTCTTTATTATACTCAGTTGGTTAAAACTTTGACTTCTATACTCCATGAAATTAGTGGAATATCCTTGATATTTGCGCTTCATCCAGTATCCTTTCATGGAAATATTCTTCTAAGTATTCTTGAATTTTACTTTACAAAGCAAAGATCATGTTGATGAGTTTGGATGTTATTGGTTCTGGATAAATTAATTCTTGAACTTGTTTTATTGAATTCTTATATCATTGTCATCATACTCATGTTTATATTATGTTGAAGGTCATACGTGGCACTGTGAGTGCATGATGGACTTGGTATGATTATGACTGTGGATTATTCAAATTGTAATCATGACCGTGATGTTACAAATGATGTGGTAAAAATCCTCATTGGCCCGTAGTGCATTGATGGACAGTTGTTGGCATGATCATGACTATTAATGAATACACAAATATTCTTGGCTCGTAGTGCATGGATAATTGTGGTCGTGATACTAAAGAATATCCTTGGCCGTAGTACACGGGTGATTCGATGATGTGGAATATTTATTAAGCCGAGTCTCAGCTATAACAGTGATGAAAAACCTTTTAAATCATAAAAGATAGTAGATTTTATTTTCTATTTGACTCTTTTAAAGGATTGCTGGTTCCGCTGCAGTTAAACTTGATGTTTATTATATTGTATTAGTTTAACACTGTTGAAGGCTAATGATAATTTATTTTGCATTATCTTAGTCATAATATTTCTTACTGGGCTAGTTGAGCTCACCCTTTCTTTCACTGTTCTCTCGTGAAATGAGAATATAAATGGGGACGAGTGGGAAGCGAGTAATGGTCCAGAGAATAGAATTAGTAGTCCTCACTATTCTGTGAAATAGTGTGATAATAATTGTAATGAGGACTCCTTTTGAGGTTGTATAATCTCTAGTAGACAATATTTGTATTCAAACTCACAGTTTATGTTTTGTCGTATTGTACATGACAGTTGTATTAGTAAGTTGTATTTGAATTTTGTACCATGTTTCTGGCGACCCAAGATGGGTGATGTATACCTAATTTTGGGGGCGTCACAATCATACCATCCAATACCATCCTGAAAAAGCGAACGTGGTAGCTGACGCATTGAGTAGAATATCATATGCGGGTACGAGTGCAATATTGACAACGCAAAGGCCCATTTTGTGTGACTTGCAAAGGATGGAAATAGAGTTAAAGACTCTGAGGACCCATGTGATGATGGCGAACATACGAGTAGAACCGACTTTAATTGATAAAGTTAAAGGCGCTCAAGCTACTGCACTCGGAGCCGATGCGCGTATGAGGAAGAAAGTCAAGAAGGTGCTATGCTTTAGGAAGCAAGAATCGATGAAGAAGGAATACTTCGAGTCAACTTCAGACTTTGTATTCCTAACTAACCTGATTTAAAGTATAAAATCATGATGGAGGCACACAACACACCATTTGCAATCCATCCTAGGAGTACCAAAATGTATCATGATCTTCGACATACATTTTGGTGGGGCAATATGAAGAGAGAGATAGCATGTTTATCTCAAGGTGTCTAACGTGTCAATGAGTCGGTGAGAGCATCAAGTACCAAAAGGTCCATTGCAACCACTTGAAATTCCAGAATGGAAGTGGGAGCACATTACCATGGATTTCATTACCGGTCTTCCCAAAGTTTCTCAAGGCATAGATGCGATTTGGGTCATTGTTGATAGATTGACCAAGTCTGCTCATTTCTTACCAATACGAGAAACTTATACACTTGAACGTCTTGCTCGTATGTACATAAACGAGGTTGTAAGATTGCATGGTATGCCCGTATCCATAGTTTCTGATTGAGACCCAAGATTCACTTCACGATTTTGGGTTAGTTTGCAAAAAGCTATGGGCACGGATTTACGATTTAGTTCGGCATATCATCCTCAGACGGAAGGAAAATCAGAGAGGACTATTCAAACTCTGGAAGATTTATTAAGACTCTGTGTCCTTGACTTCAAGGAAAGTTGGGACAAGTTCTTACCGTTGGTGGAGTTTTTCTACAACAACAGTTATCAAGCAAGCAATGGCATGGCATTCGAGGCGTTGTATAGAAGAAAGTGTCGCTCTCCAGTATGCTGGGATGAGGTGAGTGAAGCAACGTTGTTGGGACCGGAGTTGGTACGTATAACTACGGAAAAGATTCAAACGATCCGACAACGTATAAAAACCTCACAAGATCGACAAAAGAGTTATGCTGATCTTCATCGAAAGGACGTGGAATTTGATATAGGAGATCATGTGTTATTACAAGTTGCTCCGTGGAAAGGAGTTACGATATTTGGAAAGAGAGAAAAGCTTAATCCTCGATTCATCGGCCCATTTTTAATCCTCGATCGAGTAGGAACTGTGGCCTATAGACTCGCTTTACCGCCAAGTATGTCTCGTGTTCATAACGTTTTTCACATATCTATGTTACGTAAATATGTGGAAGACCCGAACCACATTATTGAGTTAGAACCATACGAAATAGCAGAAGATTTGACGTATGAAGAGGTTCCTGTTCAAATCTTGGATAAGAAGAAACATATTCTACGCTCCAAGGTTATACCTCAAGTCAAAGTTTTGTGGAGAAACCACGATGTTGAGGAAATGACTTGGGAGTTAGAATCTGAAATGAAATCAATGTATCCTTACCTCTTCGATATACCAGGTACGTACCCTAATTTCAAGTGCGAAATTTCATAAGAAGGGGAGGTTGTAAGACCCCAACTTTTATAATAAAGATGAATTTTCTATAAATATTATTTTTGAATATTATGGGGTGAAATTGATATAATGTTATAGTTGTGGGTAATATTTATAAATTTTGCAAAGTACGCAAGTTGTTATATAATATTCGATTGGTCGGAGAATATTCGTTTTAACAGGGAATATTTGTACAACGGCACAATCATTGTTGGACCCTAGAACAGAATTATTGTCGGATTGAGAAAACGACAAAAATATTTTAGGAAAATAACGGTGAAAGTTTTACGTTAATATCCGCTTGAACTACTTCGGTAGTAAAAAGTACACGAATGTCTGGCATTGGTTGCATAGTAGCTACGGTATTGATTATTGATGTTTACGTGATAAGTCACTCGGTTTTGTTGGTATTATTAATGTAATAATCTGAGAAAATCTTTTTATATAAAACAAAATACTTTTATAAAGTTATTCTATAAATAGAATATATTATATTCTATTATGCATAGTGTTGCATAGTATCGTGATAGTATTTTGCATAGTAAAATCTTTTTATATAAAATGTAATACTTTTATAAAGTTATCATTTTATTAGACAATAATTAGAATATATTATATTTTATTATGCATAGTATTTGCATAGTGCTCGTGATAGTGTTTGCGATAGTAAAATCTTTTATAAAGTTATTCGTTTTATTATATTATAAATAGAATATATTATATTTTATTTAAAAGATTTTGCTTTAAATATGGACCGTCGATTAAAGTAAATCAATCGGACCGTTTCATGAATTAGTTCTTATGGCGATCCATTTTTCTATAAATAAAAGCTCATTCCTTCATTATTTTTTACTTAATTCTTTGAAACTCTGAGAGATAAACTATAGAGAGAAAGAAGAAAAGTATTCTACTACTTCACTACTCATATATCCAAGACTCTTCTTCTTAAGGTAGGGAGTATTATTTCTTTTATATTCATGAAGAGAACTTTCGTTATTCCATTCTTTATTATTCATTGGAATAACTTTGTATGTCTGCTAAGCTACCCTATACTTGGTGAAATTCTTTTGTTATTCCATTTTTTATTTTTACATTTGGAATATCTGCTCATACAGATATAACAGGATTCGGTTCCGTCTTTTATTATTCTGTTGGAACATCCATGCGGCGCTTATATACGCGACACTTGGTTTCGTTATTTAGTATTCATTGGAATAACTTATACATCTAAATAATCGCATGCATGGTGATTTCTGTTGTTATTCCATTTTTTATTATTCTGTTGGAGCATCCTGCCGGCTTGAATTTACTTTGACCGGTTCCGTTATTATTATTACATTGGAATAATGCATACATCTGCAAATACCGCGTGCATGGTGATTTTCTCTTGTTATTCTATTTTTATTATACTCGGTTGATGAAAGTTTTGACTTCTATACTCCATGAAATTAGTGGAATATTCTTGATATTTGCGCTTCATCCAAAGACTTTTCATGGAAATATTCTTCCGAGCATTCTTGAATTTTACTCTACAAAGCGAGATCGTGTTGACAATTTGGACGTTATTAGTTCTGAATAAATTAATTCTTGAACTTATTTTTTTTTTGAAAGTCATTTGTGGCTTTGTAGTGTATAGATGGACTTGGTATGATTATGACGAGTTTATCGATTGTAATCATGGTAGTAATGTTACAAATGATGTGGTAAAAGTCCTTATTGGCCCGTAGTGCATTGATGGACGATTGTTGGAATGATCATGACCATTAATGAATACACAAATATTCTTGGTCCGTAGTGCATGGATAATTGTGGTCGTGATACTAAAGAATATCTTTCAGTAGTAGTGGGGGTGATTCGATGATGTGAATTATTTATTGTCGAGTCTCTCGTGATAAAAGTCATGAAAAACCTTTTAAATCATAGAAGATAGTAGATTTTATTCTCTACTTGACTCTTCTAATGGATTGCTTATTTCCGCTACAATTAAACTTGATGTTTGTTATATTGTATCAGTTTAACACTGTTTAAGGCAAATGATAATTTATTCTGCATTATCTTAGTCATAATATTTCTTACTGGACTAGTTAAGTTCACCCTTTTTTTCACTGTTCTCTTCAGAAAAATGAGAACGAGGGTTGAGACAGCCTGGGAACAGAGTGATGGTGGGATGATAGTATTAGCTAGTAGTCCTCACTATTCTTGTAAGACCCCAAATTATTAATAAATGAAATTTATTTTCCTCTATTTATTATTTTGAAATAGTAAGGGTTGATTTGATTAATGTGGATAGTTATGGGTAAAATACATAAATATTTGAATAAGCAAGTGGTTATAAAATATTCATTATTGTTGGGGAATATTCGTTTGGTCGTGGAATATTAAATCATCGCTTGGGAATATTAAATACTGCCAGATCTTTTGTGGGCCCCATAACTTGAAAGCGATTGGATGAAGAAAACGACAAATATAAGTTGTTTATAAATAGCAGAGTAGTTATTATTTTAGTATCTTGTTGGAATACCGGAGGTTAAAACACACTAATCGCGTTGTTGAGCAAGAAGATTACTCAGATTGCACCAATTATTGATTCTTACATAAGAAGGCACTACTCAATAATTGTTACAAGAATTATCTTATTCAAAGATTTTATTTTATTGATTCAATAATCACGCATTGATATTTTATATTCTTTGTTGTTTCAATAAATTTTTATTACACAAGATTTTCCATTATCGAAGCAATAATTCATATTATCGAATAATATTATTAGAAAACATTATTGGCAATGTCTAGAAAGTTACATCTAAGGAGAGGTTTGGTCACCTAATCATGCGCCCAAGAAGGAGAGATTCTTATTGGAAAGCCCTCTTCTCAGGAGAACTGGTTTCCAAAGATCGTGATTCTGTAATATTATTTGTGAATAATTAATTATTGATTTATATGATGAGAAAAATATTGATTTTATGTGGATATAGATGGAGAAAAATTTTAAAGTGACAATTGTTGAAAATTGAAATTTTATCTTTTTACGATAAAATAATTCATTTAAATATATTATTTTAATAATATATTAACTGGTGATATTTTTTATAATGAATGTGGGATATATGAGTATATGAGGAGGAAAAGTATTTTTGTGGCATTAAATGTTTAACACATATTTTGTGTGTTGGTGGACACAATTATCGACCGAAATTTGATTATAACAGTAAAATCGCTTAATGGATTTTGGCCAATTTACATTTTGGAATTTGGCAAAACTTTCTTCCGCAAAGTTGTAGAGAATTGAATTTCCTATAAAAATTTGCGAGATTCGAATTTTCCGATAAAAGGGCTATTTATTATGAATTATTGAAGTTCCAAAGTTCAAATAATTGATTTTTGGAAGTTTAAAATATTTAAAATAGAAAAATGTTTTTTTTTTTTGTTTTGTGGACAGCCCTAGCATGTGCAAGATAAGTGAAATCAGTTGTCAAAATATGCGTAGAGAATTTGTAATATATATAATATTATTATATTAAATTTTCTACTTTTAATGTTTCTAAGCATTTTCTATAAATAGGTGCTTAGGTTAGAATTGAAAATCACACCGTAAAGCTGAAGTTTTTCTCTCTATATTATCGAGCGTATTCTTGTGAGTATACTTTGAGTATTGCTATCTGGTGCAAGTTCAAGTCATAGCCTATATTCGGTTTTTCAATTTAGAAGTCTTGATCTTTTCGAGGTAAGGGATGTTATTTTATTTGAAAATGATATTATTTCTTCAATATCATTATCTTAAAATATTGGTTGGAAATTTTATCAAAATTGGAACTTTTTCATATCTGAGTTTACTATTCATGAGTTACTATTCATGAGTTACTATTCACGATTCTTATTCAAGAGTACTATTCATTGAAGCGTTTTGGGAAATTTCTATCTTTTGGTGTCTGAGATTCTTATTCACGATACCAAGACTTATTCACTAATCTCTGACTATTATTAGAAAAAATAAAATTTCTTCTTTTGTCCAAAATATCTATTGTGGATACTAGCTTTGATTGTATCCATGTTTTGATCATTCTTGAATTTTACACCACTCTGATTACTTATGAAGTATTTTTGAACTTGGATTATTTAAAATACGAATCCTTAATATTTGTTCTTTTGTTTCACTGGATTCGTTTCCTTTAAAATATTTTTCATTATCCTCAGTCCTAAATGATGATATTACTGAATATCTTTGGCCTGTAGTGGAAAGATGAATATTTGATTGTAGTTTATTGGTAGGAGTCTGTGAAGCGTACCCATCCAGCATTGGCTTCAAAGATGTCTTGGGAGACATTTTGAAACTATTTAATGACAAATACTTTCACGAAAGTGTTCGTCTATATGAAGGAAGTGGAGTTCATCGATTAGAACAAAACAACATGGCGGTGTCCCAAAGACGAAGGCGAAGTTCGTGGAGTTATCCGTGTTTGCACCTCATTTGGTGGAGAATGAGGAAGCGTTTGACGCGAATGTTTACGAGAGGTTTGAAACCCGGAGATACGTCAAGATCTCATTTCTCATAAATTTTCTCTCTATTCGGATGTTGTCAACAAGGCTCGATTGTTAGAGCGAGATAACGATACGTTCAACCGAGGGACCATAACCGAGGATCATCACCAAGATAGCGATCATCGTAATAACGATAATCGGCGGAGAAAGAAGAATACGGACAAAGCGGTAACCACTCTGGTAGTAATCGTGGCCATGAAAATAGAAGAAGCGAGTCGGGAGGAGATTTTAAAAGAGGAGATTTAACAACGACCATGTGAAGACGTCCGCCGCCCGATGTAACCGGTTCCAAGGAGGAGAAAGACCACCGGTCAGTATATGTTACAAATGCGGAAAGAGGGACATATCGCCCAAAAGCGCCCACAACAGTTTAAGGTATGCTATAATTATGGAAAAGAAGGACATATCGCTCGAGATTATGCAGTATCGAAACCGATCCGGTGAGGAATGGTGACTCAAAAGGATGTCCCGAAAGGTCAAAGTCAACGGTTCCTAGAAGAGCGTTTGTCGTGACCGGTCAAAATCTGAGGAACGAGCGAAGTTAGCACGGGTTAGTTAATTATAAATTCTTACGAAGTTTATACCTTACTAAATACCGGTTCTACCCATTCTTTTATCTCTCTTGTTTTGCGCTTAACGTTTGAACTTGACTACGGAGAAATTAGACTTTGACCTATTTATGGAGACTCGTTAGAGAAACTTTCATTACATCCGTTGTTTAGAAATCTTGCTTGATTCAGTTGGCACTATCACATTACCGTTAACCTTATTTCTATATAGATATTTGCTTTTGATGTGATTTTAAGGTTAACTACTCATCATGCAGAAATTGATTACTTTCGTAAGGTTGTTAGTTTTCATATTCTTAAGCAACCTTGTTATTCGAATTCAAGCAATCAAACCATTGTAGTCAAACATTTTCATATCAAGCCATGAAGTCATTCGTTTTATTACGGATGTCAAGTTTTCTTAGTCCATGTTATGGATTTGAATAAAGACACGTCGATTTGAAATTATATTCTGTTGTTATTAATTTTTCCGGCGTATTTCTGAAGAATTTCGCTTACTCCCAAAGCTCGATATTAAATTTTGTATCGACTTTGAACTTCAGACAAAACTCATTTCTAAAATCTCATATCGAATGGCTCTATTGAACTTGAGGAGTTAAAAATTGAACTATAGAATTTGGTACCGAGCCTTTATCCGGTGACTTCCTTTGTGGAATGCACCAAGCCGACTCTCCATGGGGACACCATATTTGTGCGATAGTAAAAGCGATAGGTGTCATTGTAACGTCTTATCCAAGGTTGGGATATGAGTCACGGTTGAGAACAACTAAGTCGGTGAATCGAAATACATAGCTTTCAGGCTTAGTTGGTTATTATCGGAGATTCGTTGAAGGATATTCTCGAATCGCTATTCCATTAACGCAGCCTAACTCGTAGAGATACAAAATTCGAATGGAGCAAGGAATGTGGAAAGAGCTTCGAAGAACTCAAGAGGAGACTCATTTCAAAGACATGTTCGACCATGCCATCTGGAAAAACGAACTTGGTAGGTGACGTATTGAGTAGAAGATCGTATACAAGTACGAGTACGATATTGTCAAAGACTAATTTCGTATAATTTACAAATAATAGAGATGGAGATGAAAACTCTAGGTACCCACGTGATGATATACGAGTATAATCGACTTTAATCGATAAAATTAAAGTTGTTCAAGATACACACCGGAGCTGATGAATTTGAAGAAGGAGGTGCAAGAAGTTGTTATTTCAAAAGCGAGAATCGGTGAGGTGAGGAAAGCTCAAACCTTCGATTTATTAATCCATTTGAAATTCTCGATCGAATAGGAACTGTGGCCTATAGACTTGTTTTACCGCCAAGTATGACGCATGTTCATAACGTTTTTCTCGTATCGATGTTACGTAAATATGTGGATGACCCGAACCACGTCATTGAGTTAGAACCGGACGAGATAGCCGAAAACTTAACGTACGAGGAGGTACCTGTCAAGATCTTGGATAGGAAAGAACATGTCCTATGTACCGAGGTTATACCACAAGTTAAGATTTTGTGGAGAAACCATGCTATTGAGGAAATGACCTGGGAGTTGGAAACGGAAATAAAAGCGAGGTATTCTCATCTTTTCGAAACACCAAGTACGTTCGTCAATTTCGAGGACGAAATTTCATAAGGAGGGGAGGTTGTAAGACCCCAAATTATTAATAAATGAAATTTATTTTCCTCTATTTATTATTTTGAAATAGTAAGGGTTGATTTGATTAATGTGGATAGTTATGGGTAAAATCATAAATATTTGAATAAGCAAAGTGGTTATAAAATATTCATTATTATTCGGGAATATTCGTTTGGTCGTGGAATATTAAATGCTTGTCGGGAATATTAAATGCGACAGTAGCATGATCTTTTTGTGGGCCCCATAACGAAAGCGATTGGATGAAGAAAATGACAAATATAAGTTGTTTATAAATACTTGGCGTAGTTATTACAGAATTATCTTGTTGGAATACGGGAGGTTAAAACACACTAATACTGGCGTTGTTGAGCGGTAGCACAGTATTGCACCAATTATTGATTCTTACGTAAAAAGGCACTACTCAATAATTGTTACAGTAATTCTTATTCAAATTATTTTATTTTATTGATTCAATAATTGTTGCATTGATATTTTATATTATTGTTGTTTGATAAATTGTCATTACACAATATTTTCCATTATCGAAGCAATAATTCATATTATCTGAATAATATTATTAGAAAACATTATTGGCAATGTCTAGAAAGTTACATCTAAGGAGAGGTTTGGTCACCTAATTGTGCGCTTGATAGAAGAGAGATTCTTATTGGAAGCCCCCTCTTTCCAGGAGCGGCTGGTCACCCGATCTTGTGATTCTGTAATATTATTTGTGAATAATTAATTATTGATTTATATGATGAGGAAAATATTGATTTTATGTGGATATAGATGGAGAAAATTTTTAAAGTGACAATTGTTGAAAATTGAAATTTTATCTTTTTACGATAAAATAATTCATTTAAATATATTATTTTAATAATATATTAACTGGTGATATTTTATAATGAATGTGGGATATATGAGTATATGAGGAGGAAAAGTATTTTTGTGGCATTAAATGTTTAACACATATTTTGTGTGTTGGTGGACACAATTATTCAACCTAGAAATTTGATTATAGCTTGTAAAATCGTCTGTTTATGGATTTGGTCAATTTTTGTTTGGAATTTGGAAAAACTTTCTTACGCAAAGTTGTAGAGAATTGAATTTCCTATAAAAAATAAGTAGATTCAAATTTTTTGATAAAAGGGCTATTTATTATGAATTATTGAAGTTCAAGTTCAAATAATTGATTTTTGGAAGTTTAAAATATTTAAAATAGGAAAATGTTTTTTTTTGTTTTGTGGGCAGCCCTAGCATGTGCAAGATAAGCTGAAATCAGTTGTCAAAATGTGCGAGAGAATTTGTAATATATATAATATTATTATATTAAATTTTCTACTTTGGTGTTCTAAAGCATTTTCCTATAAATAGGGTCTTAGGTTATAATTGAAAATCACACCGTAAACTGAAGTTTTCTCTCTATATTATCGAGCGTATTCTTGTGAGTATACTTTGAGTATTGCTATACTGATACGGTGCAAGTTCAAGTCATAGCTTTATATTAAATTATTTCAAATTTTAAAATCTTGATCTTTCGAGGTAAGGGATGTTATTTTATTCGAAAATGATATTATTTCTTCAATATCATTATCCGAAATATTGGTTAGAAATTTTTACCAAAATTGGAACTTTTTAGTATTTGAGTTACTTATTCATGAATTCTTATTCATGAGTTACTATTCACGAGTTCTTATTCAAGAAAGTCTTATTCACGAAGCGTGATGATGTTTTTGGGAAATTTCTATCTTTTGGTGCCTTGAGTTACTTATTCACGTATACGGCATTATTCACGAATCACTAAGACTATTCATAGAAAAATGAAATTTCTTCTTTTTGTCCAAAATATCTATTGTGGATACTAGCTTTGATTGTATCCATGTTTTGATCATTCTTGAATTTTACACCACTCGATTACTTATGAAGTATTTTTGAACTTGGATTGTTTAAAATACTGAATCCTTAATATTGTTCTTTTGTTTCAATTGGATTCGTTTCCTTTAAAATATTTTTCATTATCCTCGGTCCTAAATGATGATATTCTTGAATATCTTTGGCTTTGTAGTGCAAAAGATGAACATGTGTTGAGATGAATACGAGTGATCGATTAATATCTTTGGCCCGTAGTGCAAAGATGAGCAGTGTTTAGATGAACATGATCAATCGATGATGAATATCTTTGGCTCAGTAGTTCAAAGATGAATATTTGATTCAGGATATATATTGATTGATGTTACAGGATAAAATATCGACGATGAAATTTTAAATTCATATATAGAAGATAGTAGTTTGCATTCTCTACTTAACTCTTCTAATGAATTGTTGTTTCATTGCGATTATTGATTTAAAAGCCCGGTTGTCTATTGTATTCTATTAGATTTTTTCTGTTGAAGACTAACGATAATTTGCTCTATGTTATCTTAGTCATAATGTTCTTTCTTGGGCTAGTTGAGCTCCACCCTTTTCCTTTTGCTCCATTTTTCTTCTCGGGAGGCGAGAATGTAGCGAATACTAGTCGGGGTATGGAATGAAGGTTACAGAGAGTTGTTTAGTAGTCCTCACCATTTTGTAAAATAATGTATAAATAATTGTGATGAGAATTTATTTGGGTATGTATATTGTCTAGAAGACAATAATTGTATTTAAACTCACGAGTATATATATTTGTCAGTATTTTGCACGATAAATGTATTAATAAAGTTGTAGTTATTTCTGTACCATGTATTTGGCGACTCAAAATGGGTTGGATGGAATGGACCTATTTTGGGGGCGTCACAATTCTGTTAAATAATGTGACAATAAATGTAATGAGGACTTATTCTGAGAGTGGATATTGTCTAGAAGACAGTATTTATATTTAAACTCACAGCTCTCTTGTTGTATATTAAAGATTGTTTTTGTATTCTGTACCATATATTTGGCGACTCAAGATTGGTGATGTATACCTATTTTGGGGACGTCACAGAGATGAAATGTAAGCCTTTTGATTAAGTTGAAAGAATTGAAATGAAATGTGAACATAGAATTAATTGGGTACCAAGTAATCCTCCTATATATGTATATATATATAACCTACAAGTCGAAAGAAATAGTTGGGATTATGGAGGAGATGTTAGACGTTCCAAGGGGGTTTAGGTTCCACCCACGGATGAAGAATTGATCGTCTCCTACTTGGTTCCAAAGCTGAATGGAATGCCCCTGCCTTGCGGCATTGTCACTGACAAGGTTGTCTATGGCCAAAACTCCACCCCATGGGAGATATTTGATGATGAAAAGGACCCTTGGATTCAATCAAAGTGCAAGAACAAGAAGACTATTTATGTCTTAACCAAACTGAAAAAGAAGAGCAAGGGAAAGAAGCAAATGGCTACTGCCGGCTGTGGCACTTGGCACGGGCAGACTGCCCCTAGAATCATCAAGGATGGTCATGGCAAGGTCGTTGGGTTCAAGAAGTACTTTAGTTTTGAGCCCAAAAGTAATGATAAGCAAGATTATTATATTAGGACTCATGGACATTGGGTTATGCATGAATTTTCCGTTTCGGATGGTGGTGGTGAGTATGTTCTTTGTGCGATAACAAGGGATGATTCCAAAAGAATAGAAAAAATACCATTAGTTGTGGTTCACCAGAGTAATAGTAGTGAAGAAGCTGCAGCAAGCGAATCAATTCATCAAGAACCATTGGAAGTATTAGAAGTTGCGATTGAATTTGATCCAAAGTTGTTCAAGGATGATGATACTACTGAACCACTTCAAGTCCAGAATGAAGTTCTTGATCAGCGCAACGCCTTTGGTACGTAATTGGATTGAATCTCAAGGACCTACAACTACAGTGATTGAGTATCAAGGCAGTTGGGTGATTAGCTTGGACCAAGTTCCAGAGCCATTGTTGTGGGAAAACCATTCTACCCACTCGCGCTTCTTCCCTCCAATGGTTTAACTATTCTGCTTCTTCAGGTTGACGTGTTGTTGTTTTCTTTACAACATGAAGACCAATAGTTATAATATTGCACATTTTGGTCTCATCGTGCTGTATGTTTGATCATCAATTTTTTCAAGTTTGAAGTACTATTGAATTCTCAAGTTTGTAAAGAGGGCTTCAATATAGAAATTCCAACAAATAGAAATCTGGGTATATCTCATTCCTGCTATCAAAATGATATCATTCACAACTTTATGGAGATATTAAATATAAATTATTCCTCATTTATATTACTAGTACAAGTACCTATGTATAAATAATTTCCCTTATAGTATGCTCTGGCTTGCTCTGCAGTAACATAATTTCCTTGAGGAGAAAAGGGCATAGACATAGACATGTACTAAATTACAAAACTAACTCAAGACTCACTTGTGAATTTCCTCTGCAGGATGTAATTCACAAAACTGTTAAGTGTTAAAAAGAACACAAACAACACTGACCAAACTAGTCAATATTATTTGCATCATTGCCTGGTGAAATTCAAATACTTTTCTTGTAGCCATTATATTGTTGGAAATGAGATTTAAATGAGAAAATTGATTTCAAAAGAATTAGAATTAAGTAGCGATTTGAGCGGGTTAAGTAATATATATTTTTATCATCACAATACTACGTCGTTTTGACGACGGTTACACACAAATTTTTCTATAAATGAATGATGTGGGGCGTATTTCTGAAAAAGATAATTTTCCCGTTCTCTCTGTTCCGTCCCGTCAGAAAATTTTCCCTCCCCGTTTTGCAGAAAATTTCCCGTTCCGTTTAGCAGTAACCTTTCCCGTTCTGCACTTCAATAGAATTCTGTTCCCTTCTGCAATTTCCGTTCTGTTTCTGCAAGAATCCCGTTTCTGCAGATTCCGTTCCTTCCCACCGTTCTGCAGTGTTTTTCCGTTCTGCAAATCTTTTCCCGTTTTTTGGGTAAGTGTATTCATGCACCACTTTCATGCATCATTATTATTAATAGTAAAGTTCGAGTACATAACATAGAATTTGCGTTCGATGAATTCTTAATTTTGTAATGCTACTAATTAAGAATTGAAATCCGTTTTATCTTGGGAAGCAATTATTCAATTAACCCTTAGCATCTGTGGGGGAATAAATTTGCTTTAAGGAGACTTTGTGAATTCAAAGGACTCGGATTTATATTCATCATTTTACAAGTTATTTATGTTCTGCATAATTTATTATTATTATATTTATATGCATTATTAAATAATACTATATATTACAGATAACAATCTTACAAATTTAAATTTTCTGTAATTATAGTATTGTTTATGTTAATAAAAAATTGTTTTATGTGAATAAAAAATTATTTTATAAAACAAGTTTTTGTTTTGTAAAAAATTGCATTTCTGGAATGTTTCTGTTTTATTATTACTGTGCACTACTGTGATTCATTTTTTGACCATTACCGTAATTCAATTTTTGTTACACTCAAATTGGAAAAACGTCATTTTTTTTTTACCATGCCATGCATGATAATTGTTTATATGTTCTGTTAGTATATATATCAGTGCAATAATTGCAGTAATCACATAAGTCTAAAAGGTATTACCTGCAATAAGTAAATATTATTCTGTGGTTAAAGTAATAAAACAGTTTCTGGAAATTAATTGCATTTATATGTATTTGCAGATTATTATATAAATACATAAAACAATTCTGTTATTTATATGTATTCTTTACCAAAAGTAGTATTATCGAAAACATATTCAATAAACCAAGTCTACTAAAATGACACTTATTTTCTAATAAACTGCAAAGTTACAAGTATTATATGTTTTCTCATATTACCGTTGCATCAGATGTATAACCTGCAAATGAATGTTGCATTCATTTATAAATAATTACATGCATTTATAGAGTATTTTTATACTACGTGTGTGTGTTTTCATGACTACATCTCATACATGCAAGTTGCTAAAATGAGGGACCCACATTTCAAAAATATCAGGTCTTTGCACCAATGTGTTCTCCTTCATAAGGAGTATAACTTGGTATATTTATGTGTTCAAATTCATTAAGAATTGAATGAGAAAATTAGCTCCAAAGTCACCTACTTGAAGTTGTAAATTGCAAAAGTCCCGCATAGGGTATTAGAGGGAAAATTGAAGAACATATATGTGGGATGTTTGCTCAATGGTAAGTGTCCCAAGGGGCATCCCACTTTTGTGAAAGGGAGAGGACCTAGCCAAGGCATGGTTGAAATCCCTGCGCGTCGTCCGGTTCGGTTCTGGGTCGTGGGTTGGTCATGATAGATATTTTTTGGACAAAATTCATTTAATATTTTATCAGATTTTATTAAATCATGATACTACGTAGTTTTGGCTACGTACAGTACATGATACTACGTAATTTTGTCTACACTACATGATACTACGTAGTTTTGATGCCAGCGCCAACGGAAATATTTTAACCTATAAATAAACGATGTGGGAAGCATTTTCAGATATAATTTTTTCCTCCCATTTTCGTTCTTAAAATATTTCCCGTTCTGCATAAATTTTCCGTTTTTCGTTTCTGTCAAACACAGAGTCTTGTTCCACAATCTGAAGTTCCCTTCTACAGTACATTTTCCGTTCCCGTTGCAGTAATATTTTCCCCTTCCCATTCTCTGCAAGAGTGTTGCATTGCCTTTCCATTTCTGCAAACTCCTGTTATCTGTCAAAGGGTAGCAGTAATCTTTTTACCAATTTTTGCATGCATCATTATAATCATACAGTTCAGTACATAACATAATGTTGTGTTCGTAGAGTTCTTAATTTTAAAGTCTTTAATTAAAGGCTGAAAATCTGCTTTTTATCTTGGAAGCAATTATTCATTTAATCCTTTAGCACAGGTGAGGAAAAAAATTTGCTTTTAAGCTTTACTTTCATAATTCAAAAGAAAGGCTGATTTATTTGCATTTTATAATTCTGTTTTAGTATATATATATATATATATATATATATATATAAGCACAATAGCCCTCTCACATTGATTCCTCGAGAAAAACAAAATTACTGAACTTTGAGTCTTGCATCAAAAAATTCATCTCCAAACAGTTGTTCTCTCTTTCAAATTCTTTAGCAATTCAGTGCAAAATAGTTATTATGACCTCCAAAATTAGATGCAGAACAGTTTACCTTTTTCTTTAGTTGCCTATTTCATTTTTCTTAACAGAAGGATACCTTTCTTGCTGTTATGGTCTCTTCTCCAGCTACTTTTCTATCTGTTGAAGTTCTTCAGTTGAGCATGATCCTAATGTTGCGTTTGGATTGAAGGAACGGAATGATTTTAAGATATTTTTAGTGTATGTTTGGTTGTTTAGTTGTTTGGTGGTGGGTGTTGTCATATAATGGCAAAATTATCACATATATTCATTCTATTGGAATGAATTTTATTCCACCTTCTCCGCATAGAGTAAAAAAATAGAGGGATGAAATGAATTTTCATTCCATTTGAATGGTTTAACCTCCAAAATGATCATCAAATACACTATTTTTATTTCATTCATTCCTCTATTCCATTCCCTCAATCCAAACATAGCATAATCTTTCTCCCAATAGTTTCCCGTACTCACATTTATGTGTATAAATGATTTATCATAATGGATCTTAATGAGTACGAAGCAGATGATCCGTTTTGAAACTTCAAGAAGCTCTATCTTCTTTGAGAAACTTGTTGTTTCATGCATCATGAGAAAAATGATCTTAAATGCATCACAAATGTTTCACACCAACTATATGGAAATAACATTTGCTATAAACCTGTTCATAAGAAACAGTTTCAGCAATGGCATGATACAAGAAATCCTTTTGGTTACTTATTGAGCTTTAATAACTACATATTTATACTTTTAGGCTCATTACTGAGTAATAACAACAACTTAAATGAATGTCAAAATTCTTGATTTTCATATGCATACTGTGAATTTTAGCTGTATGTTTTTTCAATTCTGAAACACTCTTTTGCTGAGTCAGATGTTGTAATTTGCTCAGCATTGTTCTGTAGATTTAGTTTCTGCATTCTATCACTGGCCTTCACTAGAGGCTGCTCGATCAGGCCTCATGCTCATGAGCATATGGGACCAAGCTGACAGTATTAGATATGATAATTTTGAGTGCTGAAAACAAATCCTTTTAAGGCTATAAAATAATGGAATAACTGAACAACTTGTTAATGATCTTTAGTGCACAAATGTTTTCCCATGAGAAACCTCTCCTTAGTCCTTCTCTTATATTTTGTCTTCAAACCAAACAAAGTGCAAAATCTTTCTGATGTACAAATTTACATTTCAAGACGCAATCCTATTAGCATGGATGATGATATATTTGACTAGAGTTTCCTGTATAGTATTTTGGGAAAACCAAGTGCTGGGAAAAGTAAATTGCTCGAGGAAGCTCAAAACCCATATGCAAAGAAGTTATGTGGAAGTCATATTTAGATGATTGTTTGAGTTGAGTTGGTACTTGAGATTTGTTCTGATCGGTTGTATTTTTCATTTTCTACATTTATTGGGCTTAAGAGCTTCGAAATTTTTGGAAGAGGAAGAATAACTTTAATTATGAAAGACTATTTTGTTTGTTTTTTATCTTAAATGAAGGTCAAAGTTCTTGATTTTTATAAGCACACTGTATTGTTTGTCTTCAATTCTAAAACACTCTCTTTTGCCAAGATGGATATTGTAGTTTGCTCTGATTTGTTCCGCAGAATCACCTCTAGAAGAGGCTGTCAAGCATATTTTAAGTAATGGTTCTGCAGATTTAGTTTCTGCATTCTATGGATCAAGCTGACATTCATTACGGGATATTGTTCATTATTAGAGAAGACAATTTCGAGTGTTGAAAATAAATCTCTGATTTCTTTGAAAACAAATCCTAAACTTAAGTGCTTCGACTTTTTGTGGGATTTTTAGATAAATGAGGACGAAATCATTTTCTTAATGGGTGGGTGATGATCTGTATATCGACAAATTGGTGTGCTTTACCGCGCAAACCTTAAGCTTTTGATTGTTATTGAATAACCAAAGGACTGCACTTAGACTAAGGTTAGTATTCTAAGCTAATATTATGGCTGCTGCAAAATTTAAAAACTTCATCAGGTGTTGGGAGATATCAACTGTTCTGTTCTTTTCATGGAAGGGTGGCTGCTTTTACAGCTGAGTCTGTTGCTCCAAATCCTGATTTGTATACAGGGAAAGTTTTAGCAATGGCATGATGAGGAATCCAAGTGACTTGTTGAAAAAAAGAAAGATACAAAAAATCCTTTTGGTTACTTGAACTTTAGTCATTTCAGCTTATAAATTACTGAACAGTTTTAGTCAATATTTATACATAATCATAGTAGTCCTCTCCCATTGTTTGCTCAAGAAAAAAAGATAAAAGACTGAATTTCTGAGTCTTGCATCAAAAGATTTAACTCCAAGCAGTCATTTTTTCTTTCGAATTCTTGAGCAATGCAGTGCAAATATCTTTTCCCTTGGTTGTTCAATCTGTTCCTTGAAGACTTGACCTTAAGCTTTTGATTGTTTTATTGAAGGACCAAAGGGCTGCAGTTACTAGACTAAAGTTAGCATTTAGGCACTAATATTAATTCCAAGCTGCAGCAAAAGTTAAAAACTTTTAAGTCCCTTTATGGGCTTCACCATGTTGCAAAAAGTAAAAAACTTTTAATTCATGTTTGCAAAAAGTAAAACATGCTATGTATCATTTTATGTAATGTATGGTGTGCTAGTTCAACTACAACTAAACTCTGTAATGTATGTAATGTATGGATAAACTGTGTCTGCTAGTTCAACTAGCGGATGACGTAATTGTATTTTAAATCTCAGCCCTTAATTTATGTAATGTATAGTGGAGATGCTATTTGTCAATTTTTCATCCATATCAAGTAAGTACATGCTATGATCATTTCCTGTCCCTCTTGTGTTCTCCACTTAAATTTTGACATCTGCTCTCTTATTTAATTTTAGAGTTAATTGGTGTTAAATAAGAGGCTATGTATCAAACATTTAAGTGAAAAACACAACATGACAGAAAAAATGGGAACAGATGATCTGTTCTGAAAACGGCCACAATATAAACGTATTAAAGTAGTAAGTATAACTTTTGATTTAAGAAAAGGTACGAAACATTTGAAGTTAGCGAGTCTTACAATTGCCTTTGATCATGACATACGGTTTAAAGCCCGAAAATCTATTTTATTGTTAGTCAAACTTGGATATTTTTTTAGCCTTCGTTATTTTAAGTCACTTATTAAATTCAAGTCAAATATGTAGGTAGGGATGTTGGGCAGTAGCCACTTATTAAATTCAAGTCAAATATTTTTCAAAAGTTTTGACATATTTTCATTTTTTGACGGAGGGTCTATTTTGACCAAGACGTATTTGTACACTGCTCTTAGTTAAGCGGAGTAAAATAAGTAAACAGTTCGAGTTTGATTTGTACTCGTTCGATTAAAAGTTCGATTCGAACTTGACTCGAAATATAAATAATTCAAATATAAATAAATTTTAAAGTTCGATAAATTATCGGAACCTTCTCAAATTATAATTTTCTATTGATACTCGGATCATATTCGTTCGAAAAATTTAAATTATTCGGGCTCGATTTGATATCGTGATCGACTAGGTAACTAAACGAGCTTCAATTAAATATTATTTTATAGTCGATAAATTTTATGAACTAAATCTGAACAATTCAATACTCAACTCAACTCAACTCGATTCATTTATGCCATTAACAAATGTCGGTGGTAGATGAAATATGAAATGCATTTAAGCAGACGCATTTAAGTTACTCCCCTAAGAAATGCTCCAAAATTAAACCAACGAATAGTCAAGCTTGGCCTGTGGGGTACATGTGAGTGGAGGACGGGTTAAGCAATCCAATCATGATTGATGCTTTAGTTAACTTTTAGGAATTTCACTTCCATATAAACGAGGTTACATCAAGAGAAATAAAAGATTATTTTATTTTATTACTTTACTGATAGAGTGTAGTGACTAGTGAATAGCTGTTTTATTCTCTCTTTTTTTTTTTTTAATTAGTGAGAATATATTCCCACACAGAGTAATGAATAATAATGTTAGTATTTTTATTATTAGTCGCAACTAGACATACATAAAATATAATACAAATTTTATAAAATTTTGAAAATAAAATAAGAAGTTATATAAATATTTTTTTATACTAGTCTCGATGACATGACATCAGTATTGAATTAAGTTGTCGTAGCAACCTGAATTAACTAATTAACTAAATAATGATTGAGTTTTACTCCCTCCGTTCCTAAAATATTATCGTTTTAGAAGAAAAAATTTGTTCTAAAATATTTATCGTTTATAATTTTCAAGAAGAATAAATTATTTATTATTTTATATTACCTATACATTCTCTCATTGTCCCAAAAAATTCTCTCTTGTATTAATAGTTTTCAATTTTTCCTAGAGGGGTAGTGATGGAATTTCAAACAAATTTTACTTGGTAAATGATATTTTCTTAATTCGTGTGCCAAAACTTTAAACGACAATCTTTTAAGAACGGAGGGAGTATATGTAAGTAAAGCCACTTTCAAGTGGCCCTCCCTCTAAGCAAGACAAGATTCTTGATTTCAGGTGAAACTAAGAGATGTTCATTTTTGGGTTTTAAATATACCAAGCATGTTGGAGATCATGGTTATATATTTTTTGGAAAAGTGACATTGTTATAACTCAAAAACATCAATCAAGAGGTAGTATTAACTATGCAATAAATTATGTTAAAAAAATTGTGCTCACAAAATTTCATAAATATCATATTCAATTTTGAACCAGTTGTGGATGGTGCAATGCTAAATATTTTAAATTAGGGTCTGAAAAGACTGAAATAGATTATCAAATGATAGGTTACACGTTTAAAATATTGTTCTAATCACATAATATTAAAATCTCATCTAAAACCCTCAAAAATTCAAAAACCATTCAAGAGTGGATGACATACATGTGGAAGTTTCGTTCTAGACTTCTGGGTCCCAAACTCCATGTCTATCTCTACTCTATCCAAATTCCATAATTCCATTTTCCTCCATATTTTTCACAATTCCAATTTCATATTGTGACAATTTTATTAATTTATTTGGCGAACTGACAGTTGCAGCTTGCATTTGTTTATGATACTTTTCCACTCAGGTAACTGCCCCACACCATTAAATTCCTTACTCTCCACAACAACCTCTTCATCAGACTTTCAGTTGTTGTCTCACTTGATTTGTTCAAACCAAAAATTCTCAACTTTGCTCTCGCAGGATTCTTGGGTTATTTTTGATTTAATTATGCAACTCATTATTACTATTTCTCTTTTGGGTCTTTCCATTACTCCCTACAACAGCAAGATTGATCCTTTTTACTGAGTTTGAAACCTAAAACTTAGAAGCATATAAATGGGTTTTGAGTCTTCAGTTTCTTCTTGAATTTTTTCAAGTTTAAGCTTTAGATATGAAGTCAATTGGGGTAGTGCCACTAACCCTTTTGATCTTGGCCCTTACTAACAATTTGGTGTACTGCAAAAGGCCTGTTGTGGTAAATGTTGGAGCAATTTTCACTTTTGATTCCATCATTGGCAAGGCTGCAAAGGCAGCCATGGAAATTGCAGTTGATGATATCAACGGGGATCCAAAAATTCTTCGCCGGACTAAACTCAAGTTGATTATGGAGGACTCCAATTGCAGTGTCTTCATCGGTTCAATTAAAGGTAATCCGAACCCCTAGACTTTGTTGAAAACGTTTTATGTGGATATTTCAGACTGATGATTTAAACTGCAATTTTATGTTAGTTTCTGTTAATTGATAAAAAATATTAATGTGTTTTTAAAGGTTGACCATATAATTTATGGGTGGTCATGAAGCTTTAGATTATTGTATATATGTTAGTGCATCTTTGCACGATCTTAAATGATATAAAATGTCTTTCACTCATTTCAGTGACCAACTAAAATATATTGGTAGTAGTTCATAGGTTTAATCCACTTATTCCTGGGAAAGCTTTTTTACTCGAGTTTTTTAGTAATTAATAGGAGGGTCTTTTGTCCTGTAGTGACATTAGACTTTTAGTTCTGTTTAATAATGGGAAACATATTTATATGAGAAAGTTGAATAACCTATGAGTTGCTAATGGAATTCTCAACCATAATGGTCGGCAGATAGTCATTTTCCACTTGAACAAAAAAGCATGGTATTTTACAATCGCCAATTGAGGTGGTAATTCTGGATGGTGGTTGTACTTGACTTTTCACTTAGATCCGGGACAATGCTTCAATCTGCTTCAAGAGCAAAAAAGGGGCCAGATTATGCTTGAGTTTGGTAGTATGATAGTACTGAAAGACTTGTATCTTCTTCTAAAATGCTTTGTTTTAGAAGTTGGCCATCATGAGTCCTTATCTCCTTATAACTTGAAAGATTATCTAACTAATGTATTAATGAGCTTTGATCATTAGAAAGAAAGAGGAGTTCAGATGTCTTCCATACTAAAATTTCCTGATTAATTTCAAGCATAAACAATCAAAGTCACATACTTACATATCTCTTATTGCTTACCATGGTTTTTGTTACCTACCTTAGTTCCAGTGCTATTTATGTAGTTTATAGGATGCAGTTTTGTTGCAGCATAATGGCCTTCTGGTCAAAATTATAGCCATAAGGATGATACCTGGGGAAACATTGTTAAGCCATCTTTAATTATATAGGTTTAGAAAGCTCCTACAACTTTCAGTATAGTAAAGAAAGTAGATTTGACAATCTTAGGTATTACAAATTCTTTAATTTCCGCAAAGAAGGTTAATCAGAGGGATTTTTATCTTAAAAAAATTTGAGGATTTTTATCTAATAAAATTAGAGGGTTATTAAATCCTGATAAAGTTCATGCTTTGCAAATACGTAACAACTTCAGAGTACAAACTTTAAAAATCTTGTGATTCACCTCACATCTAATTTCCTTGTTTTCTGTTTTATTTAATAGCCTACAGGGAAAGAGAAAAGTATGCCGCAAATTGCTTCCTGTTAAAGTTATATGAAGTTCCTTCAGCCATCTTAATTAGTTCATTATTTATATGTAGAACTTTGAAAGACCAGTATGACCTACAACTAAAAGTATTGGATGCTTGTTTCATCTAATCCTCAAATTTCACTTGTGTGCTGTTGCCTGTCCGTAAAACATGATACAGGATTTTGGAGGAAGTGGTTTTTAATGAATATATGGTTTGACAAAGCCTGAATACCTATGCTTATGACTTGTAATTCCATGTCATGTTAACACTAAACAGTTATTATTATTATGTGATGTTCAAATTCTACTAAGCAGGTCTATTGTCAACCTTAATTCCTTTAAATATTAATATAATTTCTTGTTCCTTGGTATTGCTATTATTACTGTTGTTGACATGTTGTTGTAGTTATGATTTTATTATAACTTCTATCAAGGTCTAGTAGTCTAGACTGTAACTTCTGACTTGTTGGTGTTTGTTTTTAGTACTTGATGCCATTAAAATAACAAAATATTGAATATTTTATTTGAAACCACAATGTAAGTTTACCCAGTCACCCCAATGAATATGCTTAATTCTGAGTAATAAGTCTTTTATGCACTAGTTCTTACTTTAACTAAAGCAATTGAATAGTCAGCTTTCTATACATCACTTGTACAACTTCCAGAACTGGGTTAGAATCCAGAATATGCATTTGCTTTCATCCGAGGTAAGAAACCAGAATATGCATGTACCTTCATCCCCCATAAGCGACATTATCGTAATTGCAATTATCTTGTCAGCTTTTCAGGTAATTGACAGAGAAGTGGTTGCAGTTATTGGCCCACAGTCTTCTGCAATAGCTCATATGATTTCTCCGATTGTCAGTGCACTCCAAGTTCCTCTAACCTCATTTTCTGCCAGTGATCCGACTTTATCTTCCATTCAATTCCCTTACTTCTACAGAACCACACAAAGCGACTCATACCAAATGGCTGCTATGGCTGATTTAATCGAATTTTACGGGTGGAAAGAGGTTATGGCAATCTTTGTGGACGACGATTATGGGAGGAATGGCATAAATGTCTTAGGTGATGAGCTTCAAAAGAGAAAGTCAAAAATTCATTACAAGTTCGCTTTGCCTTCTCAATTTGATCTCGATGATATCACCGATGTCCTAAATAACTCCAAACCACTAGGTCCACGTGTTTATGTTGTTCATATGAATCCTGACCCAAGGTTGAGAATCTTTAGCATAGCTGAAAAGCTTCGTATGATGACTAGCGACTATGTGTGGCTTGCAACAGATTGGCTCTGTACTACTTTAGATTCATTGTCCCCAGATAATCAAGTTCCTCTGAAAATGCTTGAAGGGGTAGTTGGCCTTCGTCAACATACACCTCAAACAACCTTGGAAAAGGCATTTCGATCTCGGTGGAAAAAATTGCAAGAAAATGGATCAATAATTTCAGAGTTAAATTTTTATGGACTTTATGCTTATGATACAGTATGGGCAGTTGCACATTCCATTGATAAATTTTTAGATGAGGGCAACAATATAACATTTTCTTTCAATGATAAGCTACAGAATATGAAAGGAAGTGAAACAAATCTTGGGAAGCTTAAGACTTTTGAAGGTGGGAATCACCTGCTCAAGATACTATCACAGACAAACTTCACTGGTTTAACGGGCAAAGTCCAATTTAATGCTGATAGAAATTTAGTGCCCTGTGGTTATGAGGTCACTAATATTGTTCAAAAGAAAATCCATAGGGTCGGTTATTGGACTACTAATTCAGGCTTCTCCATATTGCCCCCAGAAAATCTTGAATCTGACAACAGTAGCTATTCCCGTCTGGATCAGAAACTTGAAAATGTTACCTGGCCTGGTGGCAAGAAAGCAAAGCCGCGTGGGTGGGTGCTTGGAGATAATGACAGTCCGTTGAGAATTGGAGTACCAAGAAGAGCAAGTTTTGTTGACTTTGTTACTGAGTTGGACAACCATACAGTACAAGGATATTGTATTGATTTGTTTAAGGAAGCAACAAAGCTAGTCCCATATGCTGTTCCTTTCATATTTGTGCCTTTTGGGAACGGGAAGGTTAATCCTTCTTATGATGACCTTGTAAAACTGGTTGCAAATGAAGTAAGTAAAACTTGAAGACTATTTTCCATACATAAATTCTAGAGGTGCCCTTGGTTTAGAGTTAGGATCACCTGCTGGTATGTGCAAAACATACTAAAGACTGCCAACGTAAATAGATGAGACTGAACATATTCTAAAACTATTTGCACCTATATTGTTTTCCTCTTTTTGATTTTACCTGCCATTAGTTTCATTGTGATATGATCTATATTATGTGGACAAGTTTTACTAGACCTATTCAATTGTGGAATTGTGGTGTCAGGATTTTGATGCGGCAGTTGGAGATATTGCTATTGTCACAAATAGGACTAAGATTGTTGATTTCACTCTGCCATTCATTGCAACCGGTCTTGTCATAGTAGCTCCCATCCGAAATTCAAAATCTAGTGTATGGGTCTTTCTTAAGCCGTTTACATGGGAACTGTGGTGTGTTACTGCAGCTTCTTTTATAATGATTGCTGTGGTTATTTGGATCCTTGAGCATCGTGTCAATGATGATTTTCGTGGTCCTCCAAAGAGACAGATTATAACAATGTTCCTGTAAGCCTTTGGTGTTTCTTTTTCAATTTTTTCGAGTTCAATTTTCAAAATTATTTTTATGCTTTGAAAATTTTGAGGCTTCAAATTTGTACACCTACAGAGTATTTAACTTTAAACAATTTTATATTGCAGGTTCAGCCTGTCAACTCTATTCAAGACCAACCGTAAGTGTAACTCAGCTTTAGAACCTGGTAGATTCATCCCTAGTATGTCATATATTAATGGAATGGCAATGAAATGAGCTCAGTCCTGAGCTCCCTCTTGCTTTGTTTTTGAAGCCAACGCTTAATCCAAAGACAAAAGTTTCATTACTGAAGTCTTTAATTCTCTTTTGAGTTTAACAATGTAACCAAATGTTGCTATGCCAAGTTGCCCACTGAAATTTTACCATATCTTACTTGAAAATTTGTGGACTCCAAGTCCCTTCTTTCCCGTTTTTGTTCTCTAGTTTTATTTGTGCCAGTTGTAAAATAACTGGGCAAGTTGTAACTTGAGAATCCAATTAAAGACTAGCTCTGAACATGATCATATATTTAGTATTTTCCTTCTGGATAAATTTCATTGTCTAGCCAAAAGAAGGGTGAAGAAGGATTAATTGTTTTCTATCCTTTTTATAATCTTAACTAATAAGTATACTTTTATTGATATATGATTCCTTAAAATTTCCGTCTATCAATTTAACAGAAGAAGATACATTAAGTGCACTTGGAAGGATGGTAATGGTGGTGTGGCTTTTCTTGTTGTTGGTGATCACTTCTAGCTATACAGCAAGCTTGACATCAATCCTTACAGTCCAGCAGCTTCCATCACCTATCACAGGGATAGACAGCTTAATCGCAAGCAAGTGGCCAATTGGTTATCAAGTAGGTTCATTTGCATACAGTTACATGACGGACATTCTTAATATACGTCGATCAAGACTCATTAGTTTAGACACCCCAGAAGATTATGAGAGAGCACTAAAGAAAGGGCCGAACAACGGAGGTGTGGGAGCTATCGTAGATGAGCTTCCATATGTGGAATTATTCCTGTCAACTCAGACTGACTTTAGAATTATTGGTCAATCATTCACAAAGAGTGGATGGGGATTTGTAAGTAACTTTCTTACCAGTAGATGCAAGCATGCATGCATGCATGTTATATTCATTAAAGCTCTCAGATCATTGTCTTGTTTCTTAAATGAGAAGCAACTTGAAAACTTAGATGCATTCATTTTATGTGGGAGTTGCCCAAACTTGACATTTGCTCAGTAGTGGCACCCGATACTAATTACACTGCCACCTGATGCTGATTAGACTGCACCCAAACACACAAGGATCCCTCGTACTTGAAGTGCTTTTTGTTGCCAGTTGGGAGACAAGTAAAATTAGCATCGGGTGCCAATCTAATCAGTACAGTCATTTCCGTGCAAATGCCACTTGTTCAGGTCCTCCAGCCTAAATTTATCTTGCATTTTCATATATGTGTCTGTGTGTGTTTGTGTGTGTGTATAAATATGAGATCATGAAGTTGGATTGATATTGCTGATATAAATTGGTAGTAAATAAAACTTCAATTTGTGAGAAAATGGGTAAAAGATTATGATTTGTAGAATTTGTTGACATTCAAGATTCAGTTGATAAATAGATTAGGTCCTTGAGTCGCACTATAACAGTCAACCTTGGAATAAATATCACAAAATGAATTTTTTACAGGGCAGGGCATCTCATCATAACAATGATTTTTGCTTGTATACTCTCACTTAAACTTGGTGTATAACAAAACAGGTTTTCCAAAAAGACTCCCCTCTTGCTATTGACTTGTCCACAGCAATCCTAAAGCTTGCTGAGAATGGAAAACTTCAGAAGCTCAACGAAAAGTGGTTCTGTAAAGCAGGCTGTGCAACGAGTAGGCGACTAGAGTCTGAGCCTAATCAGCTAAACTTAAACAGCTTTGTTGGTTTATATATTTTATTTGGTGCTTTCACTCTCACAGCCCTTATAATTTTCTTGTTGCGAACTATTCGCCAATACATCCGCTACAAGCGGACTCCCTCAATTTCATCATCCTCATCAGGTAGCAGCTTTTCTCAGGCCTTGTACAACTTTTTTGACTTCATTGATGAGAAGGAAGAAGCGATCAAAAACATCTTTAGGGGTGATAATAATTCCCCTTAAATCAGCAGCAGCAGCAGATCAGTCGAGTAAGATTGTGTTATATATTTAGTATGTATATTATTAGATTAGATTATTACTGGTATGAGCAAAAGTTGGCATGTCTTAGCAAATGTGATAACCTTGCCCACTCATTTTCTTTTCTTTTTACTAAATTGCTAATCACTTGCACTGTATCTTAGTTCCAATAACAATAATATAGAAGCGTTTGGTCTCATTGTATTTTTCGCTCCCATTATGCTTTTTATGTTGTCATGTATACCGGAATAATGCTGCTGCTGCTGTTAGAGCTTTTTTATGAACCTAGATGAAAAGAAAATATTTTTTGCGTTTCGTTCTGATTTTTTTTGTGGGGGGTGAAAGTGCAATAAGATGGATTAGTGGCTCTTACGAATATGTTTTAATGCCTACTTTGGATTATTAGATGTAAGACACTGAAATAAGTAAACAGTTCGGGTTAGATTCTTACTCGATTAAGTTTGATTCGAATTTGACTTGAAATATAAATGATTCAAATATGAACAAATTTTAAAGTTTCATAAATTACTCGAACCTTCTCAAATTACAATTTTTTATTGATACTCGGATCATATTCGTTCGAATTCGGGTTCGATTCAAGATCGTGCTCGACTGGATAGCTAAATAAGCTTTATTTTATACTCAATAAATTTGTAAATTAAATCTGAGCAATACTTGGTTTGATTCGGTTCATTTACACCAGTCATGTTTTAGACAAGATAACATTGAAATGGTCAAATTCGGGTGTATAAGATAAAATAGTGTTAAATAAGTTTGATAATTAATTAATTAATATTGTACTCATTTGTCTTACTGATTTAATCATATCTTGGTAACAAATTTTTATAAATGAGAATAACTTAATTTATTTTCTTGCTTTGAGTGGCTATTCTTAGTTGTCTCCAAGGAAGATGACCAGAACTAGGGGTGGGCAAAAGTTGTGACGCCCCCAAAATTAGGTATACATCACCCATCTTGGGTCGCATGGGATACGTGGTATGTAATTCAGATCTAACTTATTAATACTGGTATCGTATAAATCGATAAAACATAAAGCTGTGAGTTTGAATACAAATATTATCTACTTAGAGATTATACAAACTCAAAAGGAGTCTCATTACAATTATTATCACACTATTTCACGAGAATAGTGAGGGACTACTAATCTTTATCCTCCTGACCATCACTGCTTCTCACACCCATTACGAGTCGCCAAAATACATGATGCGAAATAACTACAACTTTATTAATACAACATAAAAAGCGTGAGTTTAAATACAAATATTGTCATCTAGACAATATCCACACTCAAATAAGTCCTCATTACAATTATTGATACATTATTTTAAAAAATGGTGAGGACTACTAAAACGACTTCTAGAACCATCATTCCACACCCAAGACTAGTACTCATTACATTCTCGCCTCACGAGAAGAAAAATGGAACAAAAGGAAAAGGGTGAGCTCAACTAGCCCGGTAAAGAATATTATGACTAAGATAATATAAAACAAATTATCGTTAGTCTTCACGAGGGAAAAATCTAATAGAATACTGATAGGCAACAAGTTTTAAATCAATATTCATGAATGAAATAATAATTCATTAGAAGAGTTAAGTAGAGAATGAAAACTACTATCTTCTATATATGAATTTAAAAGTTCATCGTCTATCTTTTATCCTGTAACATCAATCAATATATATACGGAATCAAATATTCATCTTTTTGCTACGGGCCAAAGATATTCATCGATTAAGTCGTGTTCATCTAAACACACATTCATCTTTGCACTGGGCCGAAGATATTCATCGAAATCATTCATCTTTGCACTGATGGCCAAAGATATTCATTATATCATCATTTAGGGTGAGGATGATGAAAAATATTTTAAAGAAAGCGAATCGGTGAAACAAAAGAATAAATATTAAGGATTAAGTATTTCAACTATTCAGTGTCCAAAAATACCTCATAAATAATCATAGTGGAGTAAAATTCAAGAATGATCAAAACATGGATCTGATCAAAGCTAGTATCCATAATAGATATTTTGGATAAAAAAGAAAATTTTATTTTTTTGGTGAATATAGTATTTGTGAATAGTGTAGTATCGTGAATAGTAGTTAGTATCGTGAATAGTAACTCAAACACACTTAAAAGATAGAAATTTCACAAAAAAAGATCATCATGCTTCGTGAATAGTAACTTCGTGAATAGTAACTCGTGAATAGTAAATAGTAATAGTAAATCATGAATAGTAACTCATGAATAGTAACCCCGACATGAAAAAGTTCTAAATTTGATAAAAAGTTCCAACCAATATTTTGGCATAATGATATTGAAGAAATAATATCATTTTGAGAAGAAAATAACATCCCTTACCTTGTAAAACAAGTACTTCTAGTTGAAACAGGATATAAGCTATGACTTGAACTTACATAGTATAACAACACTCAAAGTATTAAAATACTCACAAGAAATACGCTCGATATATATAGAGAGAAAGAGAGAAATCTTTAGTTTACGGTGTGATTTTCAATTCTAACCTAAGCACCTATTTATAGGAAAATGCTTAGAACACCAAAGTAGAAAATTTAATAAAATATTAATATATATATTAAAATTTTCTACCCACTCATTTCAACTGATTTCCAACTCTTAACACATGCCTACAAATAACAAAAAATGTTTTCTAACTAAAAATAATTAAAACTTCTAAAATCAATTATTTTGAACTTGGAACTTCAATAATTCATAATAAATAGCCCTTTAATAGAAGAAAAATTGAATCTCGTGAATTTTTATAGGAAATTCAATTATCTACAACTTTGCGAGAAGAAAAGTTTTTCAAATTCAAAGAAATTGGTAGAAATCCACATAGCAGACGATTTTACAATTTATAATCAAATTTCGGTCAAAAAAATGGGCCCCTGAGACATGTTTTTAACATGTTTTAAACAACTTTTGCAACAAAAATACTCTTCCTCCTCATATATACTCATATATCCCACATTCATTGTAAAAATATCATCATTATTATATTATAATAATATAATAAAATATTATTTTATCGGAAAAGATAAAATATCGATTTTCAACAATTGTCACTTTAAAAATTTTCTCCATCTATATCCACATAAAATGAATATTTTTCTCATCATATAAATCAATAATTAATTATTCACAAATAATATTACTGAGAATCACAATCTTGCAACGGTAGTTCTCCGAGGAAGAGGGGCTTTCGATAAGAATTTCTCCTTCTTCTTGGCATGATTAGGTGACCAAACCTCTCCTTAAGCGAACTTTCTAGACATTGCCAATAATGTTTTCTAATAATATTATTAGGATAATATGAATTATTGCCGATAATGGAAAATCTTGTGTAGTGACAATTATTGAAACAACGATAATATAAAATATCAACGCAACAATTATTGAATCGATAAAATAAAATCTTTGAACGGTAACTCTTGTAACAATTATTGAGTAGTGCCTTTTACGTAAGAATCAATAATTGGTGCAATATGGTGTCTTCTTATGACAACAACAACGCGTATTCTTGTGTTTTAACCACCGGGTATTCAACGTGTTAACAGATAACAACTTCTGCCGTTATTTATAAACAACTTATACTTGTCGTTTTCTTCATCAATCGCTTTTTAGTTATGGGGCCCCTAAAAAAGGCTGCGCCGTAAATACGAATATTCCCGAGCGGCAAGAATATTCCACGAACAAACGAATATTCTCAAACAATAATGAATATTTTATAACCACACTTATTTAAAATATTTGCGCATTTTACCCATAACTAACCACATTAATCAAATCAACCCTTACTATTTCAAAATGATAAATAGAGGAAACTAAATTTCATTTATTAATAATTTGGGGTCTTACAACCTCCCCTCCTTATGAAATTTTGTCCTCGAAATTGACGTACGTACCTGGTGTTTCGAAAAGATGAGGATACCTCGCTTTCATTTCGTTTTCAACTCCCGGTCATTTCCTCGATAGCATGGTTTCTCCACAAAACTTTAACTTGTGGTATGACCTTCGTGCGTGGGACATGCTCTTTCTATCCAAGATTTTGTGGTACCTCCTCGTACGTTAAATCTTGGCTATCTCATCCGGTTCTAACTTCGATAACGTGGTTGGGTCTTTCACATATTCTGAAGCACGGATACGTGAAAAACGTTATGAACTCGAGACATACTTGGAGGTGCTTAGCGAGTCTATAGGCCACCTTTCCTACTCGGTCGAGAATCTGAAATGGACCGATAAATCGTGGATTGAGCTTTCCTCTTTTCCCGAATCTTGTAACTCCCTTCCATGGAGCCCACCTTGACAATACATGATCCCCGATACTAAATTCCACGTCTTTTCGATGAAGATCCGCATAACTCTTTTGTCGATCTGTGTGCTTGTTTGTATCGTTGTCGAATCGTTTGGATCTTTTCCGTAGTCATACGTACCAACTCGGGTCCCAACAATGTTGCTTCACCTACCTCATCCCAACATATTGGAAGCGACACTTTCGTCCATCTGATGCTTGAATGGAGCCACACTATACTTGCACGATAAGCTTTGTTGTTGTAGGAGAATTCCACCGATGGTAAATACTTATCCCAATTGCCTTTGAAGTCTAGGACACGAGTCTTAATAGATCTTCAAGAGTTTGAATAGTCCTCTACGATTGTCCGTCTGGTTTGAGGATGGTATCTTGCGAACTAAATCGTAAATCCGTGCCCATAGCTTTTTGCAAGCTAACCCAAAATCTTGAAGTGAATCTTGGGTCACGATCCAAAACTATGGATCTTGGCATGCCATGCAATCTCACAATCTCATCTACGTATATCTGAGCAAGGCGTTCGAGGAATAAGTCTCCGTATCGGCGAAGAAATGAAGCGAGACTTGGTTAATCTATCAACAATAACCCAAATAGCATTTATGCCTTGAGAAACCGTGGGAAGACCCGTAATGAAATCCATGGTAATGTGTTCCCACTTCCATTTCGGAATCTCAAGTGGTTGCTGATGGACCCTTAGGCACTTGATGCTCGCCTTTACGTTGACAAGTTAAACACCTCGAGATAAACTTTGCGATCTCTCTCTTCATATTGTTCCACCAAAATGTATGTCGAAGATCATGATACATTTGGTACTCCCGAGATGGATTGCAAAGCGGTGTGTTGTGTGCCTCCATCATGATCTTATGCTTCAAGTCGAGAATCGTTAGGAACCTGAAAGTGCTGGAGTGGACTGAAGTATTCCTTCTTCATCGATTCTTGCTTACGGAATAGCACCTTCTTGCACTTTTTTCTTTCATCATCATCCGCGCGTCTGAGCACGGATTCGTGGGCGATTAAACTTTAACTTTTTTGATTAAAGTCGGTTTATCTATCTTATATTTGACATCATCGTTTTCGTTCTGCATATGATCTTTATGATCTTCTACTCAGCTCGGCTACCACGTTTGCTTTTCGGGATGGTATTGAATAGTGTGGTCGTAATCTTTCAATGGCTCGAGCCAGCGTCGTTTGTCGCGTGTTGAGTTCTTTTGAGTGAAGAAATATTTGAGGCTTTTATGGTGCGAATATATCTCCACTTTCTCCCCATATAGATAGTGCCTCCGGATCTTTAGCTTGCAAAAGCATTGCTTGCCTTGACTCTAGATCATGAGTAGGATAATTCCTCTCATATTCTTTAAGTTGTCGCGAGGCATAGGCTATGACTTTCCCGTTGCATGAGAACACATCCTAACCCTTTGCACGAAGCATCGCTTTGTAGATAACAAATCCATCCAAGAACGGATGGTATTGTCAAAGCAGTCTTAGAAATGAGTCTCCTCTTGAGATCTTGGAAACTCTTCTCGCATTCCTCGCTCCATACAATTTTGTATCTTTCTGAGTCGGTGAGTTAGCGGAGTAGCGATTCTAGAAAATCCTTCCACAAATCTCTCGATAATAACCACTAAGCCCAAAAAGCTACGTACTTGGTCGCGTCTTTGGTTGCTCCCAACTTTGTATTGCTTGATCTTGGCGGGTCAGCAGACACTCATGTTTTGACACCATGTGCCCGAGGAATGCTACTTCCTCAAGCGAACTCGCATTTCTTGACTTGGCATATAGCTTGTTATCACGAAGCCTTTGCGATTACCGACTTCAAATGACGCTTTCATGATCTTCACGGCTTTTGGAATAGATGAGGATGTCATCAATAAAAACAACAACGAGGCTGATCAAATATTCCTTGAATACTCGGTTCATCATATCCATGAAAGAAAGCGGGAGCATTAGTCGATCAAAAGACATAACTAAGAATTCATAATGCCGTCTAGAGTTACGAAAGCGGTCTTTGGAATATCCTCGTTTAACCTCCGGTGATGATATCGAGCGAAGATCGATCTTTGAAAAGAATTGTGCTCCTTGCGGCTGGTCGAAACAGGTCATCAATACGAGGTGGCGGATACCTATTCTTGATAGTGACATGGTTCAATTCCGATAGTCGATACAAAATCGCATACTCCGTCTTTCTTCTTTACAAATAAAGCAGGGAGCACCCCGAGGAGATGTACTAGGGCCGAATGAAAGCCGATGTCAACAACTCTCTGTAGTTGGACCTTTAACTCACGAAGTTCAATAGGAGCCATTCGATATGGGGTTTTAGAAATGGGCTTTGTGCGGGTTTAAGGTCGATAAAGAATTCAACTTCACGTTACGGGGGTAGGCAGGAAGTTCTTCTTGAAATCGTCGGAAAGTCGATAACAACGGGAATATTATTCAAATCGGCGTGTCTTTATTCAAATCCATAACATGGGCTAAGAAAGCTTGACATCCCAGTTTTTCAATAAGCGAATAGCTTTATGACTTGATATAGCGATGATTGATTTTAATGGTTTAGTTGCTTGAATTCGCACAACAGGTTGATTAGGAATATGAAAACTAATGACCTTACGAAAATAATCAATTTTGGCATGATGAGTAGTTAACCAATCAATCCCTAAAATCACATCAAAAGCAAGTATCTTTAAAGAGATAAGGTTGACGAGGTAATGTGATGGTGCCAACTTGGATCAAACAAGATTTATAAGCGAGTGGATGTGATGAAAGTTTCTCTAACGGAGTTTCCACGAGATAGGTCGAAAGTCTAATTTCTCTCGAGTCAAGTTTAAGCGTTGAGCACAAGCGGGAGAGATAAATGAATGGGTAGCACCGGTATCTAGTAATGTATAAACTTCGCATGAATTTATGATTAGCTTACCGTGATCACCTCGTTTGGGTTCCTCGCATGTTGACCGATCACGACAAGCGCGCTCTTCTTCGAGGCAGATTGACTTTGACTTTTTGGGACGACCTTTTGAGTCACCATCCCCGTTGGACTTGGTTTCGCTTCTGGTCTGATCTCGGCGATATGTCCTTCCTTTCCACAATTATAACATACCTTAAGCTGTTGTGGGCGGTTTTGGGTGATATGTCCTTCTTTTCGCACTTATAGCATCTGATGGGTGGTCGTTCTCCTCCCTTAAAACCGATTCTTCTTTGGTCTTTGGCGTCTTCACATTGTCATTGTTGAATCTCCTCTTTTAAAATCTCCCCCAGGCTCGCTTCTTCTATTTTCATGGCCACGATTACCACCGGAGTGGTTACCGCTTTTGTCTGAATGTTTTTTCTCCCATTTGGTTTTCATTGCTCTCAGATGAAGCTTGCTTGCCATCGGTATGACCACAGTTGCGGTCCCTTGGTTGAAGCGTACTCATTATCTCGCTCTAATAATTGAGCCACATTTGACAACATCTGAATATAAAGCAAATTTATGAGAGATAAGATATTCTTAGAATCTCGGGTTTTAAACCTCTCGAAACATCCTCGTCATTCGTTCCTCATTCTCTACCAAATGAGGTGCAAACACTGGATAACTCTGCGAACTTCGCCTCGTGTTGGGGGACACCGTCGTGTTGTTTTGTTCTAGTCTAATAAACTCTACCTCCTTCGTATATGGCGAATACTTTCGGGAAAGTATTTTTTCGTTGAAAAGTTTTGAAGCGTTCCCAAGAGACATCTTTGAGTGCGGTTTGGTGAGTGCGTTTCACTGAGACTCCCACCGATGTCTGCCTCACCGCGGAACATAAAGGTGGCGAATGGAACCTTACATTCCTCCGTGCATCCCAAGACATCGAATATCTTGGTAATTTGCTTGACCCACGTTTCCGCCATGATCGGATCGGCTTTCCCTTAAATTACGGTGGTCCTGACTCTTTGAAGCTGCTTGTTTGTGACAAGCAAGCGCGCGTTCTATCATTTCCACGTATATATTTTGTGCACGAGTCTCCTAAATGCGGTTTTGCATGAGCGCAAAAAGCTCTAAACATCCCATCGTTCATCGTCGCTTTCGGTGGTGTTGTTTACGGGAGAATATTGCCTTCTGTTGCACGTTCCCAGGTGGTGATTAAAGGTGTTTCCACGGTCTCATTAACTCCACCATTAATATTCTCATTTGCCATTCTTAAATCTTGCCATAAAACAAGGGTTAATTAAACAAATTAACATATCACATATTAACCATATACTTATTTGACCAACAAATAAGCTTAGGTATGACACCTTTAGCGAAGGATTACTCGTCTCTCCCCTCTAGTACTATTCCCGATCTCACTTGGAGACCATATCCTAAGCTACGATACCAAATGTGGCGAAGCCCCAAAATAGGTATCTGACACCCATTACGAGTCGTCAAAATCATGGTGCGAAACAACTACAACTTTATTAATGTCTGACAAAAAAGCGTGAGTTTAAATACAAATATTGTCATCTAGACAATATCCACACTCAAATAAGTCCTCATTACAATTATTGATACATTATTTTACAAAATGGTGAGGACTACTAAAAGCGACTTCTAGAACCATCATTCCACACCCCGACTAGTACTCACTTTACATTCTCGCCTCACGAGAAGAAAAATGGAACAAAAAAGGAAAAGGGTGAGCTCAACTAGCCCGATAAAGAATATTATGACTAAGATAATATAAAACAAATTATCGTTAGTCTTCAACGAGGAAAAATCTAATAGAATACTGATAGACAACAAGTTTTAAATCAATATTAGCGATGGAAATAATAATTCATTAGAAGAGTTAAGTAGAGAATGCAAACTACTATCTTCTATATATGAATTTAAAAGTTCATCGTCTATCTTTTATCCCTGTAACATCAATCGATATATATACGGAATCAAATATTCATCTTTGCACTCTGAGGCAAAGATATTCATCGATTAAGTCATGTTCATCTAAACACTGTTCATCTTTTGCACTACTGGGCCAAAGATATTCATCGAAATCATTCATCTTTGCACTACTGAGGCCAAAGATATTCAATTATATCATCATTTAGGGTGAGGATGATGAAAAATATTTTAAAAAAAATGAATCGGTGAAACAAAAGAATAAATATTAAGGATTAGTATTTAAACTATTCCATGTCCAAAAATACCTCATAAATAATCATAGTGGAGTAAAATTCAAGAATGATCAAAACATGGATACAATCAAAGCTAGTATCCATAATAGATATTTTGGACGAAAAAAGAAAATTTTATTTTTGAATGAATATAATAGTGAATAATAGTGTAGTATCGTGAATAGTGTCAGTATCGTGAATAGTAACTCAAACACTAAAAGATAGAAATTTCAAAAAAAATCATCATCATGCTTCGTGAATAGTACTCGTGAATAGTAACTCGTGAATAGTAACTCGTGAATAGTAACTCGTGAATAAGTATGATGAATAAGTAACCCCGACATGAAAAAGTTCAAATTTGATAAAAAGTTCAACCAATATTTCGGCATAATGATATTGAAGAAATAATATCATTTGAGAAGAAAATAACATCCCTTACCTTGTAAAGACAGTACTTCTAGTTGAAACACCGGATATAAGCTATGACTTGAACTTACACCGTATAGCAACACTCAAAGTATTAAAATACTCACAAGAATACGCTCAATATATAGAGAGAAAGAGAGAAATCTTTAGTTTACGGTGTGATTTTCAATTCTAACCTAAGCACCTATTTATAGGAAAATGCTTAGAACACCAAAGTAGAAAATTTAATAAAATATTAATATATATATATTAAAATTTTCTACGCACACTCATACCAACTGATTTTCAACTCTTAACATATGCCTACAAATAAAAAAAACGTTTTCTAACTAAAATAATTAAAACTTCCAAAAATCAATTATTTGAACTTGAACTTCAATAATTCATAATAAATAGCCCTTTAATCGAGAAAATTGAATCTCGCGACTTTTTATAGGAAATTCAATTCTCTACAACTTTGCGAAGAAAGTTTTCCAAATTCCAAGCAGAAATGAAAGAAATCCAAGCAGGCGATTTTACATTTATAATCAAATTTCGGTCGAAAAATGGGCCCTGAGACATGTTTAACATGTTTTAAACAACTTTTGCAACAAAAATACTCTTCCTCCTCATATACTCATATATCCCACATTCATTGTAAAAAAATATCATCATTATTATATTATAATAATATAATAAAATATTATTTTATCGAGAAAAGATAAAATATCGATTTTCAACAATTGTCACTTTAAAAATTTTCTCCATCTATATCCACATAAAATGAATATTTTCCTCATCATATAAATCAATAATTAATTATTCACAAATAATATTACGAATCACAAGATCTTGTGACAGCGGTAGTTCGAGGAAAGAGGGGCTTTCGATAAAATTTCTCCTTCTTTGGCGTATGATTAGGTGACCAAACCTCTCCTTGGCGAGAACTTTCTAGACATTGCCAATAATGTTTTCTAATAATATTATTAGGATAATATGAATTATTTTTCGATAATGGAAAATATTGTGTAGTGATAATTATTGAAACAACGGTAATATAAAATATCAACGTGACAATTATTGAATCGATAAAATAAAATCTTTGAGCGATAACTACTTGTAACAATTATTGAGTAGTGCCTTCTTACGTAAGAATCAATAATTGGTGCAATCTGGTATTTATAAACAACTTATCTGTCATTTTCTGCATCCAGCGCGTTATATTCTTGTGTTTTAACCAAGAATATTAGGGTATCCAACGATGAATATTTTTAACCAGTAATAACTTCTACCCGATTATTTATAAACAACTTATACTTGTAAATTTTTTTCTTCATCCAATACTATCTTTTAAAAAGTTTTTTATGGGGCCCAATAAAAAACATCATTAAATCGGCGTAAATTCTTTAGTATCACGACGAATATTCCCCAAGCAAAGAATATTCCATGCCGATGGTCAAGAAACGAATATTCCAAAAACAACAATGAATATTTTATAACCACATGCTTATTTAAAATATTTGCGCATTTTACCCATAACTAACCACATTAATCAAATCAACCCTTACTATTTCAAAATGATAAAATAGAAATTAAATTTCATTTATTAATAATTTGGGGTCTTAAACGAGGATACTAATAACGGAACTGGTCAAGGGTGAAATTCACACCGATAGCGGGATGTTCAATGGTCATAAGAGTAAAATAATAAATACGGAATAATAAATGATGGAATTGGAATGGAGTATAAAGATAAAACTATAAGACATGATATTCTGAAACGTAAAAATAATAAAGATGGAGTAATCAACGAGGAAAATGGAACGGTCGGTGAAATTCCAAAAGGATGTTCCCGAGTATAATAAATACGGAATAATAAATGATGGAACAGGATATTAAATTACTAATCGACATGATATTCTAATGAATAATAAAAGAGTAAAAAAATAGAAGAATGTCACCAAGATATAGGAATAATAAAATAATGAAGAATGTATACCAAGTATAGGGTTCCAATTTATTCAATGATAACAATAAAGAAATAGAATAATGAAGTTCTCTTCTTGAATACAAAAGAATAATATCCCTTACAGTAAAATAATACTTGATATAAGAGTAGTGAAGTAGCGAGAAAACTTTTCTTCTATCTCTATAGTCTCTCTCTCTCTCTATAGTTTTCTCTCAGAGTTCAATTGAATTAAAGTAAGAAAATAATGAAGGAATGAGCTTTATTTATAGGAAAATGGAATGCATAAGTAACTAATCCATGAAGCAGTTCAGATTGATTTACTTTAATCGACGGTCCATATTTAAAAAAAATCTTTTAAATAAAATATAATATATTCTATTTATATAAAAAGTTTTTTACTATGCAAACACTATCTTGGTACTATGCAAACACTATGCATAATAAAATATAATATATTCTATTTATAGAATAACTTTAATAAAGTATTATGTTTTATATAAAAAGATTTTACTACTCAAAACACTATATCGTAATAGAATATAATATATTCTATTTATAGAATAACTTTAATAAAGTATTACATTTTATATAAAAGATGTTTCTATTTTATTACGTTAATAATCTGAATAAAACAAAACTTTTAAATCAACAATAATTAAATCAAATAATGTGAGATCTATCAAAGATTTCGTTGTAGAATAATTGAACAAAAGCGAGTGACTTCTCACATAAATATCAATAATCAATACTGGTAAGTGCTACTATGCGATAACGCAGACATTATTCATTGTTTTTTTTACCAAGAGTAGTTCAACAAAGATCAACCAGTAAAACTTCCGCGTAGTTATTTTCATAAAATATTTTTGTCATTTTCTCAATCAAACAATAATTTTGTTGTGGGGTCCACTAATGATTGTCTTAGTCATACGAATATTTCTTGTTTAAAAGCGAATATTCCCGACCAATCAAATATAATATGACAACTTGCATACTTTGCAAAATTTATAAATATTAACCACAACTATAACATTATCTCAAATTCACACCATAATATAAAAAAAAATTATTTCGAGAAAATTAATTCTTTATTCATAAAATTTGGGGTTTCACAAAAGTTTTGATTTTTTCGATTTTTCGGACCATACCGAATTGGCCGGTTCAATACAAAAATAACCGGTTCGATATCGAAGATAAAAAACCAGATATATCTGGATTTTTTTCGGTACCAATTTTAATCTTAGAGTTTTATGGTTTAGTATTCTTGAACCAAAATCTAATATATATCTTGGTTTTCAATTTCTTTTTTATTATTAATAAATAATTAATAATAATAAAATAATGATAATAATAATAATAATAGAAATAAAATAATAAAATATTAATTATAATAATTTTTGATATTTATTCAGTAAAAATGGGTACCGAACCGGTAAATCGGTTCGATATCTTTGGTCCAATAGGTTACGGTATCGATGCACAGAAATTTAGCTAAATAATTTTGATGGAATTCAGGTTCGAACAAGTATTCTACCGATTGAAAATCCCTAACTAAAACTACAATATAAAATTTTGAATATATAATATTATAGTTTATCCATAAAAGTAGCTAATCAGCTTACTAAAAACTTCAAAGTCTGATTAATAGTCCCATAGTTCGGAGGAAATTAATATATATATATATATATATATATATATATATATGTATGTATGTATGTATGTATATATATATGTATGTATTTAATGTCATTACATTCACAACTCAAATGTTGACAAGGATTGGAATATGATGTTGTGAAATATTATAATTGGGCAAAATGAATTTGAAAGAAACACCAAGCGTCAATAAATAATTTTTTTTTAGTGAAGTATTTTGACCCCCTCTAAAAATGTTCTGATTCCGCCACTAGAGAAATGAATTGTTTTTTCCACATTTTTAATAATATTTTCTGTCCATTTAGTAAAATTATGGGAAAAAATTGTAAAAGTAACACCTTTAAGGAAAATGACCATATTATTAGTCAAAACATATAGTGTTAGTAACCGTGTAATAAATTTTTTACAAAAGTGTAGGTAAAAAAATTGATAAAGTTAATTTTAAAGTAATAAATATTCGGTATGTGTAGATGGTGCAATGCTAAATGTTTGAAAAGGGTGAAATAGATTATTATACATAATCAATATTAATCATGTAATCAATGAATATAATAATCACAGAATATTAAAATCTCATCTAAAACCCTAAAATTCAAAACCCCAAATTAAAAACCATATTATTGGTTCTAGTGGTGCCGCATGTAGTAGTTTCGTTCTGGGCCTTCTGGGATCCAAAGTCCTTGTCCATCTCTATCCACATTCCCAAAAGGTAGTTTTAATTTAATAATTCCATTCTTATTCTGTGGAGTCGGGGCATTTTGATGCCGCATGCCGAAAAATAAAAAAAAGATCTTTTTTTAAATATTATTTTTATTTAAAAAAGGATAAAAAAAATAAATAAATAATACAAGTTGTATTTAAAAAAATATCTTTTCGGAGTTTAAAACATAATAGTTTGACTACAACAAAATATATGAGAAGTTCGATTACAACAAAATATATGAGAATATATTTTCTAGTATTTTTAGAGCCAAAATCTTTAATCAAATGTTCAAAATTATATATATATAATTTAGGATATCAGAGGGCCAAAACGATTAACCCTCTCACCTGTACTTGACTAGATGTCCATCATAATTTTCACATCCCACTTCCATATGGTGACAATTGCAAGTTGCATTTACTTCACTGTTATTTTTTTCTTTTTAATAATATTTAATAACTACATTGGTTCAATATTTATGTATTTGTATGAATAGTTGTAATGATTTGTTTTAAACAATGTAACCCTATGTGAATAGTTGCAATGTTTAGTTCTAAACGGGGTCCGTTCAAAATGGTGTCTCCAACTATATAAAGAAGAATACTCATAGTTAGTCTTCCAAAAATTCTAATTCAAGTGAATTTATTCTCTTATATTATCCTTTCAACTTTTTTCATTTTCGAACTTGAAGAGATCTAATAATTCTGTATTAGTGCAAAGCAATAGATTATTTACGCATTTGATGGGCTAATTCGAGTTCTCTGTGATTGTTATATTTTTACACAAACATCAGGTGTCCCACACTCCTATTGAATTCGCTTACTCTCCCCCACAGCACTTTCAGCTGCTGCCTCACTTTATTTGCTCGAACCAAAAATATCTCCACTTTACACTTGAAGGATTCTTAGGCTATTTTTGAATCAATTATGCAACTCATTATTATTATTATTATTATTATTTCTCTTTTGGGTCTTTCCATTACTCCCTACAACAGCAAGATTGATCCTTTTTGGGTCATCAGTTTCTTCTTGAATTTTTGCAAGTTTAAGCTTCAGATATGAAGTCAATTGGGTTAGTGCCACTAACCCTTTTAATCTTGGCCCTTGTTAACCATTTGGTGTACTGCAAAAGGCCTGGTGTGGTAAATGTTGGTGCAATTTTCACTTTTGATTCAATCATTGGCAAGGCTGCAAAGGCAGCCATGGAAATTGCTGTTGATGATGTCAATAGGGATCCAAGAATTCTTCATGGGACTAAACTCAAGTTGATTATGGAGGACTCCAATTGCAGTGTCTTCATAGGGTCAATTAAAGGTAATCCAAACCCCTCAATTTTGTGGAAAACGTTTTTTGTGGATGATTCAGACTGATGATTTAAACTGCAATTTCAAGTTAGTTTCTGTTAATTGATAAAAATATTAATGTGTTTTTAAAGGTTGACCATAATTTATGGGTGGTCATGAAGCTTTACATTATTGTAGAAATGTTAGAGCATCTTTGCATGCTCTTAAATAATATTCCCTCGGTCCGGGATAAAAGTCCGGTTGACTTTTTGCGCATATTATGAAAAATGATAAAATGATATATTGTCAATATTTAAATTCTCATTTAATTGCATAGTTTTCTGCACATTACTAGTGATGATCTATAAATATGCATAGAGTAGAAATATAACAATTAATAGTAATGGTTTTATTGGTAAATTATTGTAAAAATTAGATTATTTAAGGTAAATAAACATTTAACTTGTGACTACTTGAAATAGTAATAAGAACTTTTATCCTGGGATGGAGGGAGTATAAAAAGTCTCACTCATTTCAGGGACCAAGTAAAATATATTGGTAGTAGTTCATTGGTTTAATCCACTTATTCTTTTCTCAGAAAGGAAGAAACTGGAAAAGATTTTGCTTGAGTTTTTTAGTCTACTTTGTAGAGTAATTAATAGGAGGGTCTTTTATCCAGTTTATTTAATAATGGGATACATATTTATATAAGAAAGTTGAATAACCTATAAGGACCAAGGTGCTAATGGAATTCTCAACCATAATGGTCGGTAGATAGTCATTTTCCACTAGACCAAAAAAGCAAATACTCATTTTCTACTAGGAAAAAAAGCATGGTGTTTTACAATCGCCAATTGAGATGGTAATTCTGGATTGCTATTGTACTTGACTTTTCACTTATATCCTGGACAATGCTTCAATCTGCTTCAAGAGCACAAGAGGGCCTGCTTATGCTCGAGTTAAGTAGTATGATAGTACTGAAAGCCTTATATCTTCTTCTAAAATGATTTGTTTTTAGTACACAGTTCAGTTGCAGCATAGTGGCCTCCCGGTCCAAATTATAGCCATATAACTATATCCATAAGGATGATATCTGGGGAAACATTATTAAAGAATCTTTAAATATACATGTTTAGATGTCTCCTACAAATTTAAGTATAGTAATGAAAGTAGATTTGACAATTTTAGATATTATAAATCTTCAATTTCCACAAAAAAGGTTAATCAGATGATTTTTATCTTTTAAAAAAATAAAGATTTTTTTTTGTAATAAAATTAGACGGTTATTGAATCCTAATAAAATTCGTTCTTTGCAAATAAGTAACAACTTCGGGTACAAACTTTAAAAATCTTGTGATTCACCTCACTTCCAATTTCCTTGTTTTCTGTTTATTTTAGCCTAAAGGGCAAGAGAAATAGTATGCCAGCAAATTTCTGTCTGTTAAAGTTAAATGAAGTCCCTTCAGCCATCTTAATTAGTTCATTATTTATATGTAGAACTTTGAATGACCAGTATGACCCACAACTAAAATCATTTGATGCTTGTTTCATCTAATCCCAAATTTCACTTGTATGCTGTCGCCTGTCTGAAACATGAATACATGATACAGGATTTTGAAGTAAGTGATATTTAATGAATATATGGTTTGGCAAAGCCAGAATACTATGCTTAGGACTAGTACTTCCATGTCATGTTAACGCTAAAAGTTACTATTTATTTTGTGATGTTCAAATTCAACTAATAAGCAGATGCCTGAAACAAGATGACAGTAATCAAGAAAATACACTAACGAGGTAGCTTCAAATTATTAGTCTATCGTCAACCCTTCTTCCTATTAGTAAATTCTCTTGTTCATTGGTATTGCTATTATTACTGTTTTTGTTGTATTTTTGTTTTTATTATAACTTCTATTAAGGTGCTAGTAGTTTGGACTGTAACTTCTGACTTGGTAGCGTTAGTTTTCCTCCCTGTGATATCTTAAGTTATGCAGCCAATCTATTGTAGTTTTATTAGGTTAGAGTTGTTTTTAGTACTTGATTTTGGTGCCATTAAAATAAGAAAATATTGAATTTCACCCAGTCACCCCAACTAATATGCCTAATTCTGAGTAATAATGAGTCTATTATGCACTAGTTCTTTCTTTAATTAAAGCAATTTAATAGTCTGCTTTCTATACATCACTTGTACAACTTACTAAGGATCAATTACTGGGTTAGAATCCAGAATATGCATTTGCTTTCATTCGAGGTCAGAAGCCAGCATATGCATTTACATTCATCCTCATCAATGACATTATCGTAATTGCAATTATCTTGTCAGCATTTCAGGTAATCGACAGAAAAGTGGTTGCAGTTATTGGCCCACAGTCTTCTGCAATAGCTCATATGATTTCTCCGATTGTCAGTGCACTCCAAGTTCCTCTAACCTCATTTTCTGCCAGTGATCCGACTTTATCTTCCATTCAATTCCCTTACTTCTACAGAACCACACAAAGCGACTCATACCAAATGGCTGCTATGGCTGATTTAATCGAATTTTACGGGTGGAAAGAGGTTATGGCAATCTTTGTGGACGACGATTATGGGAGGAATGGCATAAATGTCTTAAGTGATGAGCTTCAAAAGAGAAAGTCAAAGATTCATTACAAGTTCGCTTTGCCTTCTCAATTTGATCTCAATGATATCACCGTTGTCCTAAATAACTCCAAACCACTAGGTCCACGTGTTTATGTTGTTCATATGAATCCTGACCCAAGGTTGAGAATCTTTATCATAGCTGAAAAGCTTCGTATGATGACTAGCGACTATGTGTGGCTTGCAACAGATTGGCTCTGTACTACTTTAGATACATTGTCCCCAGTGAATCAAGTTCCTCTGAAAATGCTTGAAGGGGTAGTTGGCCTTCGTCAACATACACCTCAAACAACCTTGGAAAAGGCATTTCGATCTCGGTGGAAAAAATTGCAAGAAAATGGGTCAATAATTTCAGAGTTAAATTTTTATGGACTTTATGCTTATGATACAGTATGGGCAGTTGCACATTCCATTGATAAATTTTTAGATGAGGGCAACAATATAACATTTTCTTTCAATGATAAGCTACAGAATTTGAAAGCAAGTAAAATACAGCTTGGGAAGATTAAGACTTTTAAAGGTGGGAATCGCCTGCTCAAGATACTATCACAGACAAACTTCACTGGTTTGACGGGCAAAGTCCAATTTAATGCTGATAGGAATTTGGTGCCCTGTGGTTATGAGGTCACTAATATTGTTCAAATGAAAATTCATAGGGTCGGTTATTGGACTAAATATTCAGGCTTCTCCATATTACCATTAACAATTCTTGAATCTGAAAACATTAGCTATTCCCGTCTGGATCAGAAACTTGAAAATGTTACCTGGCCTGGTGGCAAGAAATCAAAGCCGCGTGGGTGGGTGCTTGGAGATAATAAAAGACCGTTGAGAATTGGAGTACCAAAAAGAGCGAGTTTTGTTGACTTTGTTACTGAGTTGGACAACCATACAGTACAAGGATATTGTATTGATGTGTTTGAGGAAGTAACAAAGCTAGTCCCATATGACCTTCCTTTCAGATTTGTGCCTTTTGGGAACGGGTTGGTTAATCCCCATTATGATGACCTTGTAAAAATGGTTGCAAATGAAGTAAGTAGAACATGTAGGCTTGTTTCCATGAATACTTTCTACAGGTAGCCCATGGTTTAGAGTTAGGATCGCCTGCTGGTGAATGCAAAACATACTAAAGACTGCCAACGTAAATAGATGAGACTGAACATTTTCTAAAATTATTTGTTTGAACCTATATTGTTTTCCTCTTTTTGAGTTTACCTGTCATTTATTACATAGTGATATGATCCATAACTATGTGAACAAGTTTTATCAGACCTATTCAATTTAGGAAATGTGGTGTCAGGATTTTGATGCGGCAGTTGGAGATATTGCTATTGTCACAAACAGGACTAAGATTGTTGATTTCACTCAGCCATTCATTGCAACTGGTCTTGTCATAGTACCTCCCATCCGGAATTCAAAATCAAGTGCATGGGCCTTTCTTAAGCCGTTTACGTGGGAACTGTGGTGTGTTACTGCAGTCTCTTTTATAATGTCATGATGTTGTTATTTGGATCCTTGAGCATCGTGTCAATGATGATTTTCGTGGTCCTCCAAAGAGACAGATTATAACAATGTTCCTGTAAGCCTTTCTGGTATTTCTTTTTCAGTTTCTGTGAGTTCAACTTTCAAAATTATCTATATGCTTTGAATTGTAAGGTTTCAGATTTGTACTTCAATTTTTTTATACCTAGAGAGTATTTAACTTTAGACAATTATATAATGCAGGTTCAGCATGTCAACTATATTCAAGACCACCCGTAAGTGTAACTCCGCTTTAGAACCTGGTAGATTCATCCCTAGTATGTTCATATATTAGTAGAGTGGCGATGAAATGAGCTCAGGAGACCCCTAAGCTTCCTCTTGCTTTGTTTTTGAAGCCAACACTTAGTCCAAAGACAAAAAATTTAATTCTCTTTTGGGTTTTAACAATGTAACCAAATGTTGCTATGCCAAGTTGCCCACTGAAATTTTGCCACATCTTACTTGAAAAGTTGTGGACTTCAAGTCCCTTCTTTAAATAACTGGGCAAGTTGTAACATGAAAATCCAAATTAAATATTCTAGCTCTGAATGTGATCATATATTTTCCTTTAGGGTAGATTTTTTTGTGTAGCCAAAAGAAGGGTAAAGAAGGATTAATCGTTTTCCATCCTTATCATAATCTTAACTAATAAGAACATTTTTGTTGATTTATGATTGCATAAAATTTTCCTCTATCAATTTAACAGAAGAAGTTACAGTTAGTGCTCTTGGAAAGATGATAATGCTGGTGTGGCTTTTCTTGCTGTTGGTGATCATTTCTAGCTATACAGCAAGCTTTACATCAATCCTTACAGTCCAGCAGCTTCCATCATCTATTACTGGGATAGACAGCTTAATCGCAAGTAAGTGGCCAATTGGTTATCAAGTAGGTTCATTTGCATACAGTTACATGGCGGACAGTCTTAATATACCTCGATCAAGACTCTCGTTTAGACACCCCAGACGATTATGAGAGAGCACTAAAGCGAGGACCGAACAACGGAGGTGTGGGAGCTATCGTAGATGAGCTTCCATATGTTGAATTATTCCTGTCAAATCAGACTGATTTTAGAATTATCGGTCAATCGTTCACAAAGAGTGGATGGGGATTTGTAAGTAACTTTCTTACCAGTATCTGCAAGCACACAGGCATGCATATTATATTCATTAAAGCTCTCTTATAATGGTCTTGTTTCTTAAATGAGAAGCAACATGAAAACTTACATGCATTCATTTTATGTGGGAGTTGCCCAAACTTGACATTTGCACAGTAGTGGCACCCGATGCTAATTACACTGCCGCCTGATGCTGATTAGACTGCACCCAAAAACATAAGGATCCCGCGTACTTGAAGTGCTTTTTGTTGCCAGTTGGGAGCCAAGTCAAATTAGCATCGGGTGCCAATCTAATCAGTAAAGTCATTTCCGTGCGAATGCCACTTGTTCAGGTCCTCCCACCTAAATTTATCTTGCATTTTCATATACATGTCTGTGTGTGTTTGTGTGTGTGTATAAATATGAGATCATGAAATTGGATTGATATTGCTGATATAAATAGGTAGTAAATAAAACTTCAACTTGTGAGAAAATGGGTAAAAGATTATGATTTGTAGAATTTGTTGACGTTCAAGCTTCAGTTGATAAATAGATTAGGTCCTTGAGTTGCACTATAACAGTCAACCTTGGAATAAATTTCACAAAATGATTTTTTTACAGGGCAGGGCATCTCATCATAACAATGATTTTTGCTTGTATATTCTAACTTAATTAAACTTGGTGTATAACAAAATAGGTTTTCCAAAAAGACTCCCCTCTTGCTATTGACTTGTCCACAGCAATCCTAAAGCTTGCTGAGAATGGAAAACTTCAGAAGATCAACGAAAAGTGGTTCTGTAAAGCAGGCTGTACAGCAAGTAGGCGGCAAAAGTCTGAGTCTAATCAGCTAAACTTGAGCAGCTTTGTGGGCTTATATATTTTATTTGGCGCCGTCACTCTCACAGCCCTTATAATTTTTTTGTTGCGGACTATTCGTCAGTACATCCGCTACAAAAGGAATCCCTCAATTTCATCGTCATCAGGTACCAGCTTTCCTCGGGCCTCATATAACTTTTTTGACTTCATTGATGAGAAGGAAGAATCGATCAAAAACATGTTTAGGGGTGGTCATAATTTCCCTCAAACGGGCAGCAGCAGATCAGTTGAGTAAGATTGTGTTATATATTTAGCTTCACTTCATAGACGGGTATGTATATTATTAGATTAGATTATACTGGTATAAGCAGGCATGTAATTATATACATCTCATTGTATTTTTAGCTCTTTATGTTGTCATGTATACCAGAATTCTGCTGCTGCTGCTTAGAGCTTTATGATGTGCTTGTTAATGCCACTGTGGCATGACTCTTTTAGAGCATTGATTTTTATTCAGTTTATTTCCCAGCCACATCCTGTGTTTTTCCCCTCCAGTTAGATAGGGTCAAATATGGTTCTCTCTTATTTCAGTACCTTGAATCTAGTAGGAGTATCAAACATCACATTCAATTCAATGTTGATAGAGAAATTGCTTTGCTGTATATTTGGTTTTTGCCATTAATTGCATTTGCATGTGGGATAGATGTACAATAGAGAAATTTTACCCAAAATCTTACATATCTTCCATTTTATTGATAAATTTTTTTAAAAAAAATAAAATAAAGAAATCTCGTAGTGGGTTGATTATTTCATATTAACCAATATTTTTATGAAAGGGAGAAGGGGAGGGTGACACTAGTGTCACAATTCTTTTTTATCCCTATAGATTTAATTTTATAGAATTTTATCTTTTTATAATATATTTTCTTGATTTCTTTTAATTTTATCCTTTAAATTTCATAATTTTATTATATCCTTACATTAATTAAAGAGGTTTTGTTACTCTTTTATCTTCCTTATTTTAATTTTTTCATTTTATTTTTTCACCTCACTTCCTCCCACCACCACCACCACCATGGCACCATCGACTCATCAGTACCACTGTACCACCATCACCATATTTTATAATAATTGTATAAAATTATCATAATTGTTATTATATTTTATTAGATTTGAAATATATTAATAGTTATACGTTATTGATGATTTTATTAAATTAACTATTTAATATGTATTATATTAGGAAATTGTTAAATTTATAATATTTTTTGTTATTTTTACAACAAAAGTGTCGCTATAGATATATAGCGACGGTGAAAACTGTCGTTATAGGATCTATAGCGACACTTTTGTTGTGGAAATAATATTTTCTGTTGTGGATTTAACAATTCCCATTATATTATTACCTCACCCTAAGTTTTTATAAATTAATCTTAGGATGAATAATAAAATATGGTACTCAGACATATTATACATATTAATTATCAACAATTTTTTATATTTAATTTTTTTTTTAAAAAAGTTTATTTTAAATAATTTTTTATTGAACAATTTTATCAAACAAACACCTAGTAACTACATTATTATTGATCCCTCAAACCCTAGGAGGGGGGCCATGCGTGTTCTAGATACGTCTATATTTTTTGTAGTATTGTTGTGCTTATGAACAAAATTGACTTATCAAAATGCACACATGAATTCCTCAAGAAAATTAAATACATCCAATCTACAAACAAAGTCTCATTCCTTAATATTTTTTATTTTTAAAGAAAATTTCATTCTTTAATAATTCTATAAAATTTTAACCCTTTTTATAAAACAAAAAAATACCGCGTATTAAAATAGAATAAACTTCTGGTAATAAAAAAAACAGAAAAAAAATTTAGAAAGAAAAGAATAAAAAAAAAAGATTAGAGCACTGGAAATGTGGTACACCACTAGGGGTTGTCGGTTCCCCTCCTGCCATTGCATCCATATCAGACCAAAGATTCCACAAGGCACCAAGTTGATAAATAGAGTTGATTCTTTCGGTAGAATTTTATGACGTCCCAGGAATGTTAACTTTTCTCTTCGTCCAGTTGGCTTCAACTTAATTGTGTAAGGAAAACAAATCGGTAATCCGGTTTTGCCGTCAGGGATGTTTTTTGGCGTGAGAGTAAGTATCAGTTCTTTGTGAGAAATAGGTTAACAATGGAGATACTTAGAGGTAGGAGATGGATGAATAATAACTTATCTTTGATCCAGGCCGGCTCTGAGTTTTGAAGGGCCTAAAGCGGACAACAATAGAAGAAGGCTTTTCATGAATTTTTTATTAAGATAGGCGATAAAAAATGAAGAATTTTCTTTGAACAAAAGAAAGATCAATACAAAAAGAATCTTAAATATAATAACCATTATTTCAATATTTCCAAGCGATCGTTTAGATATCACATTATCATTAACTCAAAAAGTAATCGATTCAAAGACATCACTTGAATATCATCCTTCTTGCGGTTTTAGAAGCAAAAGTATTAATAATATCCATGACAATCAATCTTATCCGTCATCTCATGTTCAATGGATAGGATGGATAATCCATTCAACCTTTCTTGTGACATAGTTGAGCGGAGTAGTTCTTAATTAAACTTGACTTGAAAAACTTCTTTCTAGGAAAGCAATAGTAATGAGAATAGTCAATAATATTCGATATGCAATCCACACATTTGGATAACAATCCACCATCAATTTCAATTGATTGAGCACTTCAATTGGTTTTGTCATCTCTTTTGGTAAACCTTCTCTCGAAGACTTTCTTTTAGAAAACAACTCATTTCGTTGATATCGGAAGTTCCTTCATGTTTCAAAGCATCTTCTAACTTGGAACAATACATCATTAAACGTTCATAAACTTGTAGACTTTAACTTGTTCACATCAAACAAAAACCCCAAATTTTCTCATATTTCTCAAAACTATTCAAACGGCTCTTAAGTGATGAAAAGAGGCGATGTGAGACCCAGATTTTATCAATAAAAATTTAAATTTTGTTGAAATAATTTTTAATATTATGGTGTGAATTTAAGATAATATTATAGTTGTGGGTAGTATTTATAAATTTTGCAAAGTATCGCAGTGGTTATATTATATTCGATTGGTTGGGGAATATTAGGTTTAGCGAGGGAATATTAAATGCAATAACTTCAATCATTGGTGGACCCCACAATGAATTATTGTCGGATTGAGAAAGCGACAAAAATATTTTATTAAAATAACGGCGAAAGTTTTCTGGTTTGATCTTGTTGAACTACTCGGTAGTAAAAAATACGATGTCGTGTGGTTGCATAGTAAGACACGGTATTGATTATTGATCTTTATGTGAGAAGTCACTTTCAGTTTGATTCCATTATTGTCGATTAATAATATGAATTATTATAGCGATAATGACGTTTTGTTTTATTAAGTATTATTAACGTAATAAAGCATGAAACATCTTTTATATAAAATAGAATCTTTATTAAAGTTATTACATAAATAGAATATATTATATTTTATTATGCGTAGTGTTGCATAGTATTTTGCGTAGTGTTTTTCGTAGTATTGCATAGTGTTTGCGTAGTAAATGTTTTTATATAAATAGAATATATTATATTTTATTTAAAAGATTTTTCTTTAAATATGAATAGTCAGATTAAAGTAAATCAATACTGGATAGTTCATGGATTAATTCTTATGCATTCCATTTTCCTATAAATGAAGCTCATTCCTTCATTATTTTCTTACGAATTCATTGAAACTACAGAGAGAGAAATTATTATAGAGAAAGTATAGAGAGAAAATTATAGAAAGAAGAAGAGTATTCTACTACTTCACTACTTACATATTAGGTTCTTTTTACGGTGAAGGGTGTTATTCTTTCTTCTTGAAGAGAACTTACATTATTCCATTCATTATTATTACATTGGAATAACTTTGTAAAAAAGTGGCATACCCTATACATAACTTGTATCTGCGGAATACCTATACTTGGTGAAATCCTTATGTTATTCCATTGCTTATTATTACATTGGAATAACTTTATATCTGTGATTTTACCTATACTTGGTGACATTCTTCTATTATTACATTTGGAACATCACATGCGTGTGTTTTACAGGACTGGTTAAATCTTTTTATTATTACTGTTGGAACATCACATGCGTGTGTTTTACGGGACTGGTTAAAATCTTTATCATTCGTTGGAATATATCTATCATGTGTTTTTACAGGATCTGGTTCCATCTTTATTATTACATTGGAACATCACGCCGATTGTGAATTTCACATTTGGTCAGATTATTATTATTACATTGGAATAACTTTTATACTGTCTGCAATCCGCATGCGTGGTGATTTCTTTTGTTATTCCATTCTTTATTATACCCGGTTGGTTAAAACTTTGACTTATACTCCATGAAATTAGTAGAATATCCTTGATATTTGCGTTTCATCGATATCTTTTCATGGAAATATTCTTACGATCATTCTTGAATTTTACTCTCTGAAAAAAAGATATCGTGTTGACAATTTGGACGTTAATAATTCATGGATTAAATAATTCTTGAACTTGTTTTATTGAATTATTATGTCATTGTCATCATCCTCATGTTATATTATGTTATCTTTGGCTTACGTGCGTAGATGAACTTAGTATGATTATGACCGAGGATCATTCGGTATAATCGTGACTTGATATAAATGATGTGACAAAAGTCCTCGGTGGGCTGTAATGCGGTGATGGATAGTTTTTGGTATGATTATGACTGGGGGTGATTCGGTATAGTCATGACCATTGATAATTTGATGAAAATCCTTGGCCAGTAATGCGAGGGATGATTAGATGTGGTGGTTTATTTATTAAAAAGTGAGTCTCGGTGATAAAATTGATGAAAACCTTTTAAAACCTAAAAGATAGTAGACTTTATTCTCTACTTGACTCTTTTAATAGATTGTTTATTCCGCTATGATTAAAGCTGGTTGTCTATTGTATTTTATCGGTTTAACTTTGTTGAAGGCTAATGATAATTTATTACGCATTATCTTAGTCATAATATTTCTTCTTGGGCTAGTTGAGCTCACCCTTTCTTTTCTTTGTTCTCTTGGGAAATGAGAACATAAATTTGGAGACGAGTCGGGGAGCGAAGTAATGGTCCGGAGGATAGCATTAGTAGTCCTCACTATTACGTGAAATAGTGTGATAATAGTTGTAATGAGGACTCCTTTTGAGTTTGTATAATATCTAGTAGACAATATTTGTATTCAAACTCACGGTTTATATCGTATTATACCTGACAGTTATATTAGTAAGTTGTAATTGAATTTATGTACCATGTAAGTGGCGACCCAAGATGGGTGGCGTATACCTATTTTTGGGGGCGTCACGGTTGAAGTATCGAGCTTAGGGATATGATCCTGGCTAAGATGTGAGAATAGTACTAGGAGGGAGGCGGGGAATACCCATTAGTATGACCTACCTAAGTTTATTTGGTATTTGATTGGTCGAAATTCGAGTATAGTGATAATATGTTGCATGTCAATTAACCCTTATTTTGTGGCGGTGTTTGAAAATGGCATCAGAAAATGTTGAGAATAGCAATGGAGCACGTGAGGTATTGATTCTCCACGGATCAATAATCGAGGACAATGTACAACGGGATGGCGATAATCCTCGTATGTAAACAACAACACGATAATAATCATCTTTGGTGGCGGCGACTATCGAACAATGATAACCATCGTGGGGAAATTATCATGCTAAGAATGGTAACCACTTGGGTGGTAATCAAAGCAAAGATAATAGAAGTGGAAATTGCAAGAAGAAGAAGGTCATTTAGCTCGATTTTGTTGTGCACCAAAGTCAAGTCTAATTTGGGACGGTGGCACCAAAGGTGGATATGGACAAAACAAAGTCGTTGGTTTTAGGAAGTGCATTTTTCATGACTTCTCAAAAAGCGAGTAAACCGAACGAAGTTACGCGGGTTAGTTAATTATAAATTGCGAAGTCTATACCGTGTTAGATACCGGTTCTACCCACTCTTTTATTTCACCTAGTTGTGTTCAGCGTTTAAATTTGACTCAAGAAGAAGTTAAACTTTGACTTATTGGTTGAAACTTCGTTAGTAGGAGCCTTCGTTCCGCTACTATTTTTAAATCTTGTTTGATTCAAATAAACATTTTCACGTTACTGTCGATATTATCTCTTTGAAAATACTTGCCTTTGAGGTAATTTTTGAAAGCGATTGATTAACTACTCATTATTCTTTTTCGTAAGGTTGTTAGCTTTTATATTCATAACCAACTTGTTATGCGAATTCAAGTAACCAAACTACTAAAGTCAATTATTGTCATATCAAGCCATAAGTAAAGAGCCCCGAACCTTTCGTTGTTGACTTCCTTGTGTGGGAATGCCGAAGCCGGACTTTCTGTGGCGACATCGTGAATGAAGATGGCAAGGTTATAGGTATCGTTGTGAGGTCTTTATCTAGGTTAAGGGATAGAAGTCGCGGTTGGTATCAATGTGACGTCTTATCCAAGTCTTGGATGAGAGTCATGATTTTGAATGATATTTCTATTATTAATAAATTTCTGGCGTATTCTTGAAGATTTCTAGCCTACCCTAGGCGTGAAATCGAATTTTGTATTGACCCGAGATAAAAAACCCATTTCTTAAACTCTCAAATATTTCTTCAACTAAAAGGATGCATTTACGAGGATTATGATGAAAGTCATAATAAAAGCATTGGACTAATGAAAATCATAGGTATATGAAGTATTAGTAAGTGTTATGATGAGTTATGTTGGTTATTATGTGAAAACATGAAAGTTTCTTAGAAATCACAAAGAGTTGAAAATCAGATTTTGGTGAAAAGCGTAACATGAAATTCAATTGACCATATCTCCTATTATATTTTGAATTTTTGAGTGTGGTCAAGTCCTAGAGTTAGATCTATGAGTTACCTAACTAATCCAAGTGGAATTACTGGAAAAGGTGTTGTAGATTTTTGTGTGGACTAATTTTTTAGCAAAGGAGGCCAAAGCTGTAAATTTCGAAAATGCTACTGCCCAGAAACTTTAAGGGACTGTTTCGGCCACTTAAATTATGAGAAAAATTCTGGCCTTTTGGGACATGAAGGTATATGGTATAAAGTACCTCCTGTCCAAAAATGAGCTCATTCGACTTAAAATGAGCAAGTTATGACTATTTCAATATTTAGGTTTTTAGGCGAAAAATGCTATAACCAGGAGTTCTATAACTCAGATGACCATGAAATTTAAACTAGAAGCTCACGTTAACATGTGTAAGGTCCTGCCAAGATTTGGGAATTTTGGAGTTAAACTTGAGGTAGCTAATTTCTTAAGGAATTAAGTGGAAATTGATTTTTGAAAAATAGTAAATGAATTTTAAAAATTAGGAAAATATATTTTCATTATGGGATTATATTATGCTAAATCCCAGAAAAGAAATATTTTTGGGACTGATGTGGTATTTTTCATAAAAATAGTTTAATTCTGAACATATGAGTTAAATATGTTATGTGAAGTAACAAAGTTGAAAATAGGATTTTATGGCTAGAGAATCCTATATAGAATATATGCATATATTTTGATGAGGATTTGATAATTGGTGATGATATTTTATGAGTATGGCATTTTTGAATGATTAAATGCATTATATGGTAAAAGCGTAAACAATTGAGATAAATTGTTTATAAATTTAAGAAGTGATTAAAATATTATTATAATATTAATGTTATTAGATTATGAGATTATTAAGTGATTGATAACATGGGAATATTCTTGAATCTGGATAAATTATATTATAAATGTTTAATATTTATCCTTTATCTCATTTGATTGATTCTTTATATCATTATCCTCATGCTTATATTATGTTGAAAGTAAATACGTGGCTTTTGTAGTGCATAGATGGACTTGGTATGATTATGATGAGGATTGTTTGGTATAATCATAATGGATAATTTAGTAATTGAAAACACAATTATCTTTGGTAGTAGTGCATGGATAATTTGTGGTCGTGATCTTAATGAATACACAATTATCTTTGGTAGTAGTGCATGGATAATTTGTGGTCGTGATCTTAATGAATACACAATTATCTTTGGTAGTAGTAGTGCATGGATAATTGTGGTCGATGATCTAATGAATACACAATTATCTTTGGTAGTAGTGCATGGATAATTTGTGGTCGTGATCTTAATGAATACGATTATCTTTGGTAGTAGTGCATGGATAATTTGTGGTCGTGATCTTAATGAATACACGATTATCTTTGGTAGTAGTGCATGGATAATTCGTGGTCGTGATCTTAATGAATACACAATTATCTTTGGTAGTAGTGCATGGATAATTTGTGGTCGTGATCTTAATGAATACACGATTATCTTTGGTAGTAGTGCATGGATAATTTGTGGTCGTGATCTTAATGAATACACGATTATCTTTGGTAGTAGTGCATGGATAATTTGTGGTCGTGATCTTAATGAATACACGATTATCTTTGGTAGTAGTGCATGGATAATTCGTGGTCGTGATCTTAATGAATATCCTTGGCACGTAGTGCGGGGATGATTCGATGATATGGATTAATTATTGGTGAGTCTCGACAATGAAATATTAATTCATGGATGTGGTAAAAGTCGTCTTTGGTAGTAGTGCATTGATAGACTTGGTATGATTATGACCGAGGATTATCCGGGTATAATCATGTAGTAATTGAAAACACGAACATCCTTGGCGATTGGTGCATGGATAATTCGTGGTCGTGATACTATTAAAATTGCGTCTCGGCATTATTGGTTTTCTGAGTTGTATATCTTTTGGCTTTGTGGTGCAAAGATGAATTGTTAATGAATATCTTTGGTAGGATTGCAAAAAATGAATTTAATGTTTTCAACGATAAAGGTATTCAAGGTATCCTCACCTCTTTATCATATCAGTCGTACCCCCTAATTTCGAGAGGGAGAAATTCCATAAGGAGGGAGATTGTGAGACCCTGATTTTATCGATAAAGATTTAAATTTTGTTGAAATAATTTTTTAATATTATGGTGTGAATTTAAGATAATATTATAGTTGTGGGTAGTATTTATAAATTTTGCAAAGTATCTGAGTGGTTATATTATATTCGATTGGTGGGGAATATTCGGTTTAGCGGGGAATATTAAATCAATGGCTCAATCATTGGTGGACCCCTAACGAAATTATTGTCGGATTAAGAAAGCGACAAAAATATTTTATTAAAATAACGGCGGAAGTTTTCTGGTTGATCTTGTTGAACTACTCGGTAGTAAAAATACGATGTCGTGTGGTTGCGTAGTAGCACTGCGGTATTGATTATTGATTTATGTGAGAAGTCAACTCGGTTTGATTCCATTATTGTCGATTAATAATATGAATTATTATAGCGATAATGACGTTTTGTTTTATTCGTATTATTAACGTAATAAAAGCGAAACATCTTTATATAAAATAGAATACTTTATTAAAGTTATTACATAAATAGAATATATTATATTTTATTATGCATAGTGTTGCGTAGTATTTTTACATAGTGTTTTGCATAGTATTGCATAGTGTTTGCATAGTAAAATGTTTTTATATAAATAGAATATATTATATTTTATTTAAAAGATTTTTCTTTAAATATGGACCGTCAGATTAAAGTAAATCAACTGGAGATGTTTATGGATTAATTCTTATGCATTCCATTTTCTATAAATAGAAGCTCATTCCTTCATTATTTTCTTACGAATTCATTGAAACTCAGAGAGAGAAATTATAGAGAAAGCTATAGAGAGAAAATTATAGAAAGAAGAAGAGTATTACGCTACTTCACTACTTCTATATTAGGTTCTTTTACGGTAAGAGGGTGTTATTCTTTTTCTTGAAGAGAACTTACATTATTCCATTCATTATTATTTTGTTGGAATAACTTTTGTAAAAGTGGCATACCCTATACATAACTTTGTATCATGGAATACCTATACTTGGTGAAATCCTTATGTTATTCCATTGCTTATTATTACATTGGAATAACTTTGTATGTGATTGTTTACCTATACTTGGTGACATTCTTCTATTATTACATTGGAACATCACATGCATGTGTTTTACAGGACTGGTTCCGCTTTTTATTATTACATTGGAACATCACATGCGTGTGTTTTACAGGACTGGTTAAAATCTTTATCATTCTGTTGGAATATCTATCGTGTGTTTTACAGGATGCAGTTCCATCTTTATTATTACATTGGAACATCTGTCGGTGTGAATTTCACACGACTTTGGTTAGATTATTATTATTCTGTTGGAATAACTTTTATATCGCAAGAACGCATGCGTGGTGATTTCTTTTGTTATTCCATTCTTTATTATACCCGGTTGGTTAAAACTTTGACTTCTATACTCCATGAAATTAGTAGAATATCCTTGATATTTGCGTTTCATCGATATCTTTTCATGGAAATATTCTTACGATCATTCTTGAATTTTACTCTGAAAGCGATATCGTGTTGACAATTTGGGCGTTAATAATTCATGGATTAAATAATTCTTGAACTTGTTTTATTGAATTATTATGTCATTGTCATCATCCTCATGTTATATTATGTTATCTTTGGCTTACGTGCGTAGATGAACTTAGTATGATTATGACCGGGGATCATTCGGTATAATCGTGACTTGATATAAATGATGTGACAAAAGTCCTCGGTGGCTTTGTAATGCGATGATGGATAGTTTTTGGTATGATTATGACGGGGTGATTTGGTATAGTCATGACCATTGATAATTTGATGAAAATCCTTGGCCAAGTGAATGCGGGGATGATTAGATGTGGTGGTTTATTTATTAAAAAGTGAGTCTCGTGATAAAAATTGATGAAAACCTTTTAAAACCTAAAAGATAGTAGACTTTATTCTCTACTTGACTCTTTTAATAGATTGTTTATTCATTGCTTGATTAAAGCTGGTTATCTATTGTATTTTATCGGTTTAATAACTTTGTTGAAGGCTAATGATAATTTATTACGCATTATCTTAGTCATAATATTTCTTCTTGGGCTAGTTGAGCTCACCCTTTCTTTCAACTTTATTCTCTTGAGGAAATGAGAACATATTTGAGACAGATGGGGAGCGTAAGTAATGGTCGAGAGGATAGCATTAGTAGTCCTCACTATTACGTGAAATAGTGTGATAATAGTTGTAATGAGGACTCCTTTTGAGTTTGTATAATATCTAGTAGACAATATTTGTATTCAAACTCACGATTTATGTCGTATTGTTACACGGACAGTTATATTAGTAAGTTGTATTTGAATTTATGTACCATGTAAGTGGCGACCCAAGATGGGTGACGTATACCTAATTTTGGGGGCGTCACACTTGATCTACTATATATAAGAAGTAGTTAACTCTAAATGATTCTTGATGAAAAGGTCACCTCTGACTCCCATTTTCATCAAAATGTTTCTTTCGATGAATGACACGCTTCTCGTAAAATACTGGGTTCAACTCCCATTTTGGACTTGATTGCCTTAGCTTCATAAATAGCCTCACTTGAACCACTTTCTCTATATTTCTCAAGAAAGGAAACAAGCTATTTAAGCGATCAATGGCAAGATCAATATCGCATATCTTCTTTTTGCAAGGTCTTTGCGACAACGTTAATCGCAAATAAAATAGTATGCCAAACAACCATGCTAACTAAGAATCCAAAATCCTCAATTGCATATCTTACTAAGGCATCGACTTCACTCTTTGCACTGAGATCTTCACGAGAATCATTGATTCAAGTAAAGCCTCTCTAATTTACGGAGCTTGGTATCTTATTGCTCTAACACTTTCAACACGACTTTCCCAAGCGTTTGTGATAATGACTTAATAATGAGATTTGCAACATGTTTTATCAAAACTTGCCATCGACTTGGTGTAAGCCGCATGAACAAATAGTAGATCGTTATCTGACTCAAAAAGATGTAGCTTTGTTACAACGGTTGGCCGTATCAAAGCATGAGATTAAGACTATGGCAGCCACCACATGGCGTGTAAAATGCTCTAGGATTTCTATCGAAGCCTTTTTGAACACCTCTGTGTTAAATAAGCAAATACTATTTGTTCTTCATTCTACATTTGTGTGAAATACGAAATATATACAAATGTCATTATGACAATATATCTTTTGAGGTTTAAATATAATATTGTCTTACAGACAATATCCGCATAAATAAATCCCCATCATAATTATTGATTCATTATTTTACAAAATGGTGAGGACTACTAAACAACTCTCTCTAGAACCTTCATTCCATACCCCAAGCTAGTACTTCATTTACATTTCTCGCCTCACGAGAAGAAAAATGGAACAACGAGGAAAGGGTGAGCTCAACTAGCCCGGTAAAGAATATTATGACTAAGATAATATCTGACAAATTATCGTTAGTCTTTGACGAGGAAAAATCGATAGAATCTGATAGGCGACAAGTTTTGGATCAATATTATGGTGAAATAATAATTCATAGAAGAGTTTCGTAGAGAATGAAATCTACTATAATCTATGAATTTAACGGTCCATCATCGATATTTTATCCTGTAACATCAATCGATATGATATGCATACGGAATCAAATATTCATCTTTGCCTTCTGAGGCCGAAGATATTCATCGATTAGTCGTATTCATTTAAACACTGTTCATCTTTGCACTCTGGGCCGAAGATATTAATCAATCGGTCGTATTCATCTCAACACTGTTCATCTTTGCACTCTGAGGCCAAAGATATTCTTGAAATCATTCATCTTTGCCTACTGGGCGAAGATATTCAATAATATCATCATTTAAGGCGAGGATGATGAAAAATATTTTTAAGAAAGCGAATCGGTGAAACAAAATGATGAGGATTAAGGATTAAGGATTAGTACTTGGTTTTATCCGCCCAAAAATACCTCAAAAATAATCGTAGTGGTGTAAAATTGAGAATGATCAAAACATGGATCTGATCGAGTTAGTATCCGGAATAGATATTTTAGACGAAAAGAAGAAATTTTATTTTTGGTGAATAATGAATAGTATCGTGAATAGTCTTAGTATCGTGAATAGTCTTAGTATCGTGAATAGTAACTCAGACACCAAAAGATAGAAATTCCACAAAAACATCTTCACGCTTCATGAATAGTACTCGTGAATAGTAACTTCGTGAATAGTAACTTCATGAATAGTAACTTCGTGAATAGTAACTCATGAATAGTAACCCATGAATAGTAACCCAGAGCATGAAAAAGTTCCAAATTTGATAAAAACTTGGATCGACATTTCGGTATAATGATATTGAAGAAATAATATCATTCTGAAAAAATAATATCCTTACCTCGAAAGATCGATCTTACAGGTGAAACAGGATATAGGCTATGACTTGGACTTGCTTAGTATAGCAATACTCAAAGTATACTCAAAATACTCACAAGAATAAACTCGATAATATAGAGAGAAAACTTGATTTACGGTGTGATTTTCAATTAACTAAGCACCTATTTATAGGAAATTGCTTAGAACACAAAGCGAGAAAATTTAATAAATTAATAATATAATTATATTATTTTCTACACATATCTAGAATCTGATTTCAGCCATCAAACACATACCACCTTCTAGAAAAAAATAAGAAAAACGTTTTTCTAATTTTAAATATTTTAAACTTCAAAAATCGATTATTTGAACTTGAACTTCAATAATTCATAATAAATAGCCCTTTCATCAGAAAATTCGAATCTCGCGAGTTTTTATAGGAAATTCAATTCTCTACAACTTTGCAGAAGAAAGTTTTCCAAATTTCAATCAGAAATTGGAAGAAATCCACAAGCGGGCAATTTCAATTTATAATCAAATTTCGGTCGATAAATGGGGTCCATGCAGACATGTTTAACATGTTTTAAACATTTATTGCAACAAAAATACTCTTCCTCCTCGTATATACTCATATATCCCACATTCGTTGTAAAAAAATATCATAGTTAATATATTATTAAAATAATATATTTAAATGAATTATTTTATCGAGAAAAAGATAAAATATTAATTTTCAACAATTGTCATTTTAAAATTTTCTCCATCTATATCCACATAAAATCAATATTTTCCTCATCATATAAATCAATAATTAATTATTCACAAATAATATACGAGAATCTGATATTGACAATGAGGCGGTTCAGGAAAGGGGCTTTCGATAAAATTTCTTCTTCTTGGTAGCATGATTAGGTGACCAAACCTCTCCTTAGAGCGAGAACTTTCTAGACATTGCCAATAATGTTATCTAATAATATTATTAGGATAATATGAATTATTGCCGATAATGAAAATCTTGTGTAATGTGATTATTGAAACAATGATGATATAAAATATCAATGACAATTATTAACTCGATAAAATCTTTGAGCGGTAATTACGTAACCATTATTGAGTAGTGCCTTCTTACGTAAGAATCGATAATTGGTGCAATCTGGGTATCTTCTTGTTGACAAGCAGCGTATTAGTGTGTTTTAACCATAGGGTATTCATGATGATACTTGGTAACAACTTCTGTAGATTATTTAAAAACAACTTATATTTGTCGTTTTCTTCATCGATCGCTTTTTAGTTATGGGGCCCACACATGGGCTTGGTAGTCGTGCGAATATTCGGCGATACGAATATTCCACGACAAACGAATATTCCCAAGCAATAATGAATATTTTATAACCACTTGCTTATTTTGAAATATTTGCATATTTAACCCTTAACTATCACATTAATCAAATCAACCCTTACTATTTCAAAATAATAAATAAAGGAAATTCCTTTTTATTTAAAAAAAAATTTGGGGTCTTCTGACCTCCCTCCTTATGAAATTTCGTCCTCGAAATTGGCGTACGATACACAGTGTTTGAAAAGGTGAGGATACCTCGCTTTCATTTAGTTTCAATTCGGTCATTTCCTCTATAGCATGATTCCTCCACAAAACTTTAACTTGTGGTATGACCTTTCTTGGCGTGGGACATGCTCCTTCTATCAAAATCTTGGCGGTGGTACCTCCTCATACGTTAAGTCTTGGCTATCTAAATGGGTTTCAACTTCGATAGCGTGGTTCGGGTCTTTCACATATTTGAAATCGGATATATGAAACACATTATGAACACGAGACATACTCGGAGAATGCTTATGAAGTACATAGGCTACATTTCCTACTCGGTCGAGAATTTGAAATGGACGATAAATCATGGATTGAGCTTTCCTCTCTTCCCAAATCTTGTAACACCCTTCCCGTGGAGCGACTTCATGACAATCATGATCCCTACATTTAAATTCCCGTCCTTTCGATGAAGATCGCATAACTCTTTTGTCGATCTTGTCTTTGGTTTGTATCGTTGTCGAATCATTGGATCTTTTAAGTCATACGTCTTACTTTCGGGTCCCAACAATGTTGCTTCACCCACCTCATCCCAACATATTGGAAGCGACATTTTGTCCGTATAATGCTTGAATGGAACCATGCCTATATTTGTTTAATAACTATTGTTGTATGAGAATTCCACCGATGGCAAGTACTTATCGACTTCCTTTGAAATCTAGGACCACGAGTTTTAATATATCTTGAGTTTGAGTAGTCCTTTACGATTGCCCATCCGTTTGAGGATGGTATACCCAAGCCAGATAAATAAATCCGTGCCCGTAGCTTTTTGCAAGCTAACCCAAAATCTTGAAGTGAATCTTGGGTCACGATCTAAAACTATGGATCTTGGCATGCCATACTGACCTCTGATCTCATTCACGTACATCTACTAGAAAAGGCGTTCGAGGAATAAGTCTCCGTATCGGTGAGAAATAAGCGGGACTTGGTTAATCTATCAACAATAACCCAAATAGCATTGATGCCTTGAAAGCCGTAGGAAGACCCGTGTGAAATCCATAGTAATGTGTTCCCACTTCCATTCAGGAATCTCAAGTGGTTGCAGCGGACCCTTAGGTACAAGATGCTCGCCTTTGCGTTAGCAAGTTAAACACATCGAGATAAACTTTGCAATCTCTCTCTTCGTATTGTTCCACCAAAATGTATGTCGAAGATCACGATACATTTAGTACTTCGAGGATGGATTGCAAATGGCGTATTGTGTGCCTCCATCGTAATCTTGTACTTCAAATCAGTCGTTAGGAACCTGAAAGTCTAGAGTGGACTCGAAGTATTCCTTCTTCATCGATTCTCGCTTAGGAATAGCTCCTTCTTGTACTTTCTTCTTCATACGCATCATTTCAGAGTCGGTGGCTTGAGCGATCTTAACTTTTCTATTAAAGTTGGCTCTGTCGTATACTTGACATCATCGCTTTTCGTTCGCATATGATCTTCTACTCATCGCGTCATTTACCCGTTCGCTTTTTCGGGATGGCATGAGTCGAACATGTCTTTGAAATGAGTCTCCTCTTGAGTTCTTGAAGCTCTTCCACATTCCTTGCTCCATTTGAATTTTGTATCTCTCTGAGTAAATTTGCGTTAATGGAATAGCGATTGAGAATATCCTTGACGAATCTCGATAATAACCAACTAAGCCTGAAAGCTCGTATTTCGATTCTTGACTTAGGTTGCTCTCAATTTGTGACTCGTATCCCGATCTTGGATATGCGTCACAATGACACCTATCGGTTTACTATCGCACGCGAATATGGCGTCCCCTACGGAGATGCGGCAGGTGAATTCCTGAAAATTCCTGAAAAAGTCACAAGATAAAGGCTCGGTACCAAATTCTATAGTTGAATTTTAACTCACGAAGTTGATAGGAGCCATTCGATATGAGATTTTAGAAATGAGTTTTGTCTAGGGTTCAAAGTCGATACAAAATTTAATATCGGGCTTTGGGAGTAAGCGAAATTCTTGAAATCGTCGGGAAAAATCAATAACAACGAGGAATATTATTCAAATCGGCGTGTCTTTATTTGAATCCATAACATGGACTAAGAAAATTTGACATCAAGTAATAAGCGAATGACTTCATGGCTTGATATGAAAATGTTTGACTCTGATGGTTTGATTGCTTGAATTGAATAACGAGGTTGCTTAGGAATATGAAAACTATGACCTTACGAAAATAATCAATTTCGGCGTGATGAGTAGTTAACCTTAAAATCACATCAAAAACAAATATCTCTATAGAAATAAGGTTAACGGGTAATGTGATAGTGCTGACTGAATCAAGCAAGATTTATAAGCAGTGGATGTGATGAAAGTTTCTCTAACGGAGTTTCCACGAGATAGGTTGAAAGTCTAATTTCTCGGAAGTCGAGTTTAAGCGTTGGCGCAAGTAAGAGAGATAAAGAATGGGTAGAAGCCGATATCTAGTAAGGTATATACTTATGAGAATTTATAATTAACTAACCGTGCTAACCGTTCGGGTTCCTTGCATTTTAATGAAATCACGACAAAAGCTTCTTCGAAGCCGTTGACTTTGACTTTTACAGGACATCCTTTTGAGTCACCATTCCATTTGGGTGGGTTTCGATATCGTCTGATCTCGGCGATATGTCCTTCTTTTCCACAATTATAGCATACCTTAAAGCTGTTGTGGGCGGTTTGGGTGATATATCCCTCTTTCCGCATTTGTAACATATGACGGTGGTCGTTCTCCTCCATAAAACTAGTTCTTCTTTGGCAGCGTCTTCAGCGTAGTGGTTGTTGAATCTCCTCTTTTAAAATCTCCTCAGGCTCGCTTCTTCTATTTTCATGGCCACGATTACCACGAGTGGTTCTAGCCTTTAATCGTATTCTTCTTTCTCCATTTGGTTATCGTTATTACGATGGCTGCTATCTTGGTATGATCTGGTTATGGTCCCTCGGTTGAGCGTACTCGTTATCTCGCTCTAACAATTGAGCCACATTGTGACAACATCTGAATAGAGAAAATTTATGAGAAATGAGATCTTGGCGTATGTCGGGTTTCAAACCTCTCGAAACATCCGCGTCATCGTTCCTCATTCTCCACTGAATGAGGTGAAACTGGATAACTCATGAACCGCCTCGTCTTTGGGGGACACCGTCGTGTTATTACTGCTCTAGTCTAATAAACTCCACTTCCTTCGTATAATGAATACTTTCGGGGAAGTACTTGTCATTAGGCTATTTCTGAAAGCGTCTCCCGTGACATCTTTGAGAGTGAAATTTGGATGGATGCGCTTCCTGATTCCACCGATGTCTGCCTCGCCCACGGAACATAAAGGTGGCGAATGGAACTTTCTGTTCCTCCGTGCATCCCAGACATCGAATATCTTGGTAATTTGTTTTTGACGTCTCGCCTTAATCGGATCGGCTTTCCCCGAAGTGCGGTGGTCCCGACTCTTTGAAGCTTGCTTGCATTTGTGACCACGAAGTAATGCTATCATTTCCTCTGTATTTTGAACCACGAGTCTCCTAAATGCGATTTTGCATGAGCTGCAAAAAGCTTACTAAACATCCCTCGTTCATCATCGCTTTCGGTGGTGTTGTTGTTCGCGGGAGGAACATTACCCGACTGTTGCACGTTCTCCTCGTTGGTGAGTCTGAGGCATCTCCACGGTCTCATTTGCTCCTTTGTTAATATTCTCGATTCGACATTCTCAAAATCTTGTCATAAAATAAGGGTTAATTAAGAAATCGATATATCACATAATATCCTATATCTTGACCGACTAACAAATAAGCTTAGGTAGGACACCTTTAGCGAAGGATTTTCGTCTCTCCTCTCTAGTTTTATTCCGATCTCATGGAGATCATATCCTAGCTACGATACCAAGCATGGCGCCCCCAAAATAGGTATACACTGACACCCGTTCTAAGTGCGCCAAATACATGGTGCAAAAAAGCAAACTACTGACTTTGATAATCTGAAATGTGAATGGTGTGAAATACGACAATATATCTTAATGAGTTTAAATATAATATTGTCTTACAGGCAATATCCACCTATAAATAAATCCCCATCATAATTATTGATTCATTATTTTACAAAATGGTGAGGACTACTAAACAACTCTCTCTAGAACCTTCATTCCATACCCAGAGCTAGTACTCATTTACATTCTAGCGCCTCACGAGAAGAAAAATGGAACAACGAGGAAAAGGGTGAGCTCAACTAGCCCGATAAAGAATATTATGACTAAGATAATATCTGACAAATTATCGTTAGTCTTGACGAGGAAAAATCGATAGAATCTGATAGATGACAAGTTTGGATCAATATTAGCGGTGAAATAATAATTAATAGAAGAGTTACGTAGAGAATGAAATCTCTATAATCTATGAATTTAACGGTCCATCATCAATATTTTATCACTGTAACATCAATCGATATGCATACGGAATCAAATATTCATCTTTTTTTTCTGGGCGAAGATATTCATCGATTAGTCGTATTCGTTTTAAACACTGTTCATCTTTTTTTCTGAGGCCGAAGATATTAATCAATCGGTCGTATTCATCTCGACACTGTTCATCTTTACTTCTGGGCCCGAAGATATTCTTGAAATCATTCATCTTTTACTCTGGGCCGAAGATATTCAATAATATCATCATTTAAGGCGAGGATGATGAAAATATTTTAAAAAAGCGAATCGGTGAAACAAAATAGTGAGGATTAAGGATTAAGGATTAAGTACTTGGTTTTATCACGCCCAAAAAATACCTCAAAAATAATCATAGTGGTGTAAAATTGAGAATGATCAAAACATGGATCTGATCGAGTTAGTATCCCGAATAGATATTTTAGACGAAAAGAAGAAATTTTATTTTTGATTGAATAATTAGTATCGTGAATAGTCTTAAAAGTATCGTGAATAGTCTTAGTATCGTGAATAGTAACTCAGACACCAAAAGATAGAAATTCCACAAAAACATCTTCGCGCTTCGTGAATAGTACTCGTGAATAGTAACTTCGTGAATAGTAACTTCATGAATAGTAACTTCGTGAATAGTAACTCATGAATAGTAACCCATGAATAGTAACCCAGAGCATGAAAAAGTTCCAAATTTGATAAAAACTTGGATCGACATTTGATTATAATGATATTGAAGAAATAATATCATTCTGAAAAAAATAATATCCACTTACCTCGAAGATCGGTCTTACAAATTTGAAACAGGATATAGGCTATGACTTGGACTTGCTTATAGTATAGCAATACTCAAAGTATACTCAAAATACTCACAAGAATCGCTCGATAATATAGAGAGAAAACTTGAGTTACGGTGTGATTTTCAATTCTAACTAAGCACCTATTTATAGGAAATTGCTTAGAACACAAGCGAAAGCGAGAAAATTTAATAAATTAATAATATAATTATATTATTTTCTACACATATCTAGAATCTGATTTCAGCCATCAAACACATACCACCTTCTAGAAAAAATAAGAAAAAACGTTTTCTAATTTTAAATATTTTAAACTTCAAAAATCGATTATTTGAACTTGAACTTCAATAATTCATAATAAATAGCCCTTTCATCAGAAAATTCGAATCTCGCGAGTTTTATAGGAAATTCAATTCTCTACAACTTTGCGGAAGAAAGTTTTCCAAATTCAATCAGAAATTGGCCAAGAAATCCACAAGCGGGCAATTTTACAAATTTATAATCAAATTTCGATTCGATAAATGGGGTCCAGAGCATGTTTAACATGTTTTAAACATTTATTGCAACAAAAATACTCTTCCTCCTCGTATACTCATATATCCCACATTCGTTGTAAAAATATCATAGTTAATATATTATTAAAATAATATATTTAAATGAATTATTTTATCGAGAAAAAGATAAAATATTAATTTTCAACAATTGTCATTTTAAAATTTTCTCCATCTATATCCACATAAAATCAATATTTTCCTCATCATATAAATCAATAATTAATTATTCACAAATAATATTACTGAGAATCTGATGATATTGTGACGAGGCGGTTCAGGAAGAGGGCTTTCGATAAAATTTCTTCTTCTTGGTGGCGCATGATTAGGTGACAAACCTCTCCTTAGAGCAGAACTTTCTAGACATTGCCAATAATGTTATCTAATAATATTATTGAGGATAATATGAATTATTAGCCGATAATGAAAGATCTTGTGTAATGTGATTATTGAAACAATGATGATATAAAATATCAATATGGCGAATTATTATTAACTCGATAAAATCATTTTGAGCGGTAATTAATTGGTGTAACCATTATTGAGTAGTGCCTTCTTACGTAAGAATCAATAATTTGGTGCGATCTGGGTGTCTTCTTCTTGTTCAACAGCAGCGTATTAGTGTATTTTTAACCACCGGGTATTCATTAATCAAATCACCCGATATTTCAAAATAACAACTTAAATAGATTATTTAAAAACAACTTATATTTGTCGTTTTCTTCATCAATAAGTGCTTTTTAGTTATGGGGCCCACTTTTTTGGATGACATATACTTGCGCAAAGTAAATACGAATATTCCGACGATAATCACGAATATTCCACGACCAACGAATATTCACCAAACAATGATGAATATTTTATAATGTTAAACTTTGCTTATTTTGAAATATTTGCATATTTAACCTATAACTATCACATTAATCAAATCAACCCTTACTTATTTCAAAATAATAAATAAAAGAAATTCCTTTTTATAAAAGGAAAAAAAATTTACCCATGAAAGGTCTTCGATAAACATAGTGCGAGATAAGAATCAATTAGGTATCAATTGTGCCCAAATCGATATCCACTTCCCATCGTATTTTGAAAAAATAATTTTTCATCTCTATATACAACCCAATTGGAACTTTTCTAATATTATTTCGTCATCTCTATAGCATTTAACTTAATCGGTAGCACTAGCATAAACATATAATCCACAGGACCACGAGTAGCATAAACAAATTTACAAAATCGAATGATGCTTACAAATCTCGTAAAAAAAATATTTCAAAACCCTAAAAAATAGAATTAATACACGAAATTAATCACTAATCGGTGATTGTAAGACCCCAAAATTTTTTAAATAAAAGGAATTTCCTTTATTTATTATTTTGAAATAGTAAGGGTTGATTTGATTAATGTGGATAGTTAAGGGTTAAATCTGCAAATATTTCAAAATAAGCAAGTGGTTATAAAATATTCATTATAAATTCGGGGAATATTCGTTTGGTCGTGGAATATTAAATGCTTTGTCGGGGAATATTAAATGCTGACAGTAGCGACCATGTGTATGGGCCCATAACGGAAAGTGATTGGATGAAGAAAGCGACAAATATAAGTTGTTTTTAAATAGCAGGCGTAGTTATTACAGATTATCTTGTTGGAATACCGGGTGGTTAAAAACACTAATACTGGCGTTGTTGAAACGGTGGCTGCGGTATTGCACCAATTATTGATCCTTACGTGAAGGCACTACTCGATAATGGTTACGATAATTCTCAATTGATATTTTATTGAGTTAATAATTCTTTGCGTTGATATTTTATATTCTTTGTTGTTTGATAATTGTCATTACTGCAGTTTTTTTCATTATCGAAGCAATAATTCATATTATCGAATAATATTATTAGATAACATTATTGGCAATGTCTAGAAAGTTACATCAGGAGAGGTTTGGTCATCTAATTGCTTGCGCAAGATGAAGAAATTCTTATTGGAAAGCCCCTCTTCTCTGAGGAGCGCACGGTTGTCGATATTGTGATTACGTAATATTATTTGTGAATAATTAATTATTGATTTATATGATGAGGAAAATATTAATTTTATGTGGATATAGATGGAGAAAATTTTTAAAATGACAATTGTTGAAAATTAATATTTTATCTTTTACGATAAAATAATTCATTTAAATATATTATTTTAATAATATATTAATTGGTGATATTTTTACAATGAATGTGGGATATATGAGTATATGAGGAGGAAGAGTATTTTTGTGGCATTAAATGTTTTAACACATGTTTTGTGTGTTGGTGGACACAATTATTAATAGAAATTTGATTATAGCTTGTAAAATCACCCGTTTGTGGATTTTGGTCAATTTCTATTTGGAATTTGGAAAAACTTTCTTCTGCAAAGTTGTAGAGAATTGAATTTCCTATAAAAACCCGAGATTGAATTTTCTGATGAAAGGGCTATTTATTATGAATTATTGAAGTTAGAAGTTAAAATAATTAATTTTTGGGAGTTTTAGTTAATTATTTTGAGAAAAACGTTTTTTGCAACTAAGTTGGCCTCACATGTGATTCAAATGGGCTGAGATCAGTTGTCTATGGTGGGCTAAAGAAAATGTGAAAAATATATTAATATTATATTCAATTTTTAACTTTGGTGTTTAAGCATTTTCTATAAATAGGGTCTTAGGTTAGAATTGAAAAACACACGTAAAGCTGAAGTTTCTCTCTATTTCTCTCTCGATATATTGGCGTATTCTTGTGAGTATACTTTGAGTATTGTTAGGCGGTGCTGAAGTTCCTTGACCTTATACGGTATTCCAATTTAGAAGTCTTAATCTTCGAGGTAAAGGATATTATTTTTTTTTGTAATGATATTATTTCTTCAATATCATTATGCTAAAATGTTGATCGAAGTTTTATCAAATTTGGAACTTTTTCATGTGGGGGTTACTTATTCATGGGTTTCTTATTCATGAGTTCTTATTCACGAGTTCTTATTCATGAGTTCTTATTCACGATTCTTATTCACGAGTACTATTAAATGATGCGTGAAGATGTTTTTGTGGAATTTTATCTTTTGGTGTCGGAGTTACTATTCATATATCGGCCTTTATTCACGATATCTGACCTTTATTCACGTATCTGACGGCTTTATTCATAGAAAAATAAAATTTCTTCTTTTTGTCAAAATATCTATTACGGATACTAGCTACGATTGTATCCGTGTTTTGATCATTCTTGAATTTTACACCACTATGATTATTTTGAGGTATTTTTGGGCGTGGATAAAACCAAGTCTGAATCCTTAATCCTTAATCCTTGTCATTTTGTTTCCTTTGGATTCGTTTTTTAAAAATATTTTCATCATCCTCGATCTTAAATGATGATATTATGGAATATCTTTGGCACTGTAGTGCAAAGATGAATGATTTCTTAAGAATATCTTTGGCACTGTAGTGCAAAGATGAATGATTTCGAAGAATATCTTTGGCACGTAGTGCAAAGATGAGCAGTGTTTAAATGAACATGACCAGTGATGAATATCTTTGGCTGTAGTGCAAAGATGAATATTTGATTCGGATGTATATTGATTGATGTTACGGGATAAAAGATGAGCGATGAACTTTTAAATTCATGCGTAGAAGATAGTAGTTTGCATTCTCTACTTAACTCTTCTAATGAATTATTATTTCATTGCGAGTATTGATTTAAAATTTGTTGTCTATTGTATTACATTAGATTTTTCCTGTTGAAGACTAACGATAATTTGTTGTATATTATCTTAGTCATAATATTCTTTCTTGAGCTAGTTGAGCTCACCCTTTTCCTTTTGTTCCATTTTTCTCGGGAGGCGAGAATATAGCGAGTATGAGTGGGGTATGGAATGAAGGTTTTAGAAAAGGATTGCTTAGTAGTCCTCACCATTTTGTAAAATAATGTATCAATAAAGGTGATGAGGATTTATTTGAGTATAGATATTGTACAGAAGATAATATTTGTATTCAAACTCACAGATTTCTTGTTGTAATAATAAAGTTGTAGTTGTTTACATACCATGTATTGACAACTTCGAATGGTGATGTATACCTATTTTGGGGCGTCATGATGATGAAGGAGAAGAATTGAAGGATTTGCTTTTACGCCTTTTCAGATTGATTGATTTGTGTTATGTGAACTATTTGTGTGAACCTGAATCTATGAGATGAAGGAGACAATCAGACAAATTCTTATGAGTAATTGTGAAAGCTGAAGCCGTTAAGAAGACCGGACGAACGTGATTCTGTGAAGGAGACTAATACTATTAGACCAATATGCAATTTAAGGGGGGCCCTAAAAAATTTTGGGCCTAAAGCCCAGGCACCTTGGGCTTTAGCCCAGGGCCGATCCTGCTTTGATCGATATGATTATGACCAGGGATCATTCGGTATAATCATGACCTGTAATATTAAAAATGATGTGGTAAAAGTTCTCATTGGCCCGTAGTGCATTGATGGACAGTTGTTGGCATGATCATGACCATTGGTGAAAACACGAATATGTTTAGGCCGTAGTGCATGGATAATTTGTGGTCGTGATACTATTGAATATCCTTGGCCTGTAGTGCAAGGATGATTCGATGATGTGGTTTATTTATTAAGCTGAGTCTCAGCGATAAAATTGTTGATAAACTTTTTAAATCATAAAAGATAGTAGATGTGAGAACCCAAATTTTATGAATAAAGATTTAAATTTCTCGAAATATTTTTTAAATATTATGGTGTGGATTTGATATAATATTATAGTTGTGGGTAATATTTATAAATTTTGCAAAGTATGCAAGTTGTTGTATAATATTCGATTGTTAAGGGAATATTCTTTTTTGGGGAATATTAAATGCGACAGTACAATCATTAGTGGACCCCTGATGGAATTATTATCGGATTGAGAAAAATGACAAAATATTTTTATAAAAATATGGCGGAGGTGTTACCGTTAAAAGCATTGAACTACGGTAGTAAAATCTTTATGTCTGGCGTGGTTGCGTAGTAGCTTTACGGTATTAATTATTGATGCTTACGTGAGAAGTCACGGTTATACTCAATTATTACTACGATAATTCTTTGCATCATATCTCTTATATTATTGATTCAATTATTGTCACGATTATCATACGTATAATATGTTATATTATTAAATCAATAATTGAGGCGATAAGTTATAATATTAAGGATTAATAATTGTTGAAAGATTAAATATGTGTTGATTAAAAATAAAATGATTTATGGTAATATTTATTCAATCCTTGATGTATATAAAGAGTCTATTATGAGACGTTTGTGGTAAATTTGGTTATTCTATGGGGTCCCATATGTCATCATCTAAGAGTCTCTTTTGCCAATAGTAATTACCTTTACCAGACGTCAAACCACATGTCGTTTCATATTACAGGCGTCGAACCAATTGTCGTTTCACATTACAGGCGTCGAACCAATTGTCGTTTCACATTACAGGCGTCGAACCAATTGTCGTTTCACATTAAAGGCGTCAAACCACTTTTCTTTTCACATCACCAATCGTCAAGCCGCTTTCCTTTTCACATTGCAAGTGCTAAGCTAGAAATCTTCTATAAATAGAGGCCTAGTTCTTCATTATTTTTCACGAATTCATTCAAGCTATAGAGATAGAAAGTATAGAGAGAATAAGAGAAAGAAGAAGAGTGATACATTACTACACTCTGCGGTATTCAATTTCTACTAATGTAAAGGGTGTTATTTCTTTTGTATTCATGAAGAGAACTTACATTATTCCATTATTTATTATTACATTGGAATAACTTTTGTATCTGTGAGCTACCCTATACTTGATAAAATTCTTACATTATTCTAGTCTTTATTACTCATTGGAATATCTGTTTTTCATGCGTTTTCGTCGGACTGGTTCGATCTTTATTATTACATTGGAATATCACATGCATGCGTTTTCTGTAGGGCACGGTTCCATTCTTTATTATTACATTGGAATATCACATGCATGCGTTTCGTCGGACTGGTTAGAATTATTTATTATTCATTAGGATAACTGCGTATGCGGTTTATCGCATGTATATGGTGATTTCATTAGTTATTCCATTCTTTATTATACTCGGTTGGTTAAAACTTTGACTTTATACTCCATCAAATTAGTGGAATATCCTTGATATTTTGCGCTTCATCCGAGAATCTTTTCATGAAAATATTCTTACGAGCATTCTTGAATTTTACTCTACAAAGCGATATCGTGTTGGCCAGTTTGGACATTATTGGTTCTGGATAAATTAATTCTTGAACTTGTTTTATTGAATTCTTATATCATTGTCATCATCCCCATGTTTATATTTTATTGAAAGTCATACGTGCTTTTGTAGTGCATAGATGAATTTGGTATGATTATGACCGAGGATTATTGATTGTAATCATGGTAGTAATGTTACAAATGATGTGGTGAAAGTCCTCATTGTTGGCGTAGTGCATTGATGGGCGAGTTGTTGTCGTGATCATGACCATTAATGAATAAACAAATATTCTTGGCCCGTAGTGCATGGATAATTGTGGTCATGATCTTATAGAATATCCTTGGTAGTAGTGCGGGGGTGATTCGATGATGTAGATTATTTATTAAAAAGTGAGTCCGTGATAAAAGTGATGAAAAACCTTTTAAATCATAAAAGATAGTAGATTTTATTCTCTACTTGACTCTTTTAATGGATTATTTGTTCATTTGAAGTTAAACTTGATGTTTGTTATATTGTATCGGTTTAACTTTGTTTAAGGCTAATGATAATTTATTACGCATTATCTTAGTCATAATATTTCTTCTTGGGCTAGTTGAGCTCACCTTTTTCTTTCCTTTGTTCTCTTTGAAATGAGAATATAGTTGGGGACGAGTCGGGAGCGGGTGATGGTCCTAGATGGTGCATTAGTAGTCCTCACTAATCTGTGATATAGTGTGATAATAATTGTAATGAGGACTCCTTTTGAGTTTGTATACTCTCTAGTAAACAATATTTGAATTCAAACTCACAGTTTATGTTTTGTCGTATTGTACACGACAATTGTATTATTAAGTTGTATTTGAATTCTATACCATGTATCTGGCGACTCAAGATGGGTGATGTATACCTATTTTGGGGGCGTCACAGTTGGTATCAAAGCTTAGGGATATGATCCCTGGCTAAGATGTGAGAATAGTACTAGGAGGGGAGAGACGGGGAATTCATTCGCTAGTATGACCTTCCTAAGTTTATGTGGTATTTAATTGGTCGGTCAGAATATAGGGATAATATGTTACATGTCAATTAACCTTTGTTTTGTGGCGATGTCGAAAATGACATCCGAGAATGTTGAGAATAGCAATGGAGCCTGAGGAGGCCGTTGATTCTCCACGGATCGATAATCAAGACGATGTGCAACAAGATGGCGATAATCCTCCTTTAAACAACAACAACGATCGATTGTGAGCGGCTGATGACGTTTAGGAGCTTTTAGAATTCATGCAACATCGGTGACGGCTCTTGTTCATAATGCGAGGAGAAACAATGGTAACCCACGGTTCACCATTAAGCAATTCAAGGAGTTGGGCCCTTTCTTTCACCGTTGATGGACGGTTGATGGACGGTTGTTGTCGTGATCATGACCATTAATGAATACACAAATATTCTTGGCCCGTAGTGCATGGATAATTGTGGTCATGATCTTATAGAATATCCTTGGCGTAGTAGTGCGGGGGTGATTCGATGATGTAGATTATTTATTAAAGGTGAGTCCCGGTGATAAAAGTGATGAAAAACCTTTTAAATCATAAAAGATAGTAGATTTTATTCTCTACTTGACTCTTTTAATGGATTATTTGTTCATTGAAGTTAAACTTGATGTTTGTTATATTGTATCGGTTTAACCTTTGTTTAAGGCTAATGATAATTTATTCGCATTATCTTAGTCATAATATTTCTTCTTGGGCTAGTTGAGCTCACCCTTTCTTTCCTTTATTCTCTTGAGGAAATAAGAATATATTTGGGACGAGTCGGGGAGCGGAGTGATGGTCCTAGATGGTGCATTAGTAGTCCTCACTATTCGTGATATAGTGTGATAATAATTGTAATGAGGACTCCTTTTGAGTTTGTATACTCTACAGTAGACAATATTTGTATTCAAACTCACGGTTTATGTTTTTCGTATTATTGTACCGACAATTGTATTAATAAGTTGTATTTGAATTACATACCATGTATCTGGCGACTCAAGATGGGTGATGTATACCTAATTTTTGGGGCGTCACAGTAGATATCATGCTCTACTTGACTCTTCTAATGGATTGCTTGTTCAGCTGCAGTTAAACTTGATGTTTATTATATTTTATCAGTTTAACACTGTTGAAGGCTAACGATAATTTATTCTGCATTATCTTAGTCATAATATTTCTTACTGGGCTATTTGAGCTCACCCTTTTGCTTTCATTGTACTCTTCAGGAAATGAGAACGTAGCCGGAACTAGTCGAAGAACGGAGTGATGGTCCCAGATGGTTGTTTTAGTAGTCCTCACTATTGAGTGTGATAATAAATGTAATGAGGATTGAATTTGAGTTTGGATATTGTCTATGAGTCAATATTCGTGTAAAAATTCAGCTATGTTTTGTCGTATTCTACATGACAGTTGTATTAATTAAGTTTGTATTTGAATTCTGTACTATGTATTTGGCGACCCAAGATGGGTGATGTATACCTATTTTTGGGGCGTCACACATATATCTTTCATATCCATTAAAGTTGGTCTGACACATAAAAATATATTAAAAACATATTTTTGATTCATAATATTATCCATGAGGAACACATAATATTATACATGCAGCGTAAATGAAAACTAATAATATTATATATGCAAGAATGCTTAATTAAATAAGAAATTATTCGATATCCCAAAAGATGCTTTCAGAAGGTCCACCAATGTCGTCAAACTTTTTCTCATTGTTGGTCATTGCTGGAGCATCAACAATATTCAATTGGTGGTGAACAAAGTTTGTTTCTGCCACCTTTTCTTTGCTCTTTTGAGACTCCTAGTATAAATTAACCAGATACCTCGGCGTACGACAGGTACGCGACCAATGCCCTTTCATCCCACACCTGAAACAAACATCTGGTTGTTCTTTATCTGTGCTACATTTTCTTTAGTTTTACCCGATCCAGACTTGCCAATTCTGGTGCCCTAAATTTTTGCGATTATAGAATTTTTTGTTATGATACCCATGTTTAATTTTTTAATCCCAAAATTTCTTATTATTTTGCCATCCATTATCACGTTTATTCTACTAGAATGATGTGATGTTAATGTCTGGCAATGGGGTAGAACTCGTTGGCCATACTTGATGATTTTTCAACAACAATTCATTATTCTTTTCCGCAACAAGGAGGATAAACAATAATTCACTGAATTTTGTGAACTTACTTTGTCTATATTATTGTGACATAATCATATTAGTGGGATGAAAAGTTGAAAGCGTTTTTTCTAAGATTTGAGTTTCGAAAAATGGATCCCCACACAAAGCCAAAGTAGAGGTTATTTGTAAGACCCCAACTTATTATTAATGAAATTTAATTTTCTCTATTTATTATTTTGAAATAGTAAGGGTTGATTTGATTAATGTGGATAGTTATGGGTAAAATCATAAATATTTCAAAATAAGCAAGTGGTTATAAAATATTCATTATTGTTGGGAATATTCGCTTGGTCGTGGAATATTAAATGCTTGTCGGGGAATATTCATACTGACTGGTAGCGATCGTATAATGGGCCCCATGTGAAAGCGATTGGAGGAAGAAAGCAGCAAGAATAAGTTGTTTAAAAATAACTTGGCGTAGTTATTCACAGATTAATCTTGTTAAAATACTAAATTGGTTAAAATACAAGTAGCATTGCGAATTGCACAATTATTGATTCTTACGTGAAGGCACTACTCGATAATTATTACGATGAATTCTTATTCGATATTTATTTTATTGATTTAATAATTCTTTGCGTTGATATTTTATATTCTGTTGTTTCAATAATTGTCATTTACAAGTATTTTTCATTATCGAAGCAATAATTCATATTATCTGAATAATATTATTAGATAACATTATTGGCGATGTCTAGAAAGTTACATACAGAGAGAGGTTTGGTCACCTAATTCTTGGCCCGATGGAGAAATTCTAATTGGAAAGCCCTTCTTTCGGGGGCTGGTTTGGTTGTCGATTATTGTGATTACGTAATATTATTAAGTGAATAATTAATTATTGATGAGGAAAATATTGATTTTATGTGGATATAGATGGAGAAATTTTTTAATGTGACAATTGTTGAAAATTAAAATTTTATCTTTTACGATAAAATAATTCATTTAAATATATTATTATATTTTTAATAATATAATAATGGTGATATTTTTCAATAAATGTGGGATATATGAGTATATGTGGAGAGTATTTTTGTTACCAAAAATATTTAAAGCATGTTTTATGTGTTCGGTGGACTCCATTTCTCGACTGAAATTTGATTATAGCTTGTAAAATCGTCTGGTTTGTAGATTTGGTCAACTTCTTTTTGTAATTTGGAAAAACTTTCTTACGTAAAGTTGTAGAGAATTTAATTTCCTATAAAAACTTCTTGAGATTCAATTTTTACGATAAAAGGGCTATTTATTATAAATTATTGAAGTTTGAGTTCCAAAATAATTAATTTTGGAAGTATAAAATATTTAAAATGACAAAAACATTTTTTTGTCATTGTTGTGGGTCTTACATGTGTTAGAAGTGGCTGAATTCAGATCCTTAGAAGTGGGCATAGGAATTATAATATTAATATTAATATTTTAATAAATTTTCTACTTTGGTGTTCTAAGCGATTTTCTATAAATAGGGTGCTTGGGTTAGAATTGAAAATCACACCAAAAATGAAGTTTTTCTCTCTATATTATCGGCGTATTCTTGTGAGTATTTTGAGTATACTTTGAGTATTGCTTTATCTGGTGCTGAGTTGAGTTATAGCTTTATATCCGGTATTCCGGTTAAATCGCATCTTTTCCAGAGGTAAGGGATATTTTTTTTATGATATTATTTATTCTAATATCATTATCTTTGAAAGTATTGATCTGAACTTTTTAATCAAATTTGGAACTTTTAGTGTCGGGATTCTTATTCACGATATCTGGCCTTTATTCACGTATCTGATCTTATTCACGAATCGGCACTATTCATCGAAAAATGAAAATTTTCCTTTTCATCGAAAATATCTACTACGGATACTAGCTTTGATTGTATCCATGTTTTGATCATTCTTGAATTTTACACCACTATGATTATTTTTGAGGTATTTTTGGACATGGATAAAACAAAGTACGAATCCTTAATCCTTAATCCTTGTCATTTTGTTTCACTTGATTCGTTTCTTTAAAAATATTTTCATCATCCTCAGTCTTAAATGATGATATTATTGAATATCTTTGGCGTGTAGTGCAAAGATGAATGATTTCGATGAATATCTTTGGCGTAGTAGTGCAAAAGATGAGCAGTGTTTAGATGAACATGACCGGTGATGAATATCTTTGGCTGTAGTGCAAAGATGAATATTTGATTCGGATGTATATTAATTGATATTTACGGGGATAAAAGATAGAGCGATGAACTTTTAAATTCATACATAGAAGATAGTAGTTTGCATTCTCTACTTAACTCTTCTAATGAATTATTATTTTCATTGCGAATATTGATTTAAAACTTGTTGTCTATTGTATTCTATTAGATTTTTCCTGTTGAAGACTAACGATAATTTGTTGTATATTATCTTAGTTATAATATTCTTTCTTGGGCTAGTTGAGCTCACCCTTTTCCTTTTTGTTCCATTTTTCTTCTCGGGAGGCGAGAATATAAGCGAAGTGCAGTGGGGTATGGAATGAAGGTTACAGAGAGAGTTGTTTAGTAGTCCTCACCATTTTTATAAAATAATGTATCAATAAATGTGATGAGGATTTATTTGAGTATAGATATTGTCTGCAGAAGATAATATTTGTATTCAAACTCACGATTTCTTGTTGTAATAATAAAGTTGTAGTTATTTACATGCAGTGTATTGACAACTCGAGAATGGGTGATGTATACCTATTTTGGGGGCGTCACGGTTGGTATCGAGCTTAGGGATATGATCTCGGCGGAGATCGGGGAATAGAACTAGGAGGGAGGCGAGTAAATCCTTCGCTAGTGTGTCCTAGCTAAGCTTATTTGTTAGTTAGTCGGGTATATAGGGATATTATGTGATATATTGATTTGCTTAATTAACCCTTGTTTTATGATGGTATTTGAGAATGTCATTGAGAATATTATGATGGAAATGAGGTAGTGGAGATGCTGTACTCACCAACGAGGAGAATGTCAGCAGTTGGCAATGTTCCTCCATGAACAACACCTTTGGCGAGATGATGAGCGAGGGGATGTTTAGAAGCTTTTGCGAGTTCATGAAAAATCGGACGAGGAGACTCGTGTTCAAAATCTGGGAGGAAATGATAGCAATTCACGGGTTGTCTGACTGACCCGATTCAAAAAGTTGGGACCACAAGAATTTAAGGAAAGCGAGATCCGATCATGCGCGAAAACATGGGTCAAGCAAATTACCAAGATATTCGATGTCTTGGGATATGCGAGAGAACGAAGGTTCCATTTCGCCACCTTTATGTTAAAGTGGCGAAGCGGACTCTTTGGTGGGAATGCGTGAAGCGTACCCATCCCGCGCTTTCGGCATGTCTTGGGGAGACATTTGAAACTATTTAATGACAAATACTTTCACGAAAGTGTTCATCATATGAAGGAAGTGGAGTTCATGATTATAGCAAAACAACATGGCGGTGTCTCGATGCGAGGCAAAGTTTGCGAGTTATCGAGGTTTGCACCTCATTTGGTGGAGAATGAGGAGCGTATGGCGCGGATGTTTCTTAGAGGTTTGAAACCCGGCGTCGTCGATATCTCATTTCTCATAAATTTTCTCTCTATTCAGATGTTGTAAACAGGGCCCAATTATTAGAGTGAGATAACGAGTATGGTCAACTGAGGGACCACAACCAGGATCATATCGGAGATGGCAGTCAACAAAACAACGATAACCAGCGGAGAAAGAAAAAGACGGACAAAAATGGTAACCATCTGGTGGTAATCATGGCCATGAGAATAGAAGAAGCGAATCGGGAGGAGATTTTAAAAAGAGGAGATTCAACAACGACAATATGAAAATGGCAGCACCGGTGAAGAATCGGTTCAAAGGAGGGAGCGACCACCGGGTCGTATCTTCTAAATGGAAAAGAGGACATATCGGTCCAAGCGCCCATAATGATTCAAGGTATGCTATAATTGTGGAAAGGAATGACATATCGCTTTCGGGATTATGCGGTAAGCGAAACCTAGTTCGGTGGGGACGGTGACTCAAAAGATTGTCCCAAAAAGTCAAAGTCAGCGGTTCTGGAAGAAGCGTTTGTTGTGGTTTGGTCAAAATGCGAGGAACCCAAAGCGAGGTGATCACGGGTAAGCTATTTATAAATTCTTGTGAAGTTTATACCTTACTTGAATCTGGTGCTACCCATTCATTTATCTCTCCTGCTTGTGCTCAGCGTTTAAACTTGACTCAGGAGAAATTAGACTTTGACTATCTGTGGAAACTCAGTTAGGAGAAACTTTCATCACATCCACATGTTTATAAATCTTGTTTTATTCAAGTTGGCACCATCACATTACATTGACCTTATCTCTTTAAAGATACTTGCTTTTGATGTGATTTTAGGGATTGATTGGTTAACTACTCATCATCATTTGCAAAATTGATTGTTTTCGTAAGGTTGTTAGTTTTCATATTTCTAACTTGACTTTGTTATGCAATTCAAGCAACTAAACCATTAAAATCAATCAACATTTGTCATATCTAATCATAAAGCTATTCATTTATTGAAAAGCGGATGTCAAGATTTTTTACCCAATGTTATGGATTTGAATAAAGACACGTCAAATTTGAATAATATTCTGTTGTTATTGACTTTCTGGCGTATTTTCTTAAGAACTTCCGGTCTACCCCGAGCGTGAAGTTGAATTCTTTATTGATCTTGAACACTGGTACAAAGCCCATTTCTAAACCCCATATCGAATGGCTCTATTGAACTTCGAGAGTTAAAGGTCCAACTACGAGAATTGTTGGACATCGGTTTCATTAAATCTAGTACATCTCCTTGGGGTGCTCTGTTTTATTTGTAAAGAAGAAAGGCGGGAGTATGCGACTTTTGTATTGACTATCGGGAATTGAACCATGTCACTATCAAGAATAGGTATCCTCTACCTCGTATTGATGACTTGTTTGACCGGTTGGAAGGAGCACAATTCTTTTCAAAAATCGATCTTCGATTACGGATATCATCATTTGCAGATTAGGCGAGTATATTCAAAGCGCCTTCGAGAACTCGATGCGGGCATTATGAATTCTTAGTCATGTCTTTCGGATGACTAATGCTCCTACGGCTTTCATGGATATGATGAACCGAGTATTCAAGGAATATTTGGATCGATTTGTTGTTGTCTTTATTGATGACATCCTCATATATTCCAAAAGCCGTGAAGATCATGAGCACCATTTGAATTTGGTACTCAAAGGCTTCGTGAAAACAAGCTTTATGCAAGTTAAAGAAATGCGAGTTACGGCTTGAGGAAGTAGCATTCCTTGGGCGCGTGGTGTCGAAACATGGAGTATCTGTTGATCCGTGAAGATTGAAGCAATCAAAGTTGGGAGCAACCAAGAAGTCGATTGGCCAAGTCTGTGACTTTACGGGCTTATTTGGTTATTATCGAAGATTCGTGGATGGATTTTCTTGAATCGCTACTCCATTAACTTTCGGTGACTCGGAAAGATATAAAATTCGTATGGGCGAGGAATGCGAGAAGAATTTCAAGAGCTTAAGAGGAGACTTATTTTGGCTTTGTTCTAACAATACCATCGGTACGGATGGATTTGTTATCTCTGATGATGCTTGGGCAAAGGGTTAGGATGTGTTCTCATCTGGCGTGGGAAAGTCATAGCTTTATGCCTCATGACAACTTAAAGAATATGAGAGGAATTATCCTACTCATGATCTAGAGTTAGCGGTGATTGTTTCGCGCTAAAGATGCGGAGGCACTATATATATGGGAGAAAGTGGAGATATATTGGACCATAAAAAGCCTTAAATATTTCTTCACTCAAAAAGAACTCAACATGTCGGCAATGACGTTGGCTCGAGCTATTGAAAGACTACGACCACACTATTCAATACCATCACGGAAAAGCGAGCGTGGTAGGCGGCGTTGAGTAGAAGATCATATGCGAGGAGCGAGTGCGATGATGTCAAGTATCGCATAGAGCCAACTTTAATAGAAAAATTTAAGGTTGCTCGAGCCCGCAGGCGTAAGGCGATGCGTATGAAGAAAAAAGTCAAGAAGGAGCTATTAGGGCGAGAATTGATGAAGAAGGAATACTTGAGTCCACTCGGACTTTGTGTCCCTAACGACTCGATTTGAAGTACAAGATTATGATGGAGGCACCTGATACACCATTTGCAATCCATCTAGAAGTACCAAAATGTATCGTGATCTTGACATACATTTTGGTGGAACAATATGAAGAGAGAGATTGCAAAGTTTATCTCAAGCGTGTTTAACTTGTCAGCGTGTAAAGGTAGAGCATCTAGTACCTAAGGTCCGTTGCAACCACTTGAGATTCCAAAATGGAAGTGGGAACACATTACCATGGATTTCGTTACGGGTCTTCCTATGGTTTCTCAAGGCATCGATCTTTATTTGGGTTATTATTGATAGATTAACCAAGTCTTCTCATTTCTTTGCAGACACGGAGACTTATTCCTTAAACGTCTTGCTAGTATATGCGTGAATGAGATTGTGAGGTTGCATGGCATGCCTGTATCCATAGTTTTGGATCGTGACCCAAGATTCACTTCAAGATTTTGGGTTAGCTTGCAAAAAGCTATGAGCGCGGATTTGCGATTTAGTTGGCATACCATCCTCAAAAAAGAGACGGACAATCGAGAGAGGACTATTCAAACTCTTGAAGATCTATTAAGACTACTGTGTCCTTGACTTCAAAGGCGGTTGGGATAAGTATTTACCATTGGTGGAATTCTCCTACAACAACAGTTATCGAGCAAGTATAGGTGTGGCTCCATTTGAAGCATTATATGGACGAAAGTGTCGCTCTCAATATGTTGGGATGAGGTGGGTGAAGCAACATTGTTGGGACGAGAGTTAAATACGATATGACTCACCGAAAAGATCCAAATGATTCGACAAGCGTATATACAAGCGGCACAAGATCGACAAAAGAGTTATGCGGATCTTCATCGAAAGGACGTGGAATTTAGTATAGGGGATCATGTATTGTTGCGAGTTGCTCCATCGAAGGGAGTTACAAGATTTGGGAAGAGAGGAAAGCTCAATCCATGATTTATTGGTCCATTTCAAATTCTTGACCAAGTAAGAAATGTAGCCTATAGACTCGCGTTACCTCCGAGTATGTCTCGTGTTTATAATGTGTTTCACATATCTGTACTTCGTAAATATGTGAAAGACTTGAACCACGTTATTGAGTTAGAACCAGACGAGATAGCCGAAGACTTAACGTATGAGGAGGTACTTGTTAAGATCTTGGATAGGAAGGAGCATGTCCTACATACGAAGGTCATACCACAAGTTAAAGTTTTGTGGAGGAACCATGCTTATGAGGAAATGACACAGGAATTGAAGCGGAAATGAAAGCGAGGTGTCCTCACCTTTTGAAACACACGAGTGCGTCGTCGTAATTTCGAGGATGAAATTTCATAAAAAGGGAGGTTGTAAGACCCCAACTTATTATTAATGAAATTTAATTTTTCTATTTATTATTATGAAATAGTAAGGGTTGATTTGATTAATGTGGATAGTTATGGGTAAAATACATAAATATTTTAAAATAATGAGTGGTTATAAAATATTCATTATTGTTGGGGAATATTCGCTTAGTCGTGGAATATTCGTCTTTGTCGGGGAATATTTATGCGATGATGGCCTTGACCGTGTGTGGGCCCCCATAACGGAAAGCGATTGGAGGAAGAAAGCAGCAAGAATAAGTTGTTTAAAAATAGCGGCGTAGTTATTCTGAATTAATCTTTGTTAAAATACTCGGTGGTTAAAACACAAGTAGCATTTGCGATATTGCACCAATTATTGATTCTAACATAAGAAGGCACTTTACTCAATAATTATTACGATGAATTCTTATTGGTATTTATTTTATTGATTCAATAATTCTTTGCGTTGATATTTTATATTCTTGTTGTTTTGATAATTGTCATTTAAAGTATTTTTCATTAACGAAGCAATAATTCATATTATCTGAATAATATTATTAGATAAAATTATTGGTAATGTCTAGAAAGTTATGTCTAAGGAGAGGTTTGGTCACCTAATTGCTTGGCGCTTGATGAGGAGAAATTCTTATTGGAAAGCCCCTCTTTCTGGTGAGAGGCGCACGGTTGTCGATATTGTGATTACGTAATATTATTCGTGAATAATTAATTATTGATGAGGAAAATATTGATTTTATTTGGATATAGATGGAGAAAATTTTTAATGTGACAATTGTTGAAAATTAAAATTTTATCTTTTTACGATAAAATAATTCATTTAAATATATTATTATATTTTAATAATATAATAATGGTGATATTTTTCAATAAATGTGGGATATATGAGTATATGTGAAGGAGGAGTATTTTTGTTACCAAAATATTTAAAGCATGTTTTTTTATGTGTCGGTGGACCCCATTTCTTGTTGAAATTTGATTATAGCATGTAAAATCGCCTGTTTTGGATTTTGATTCAATTTACATTTGGAATTTGGAAAAACTTTTTTACGTAAAGTTGTAGAGAATTTAATTTTCTATAAAAACTTCATGAATTTGAATTTTTTGATAAAGGGCTATTTATTATAAATTATTGAAGTTTGGAGTTTCAAAATAATTAATTTTGGAAGTATAAAATATTTAAAATGACAAAAACATTTTTTGTCATTGTTGTGGGTCTTACATGTGTTAGAAGTGGCTGAATTCAGATCCTTAGAAGTGGGCGTAGGAATTGTAATATTAATATTAATATTTTAATAAATTTTCTACTTTGGTGTTCTAAGCATTTTCCTATAAATAGGGTGCTTAGGTTAGAATTGAAAATCACACCAGAAATTGAAGTTTTCTCTCTCTCTATATTATCAAGCGTATTCTTGTGAGTATTTTGAGTATACTTTGAGTATTACTATACGGTGCAAGTTCAAGTTATAGCCTTATATCCGATTATTCGATTCTATAATCTTGATCTTTCCGAGGTAAGGGATATTTTTTTTTTATGATATTATTTATTCTAATATCATTATGCCGAAGTATTGATCTGAACTTTTTAATCAATAAAATACGGCACTATTCACGTGTACGGGACTATTCACGTATACGGTACTATTCACGAATACGGCACTATTCATCGAAAAATGAAAATTTTCCTTTTCGTCCAAAATATCTACTCTGGATACTAGCTTTGATTGTATCCATGTTTTGATCATTCTTGAATTTTACACCACTATGATTATTTTTGAGGTATTTTTGGACATGGATAAAACAAAGTACGAATCCTTAATCCTTAATCCTTGTCATTTTGTTTCACTGGATTCGTTTCTTTAAAAATATTTTTCATCATCCTCGGTCTTAAATGATGATATTATTGAATATCTTTGGCACGTAGTACAAAGATGAATGATTTCGATGAATATCTTTGGCCCGTAGTGCAAAGATGAGCAGTGTTTAGATGAACATGACCGGTGATGAATATCTTTGGCTGTAGTGCAAAGATGAATATTTGATTCGGATGTATATTGATTGATGTTCTGAGGGATAAAAGATGAGCGATGAACTTTTAAATTCATACATAGAAGATAGTAGTTTGCATTCTCTACTTAACTCTTCTAATGAATTATTATTTCATTGCGAATATTGATTTAAAATTTGTTGTCTATTGTATTCTATTAGATTTTTTCTGTTGAAGACTAACGATAATTTGTTGTATATTATCTTAGTCATAATATATTCTTTTCTTGGGCTAGTTGAGCTCACCCTTTTCCTTTTGTTCCATTTTTTCTTCCTGGGAGGCGAGAATATAGCGAGTACGAGTCGGGGTATGGAATGAAGGTTCTAGAGAGAATTATTTAGTAGTCCTCACCATTTTTGTAAAATAATGTATCAATAAATGTGATGAGGATTTATTTGAGTATAGATATTGTCTAGAAGATAATATTTGTATTCAAACTCACAGTTTTACTGTTGTAATAATAAAGTTGTAGTTATTTCTGTACCATGTATTGACAACTCAGAATGGGTGATGTATACCTATTTTGGGGGCGTCACATTATTCTATAGACATTAGAATTATACTCCGTAATTGATTTATAATACTATAGTCTTAAATTAAGCAACTCAAATTTGGCACTAGGGAGAATAACCAATTTTTGGTGGTCAAATCTTTCCTTTAATTGTATAGTTTTTAATCCTTCATCAACGTGATGACGAATAAAGATTATAGCTTGTGTATTTTGTGTCGTAGTTGCTTTGTTTTATGATCCAAGCATTTTGTGCCGTAGTTGCTTTGTTTCCTGATCCAATCAAGCCAAATAATTGTCTCCAGAGATTTTAAAATTGAAAAATCTATTTTTAATTTGGAGGCCTACCAGGACTCGAACCCACGATTGTGGAAATTTATGTTTGGTTTCCCACAACTAAGCCACCACCTCAAGCGATGATAAATATATAAATGTTTATTTTATTTGCATATCCTTTTAGTCGGAAGGTATGCAATCACTAATGTATATACAAGTATTATTATACACATTATAAAAAAATATGTCAGGAATAAGCATGTGAATGCGATTCTTATTTATATATGATTTGATGATATATATATATATATATATATATATATATATATATATATGAATGAATAATATGCAAGTATGCTTGCATTAAGAAAAGGTGTAAAGTCCTTTGATAGATAATAGAAGTATATGTACAAGGACTTATAATGAATTGATCAAATATGTTAGGTTGATCCTACATAAGCAAAACAGCTTTGTAAAGTCCTTAAAAAATGATGTACAAGGACTATAAATATAGAAAGATCAAGCTTGTTAGGTTGATCTTATGATGTAATAGATAGGCTAGTCGATCGTTAAGAACCTTTTGTAAGTCGTGATCCGCCGGGTGAGTCGAGGTTAACTCGAGAGCTATCGAGGCGAATAGGAGTATGCAAGATAGTAGATCTCGGAGTTCGTAGATTGCCAAGGGAAAAGAAGAAGGATCGTATTGTATCGAGTAGAGCTTCCTTGGGATCGTAGTGTGCTGAGGAAGTCATGTTCATAATCGTAGTGACAGCCTGCCTACGAGCCGACCGGTCATCTGCCAAAGCCAAGACAGAAACATAGACTACACTTAGAGTCTTAGAGTCTACTAATGCCAAAGCCAAGTCAAGGATCGTAGATCATACTCTGAGTTCGTAGAGTCTATTGATTACATGCAGAGATCATATTCAAGCAAGATCAGATGAAGACAACAAGCACAAGGCAGAAATCGTAGAGTGTCAAGATCTGATCTCGGAATCGTAGTGTCTGCACCAGCCGAAGCTGAATCGTAGAGTGCAGAACTACGACCTCAACAGAAGTGCTCATAGTGCCAAGGAAGAATCGTAAAGCATATACGGTTCTCAACATATGAGCACTCCCAAAATATCCAAAGGAACGAAGCATCTGGTTCAGGCTGCAAGCTACATCTAAGGAAACCAGAGAGCACTCAACGAATGACATGCAGGCTAACAGAAGATCTCAGTACCAAACCAATCAACATCAAGATTGAGGTGTAAGGCCATTCGTGATGAAGTCTTCCACAAGGAAATCCAAAGAAGACTTCAGAAGTTGACCAAGAAAAGTCAGCTTACGCAGTAGCTATCAAGTGAACAGAAGACAACGATCTTGGAAGCAACCAAGATCGTAGTGTTCTGAAACAAACAAAGAAGGGCGATGAAAGGTGAACCGAGATCTTTGGTCGACCTCTCGAATAGCAAGACTAAAGTGATTAAGTGCAGGGTCAGTTCATTGATGATAAGTGAACGGGAGATCACAAGGAGAAAGCAAGCTGGACGCGCCAAAAATCTGAAGTGTCTTGATATTCAAAAGGGGACCAGAGCAAGGAATTAGGCCATCAGTCTCTGAGAACAGTCGAAGCAAACAGAAGTATTGAAGCACTGCACAATACAAGGAAGATGTGTTCTACATTGAAGATCCAATCAACACTCTTCAAGATCGTAGTGTTAAACCTACCAGTCAATGAGTAACACTCAACAAGACACTACGATCAAGTCCTTGAAGACGTGCATCGAGAATCAGAGAGAGTTGAATAAATCAAGACCGAAGCATTTGCAAAGGTTCAATCTGAAGGGTAATATTTGGACAAGTACTTATTGAGAGCATCGATGTAATAGGACAACCTCGATCGAGGAATCGGGAAGAGGTAATAAAGTCTTGACCACCAAGACATTAAAGTGATACATCGACATGGTAAGTGAAACGGTGAGTTGCTGAGATCGTAAAAAGTATGACAAGTCACATCAAGCGATCTACATCAAGCAACTTGAGATCCGTGAAGATATTTAAATAGCCTTGATGGCTACTTTCCAGCGGAAGGATTGGGAAGGAGTATAAATAAGGAAGAGCTTCAAAGATCAAAGTTCTTTGGAGTTATCGAGAGTTTGGAGAGAAGGTGGGTGATCTAAACCATGTGTGAGATAGTGAGTCGAAGGCTCACTCTACGATCCACCAAGAACACTTTCGAAATTGAGAATAAGAAAGAAGTAGAAGTGTGAGTTCTACTATGTAGAAGTGAGAGTTCTACTACATGAAGAGTGTGTTTTGAAGCCGAGAGAGAAAGAAGAGCATCATGTCATCTTGATGTCCATCATGGGAAGACTCTAAGTACAATAGAAAAGAGCCTACTGAGTCATCTTAACAAGTCCATCATGAGGAGGCATCAAGTAAGGAAGGAGATCACAAAAGCCATCTTGGTGTCAAGCATGAGAAAACTTCTAAGTACCTAATAGAAGAGCCTCATTGTCGACTTAGAAGCCTCTCGTATGCGGTCATCAAGTACCAAGGTGAATGATCTTTGGCGATTCAACAAGGGTCATCCAAGTGGTTGAGTAAGTAAAGAAAGTGAGCATCATGCAACACTCAATTTGCACTTCAAGGATGATCAAGCCAAGTTCTAAGTATAGAAGATGTTCAGAGCATAAAGACATCTTAGCAGCTCAGCACCGACTCCAACAACAACAAACAAATAACTCAACAAAGCCAGGGCCAGAAGGGTCCTTGTCCAAAGGGACTAAATGAAGCAGGGCACGAGGGTCCTTGTCGGAGGACTAAACAAAGAAGGGCCAGAAGGGTCCTTGTTAGGAGGACTAAACAAAGTTCCAAGTGTCAGCGGCCTTGAAGAGTTCTTAATGAATGAAGTCCCAAGGTCTTTGGCTTGAAGGAATCTTAGTGATTCAAGGTGCGCCCTTCTTCATCTGAAATCTCGCTAGTTGAAAGCGGAAAGAGTGGATTAGGAGCTTGAGTCTCAGAACCACTTAAAACCCCTTGTGTCTTTTACATTATGTCATTTACATTATGTGCTATAAGCGCTATAACTCGCTATAAGCGCTATGTATGTTTGTTTTAACACATAACTAAACTTACTCTGAACAATGTATGTATGATTATGGATATATCAATGAAGGGATCTTTTACTTATTCATTGTGTTTGAAAAGATTCTTATGTAAGACTCAAATTTTTTTTTAAATAAAAAGGAATTTCCTTTATTTATTATTTTGAAATAGTAAGGGTTGATTTGATTAATGTGGATAGTTAAGGGTTAAATATGCAAATATTTCAAAATAAGCAAGTGGTTATAAAATATTCATTGTTGTGGGGAATATTCGTTTGGTCGTGGAATATTAAATGCGATTGGGGAATATTAAACGACGACGGTATGACCAATGTGGGCCCCATAACTGAAAAAGCGATTGGATGAAGAAAACGATAAATATAAGTTGTTTTTAAATAACTGGCGTAGTTATTCACAATTATCTTGTTGGAATACCGGTGGTTAAAACACACTAATAATGCTGCGTTGTCAACAAGAAGTATTACCTGCGGTATTGCACCAATTATTGATTCTTACGTGAAAGGCACTACTCAATAATGGTTACGATAATTATTTATTCAAATATTTTATTGAGTTAATAATTCTTTGCGTTGATATTTTATATTCTTTGTTGTTTTGATAATTGTCATTACACAATATCTTTCATTATCGAAGCAATAATTCATATTATCTGAATAATATTATTAGATAACATTATTGGCAATGTCTAGAAAGTTACATCTAAGGAGAGGTTTGGTCACCTAATTGCGGCCATGAAGAAGAAATTCTTATTGGAAAGCCCTCTCTTTCCAGGAAGCGCACAGTTGTCAATATTGTGATTCGTAATATTATTTGTGAATAATTAATTATTGATTTATATGATGAGGAAAATATTGATTTTATGTGGATATAGATGGAGAAAATTTTTAAAATGACAATTGTTGAAAATTAATATTTTATCTTTTTCTGATAAAATAATTCATTTAAATATATTATTTTAATAATATATTAACGGTGATATTTTTACAACGAATGTGGGATATATGAGTATACGAGGAGGAAGAGTATTTTTGTTGCAATAAATGTTTAAAACATGTTAAACATGTCGGTGGACCCCATTTATTGACCGAAATTTGATTATACTTTGTAAAATTGCGGGTTTGTGGATTTTGGTCAATTCTCGATTGGAATTTGGAAAAACTTTCTTACGCAAAGTTGTAGAGAATTGAATTTCTATAAAAACACGCGTGATTCGAATTTTCTGATGAAAGGGCTATTTATTATGAATTATTGAAGTTCAAGCTCAAAATAATTGATTTTTGGAAGTTTAAAACATTTAAAATTAGAAAAACGTTTTTCTTATTTTTTTCTAGAAGGTGGCATGTGTTTGATGGCTGAAATCAGATTCTAGACATGTGTAGAAAATAATATAATTATATTATTAATATATTAAATTTTACGCTTTGGTGTTCTAAGCAATTTCTATAAATAGGTCTTGGGTTAGAATTGAAAATCACACGAAGCGAAGTTTTCTCTCTCTATATTATCGGCGTATTCTTGTGAGTATTTTGAGTATACTTTGAGTATTGCTATACTGATTGCAAGTCAAGTCATAGCCTATATCCAGGTGTTTCAATTTAAATCTTGATCTTTCGAGGTAAGGGATATTATTTTTTCGTAATGATATTATTTCTTCAATATCATTATCTTTGAAATGTTGATCGAAGTTTTTATCAAATTTGGAACTTTTTCATGTATGGGTTACTTATTCATGGGTTACTTATTCATGAGTTCTTATTCACGAGTTCTTATTAAATGAGTTCTATTATTCACGAGTTCTTATTCACGAAAGTACTATTCATGAAAGCGTGAAGATGTTTTTGTGGAATTTCTATCTTTTGGTGTCGGAGTTACTATTCACGTATCGGCCTTTATTCACGATATCTGAGACTATTCACGTATCTGATCTTATTCATAGAAAAATAAAATTTCTTCTTCTTTCGTCAAAACATATATTACGGATACTAACTTCGATTGTATCCATGTTTTGATCATTCTTGAATTTTACACCACTATGATTATTTTTGAGGTATTTTTTGAGGCGTGGATAAAACCAAGTACGAATCCTTAATCCTTAATCCTTGTCATTTTGTTTCACTAGATTCGTTTCTTAAAAATATTTTCATCATCCTCGATCTTAAATGATGATATTATTGAATATCTTTGGCACGTAGTGCAAAGATGAATGATTTCTGAAGAATATCTTTGGCACATGTAGTGCAAAGATGAGCAGTGTTGAGATGAACATGACCGATTGATTAATATCTTTGGCACAGTAGTGCAAAGATGAGCAGTGTTTAAATGAACATGACCGGTGATGAATATCTTTGGCTGTAGTCAAAAGATGAATATTTGATTCGGATGCATATTAATTGATGTTACGGGGATAAAATATTGATGATGGATTTATTAAATTCATAGATTATAGTAGATTTCATTCTCTACGTAACTCTTCTATGAATTATTATTTCATTCTGCGAATATTGATCCGAAACTTGTTGTCTATTGTATTCTATCGATTTTTCCTGTTGAAGACTAACGATAATTTGTTGTATATTATCTTAGTCATAATATTCTTTCTTGGGCTAGTTGAGCTCACCCTTTTCCTTGTTGTTCCATTTTTTCTTCTCGGGGAGGCGAGAATGTAGCGAGTACTTAGTGGGGTATGGAATGAAGGGTTCTAGAGAGTTGTTTAGTAGTCCTCACCATTTTTGTAAAATAATGAATCAATAATTATGATGGGGATTTATTTGCGTGTGGATATTGTCTAGAAGACAATATTATATTTAAACTCACAGTATATATTATCGTATTTCACACGACATTTGTATTATTGAAGTTGTAGTTTGCTTCTTGTACCATGTATTTGGCGACTCAGAATGGGTGTTGTGTATACCTATTTTGGGGGCGTCACATCTTATGTTTGTCATATGTTAATTATGAACAATATAATATAAACCAGAAAAATATTTAAAATAAAAAGGATCTATTCAACCCCCCCCCCCCCCTTCTAGATCTATTGTGCCCTCTGGGAACTAACAAAATACATGTACAAAACTGCAAATGGATCTTCACCCGACATGGGGTAGTCCACGTAGACAGATTATTTCCATAAATTGCTAATAAGGAATGAATACGAAGGGGTTTTCACCAAGCATGCGGTAATCCACGTAGTCAGGTTATTCTCACAAGTTAATAAATGGTAAAAAGGTTCCCACCAAATTTTGTAAGATCAACAAGGATAGATGGTACCACTGTAAATAACAAAATTAAAAAAATGGGCTATAAAATATGAATATAATTTGATAATTTAAAAAATATAATTGGTGTCAAAGCCAAGTCAGTAGTATAATGCTTTAATTGCAAGAATTTAAAGTTTTACCGTCTCAATTGGTTGGAGTTTCGTGCTGATAACGTGTTATAAAACTAGAGATGTAATAACCCATATTTTTTAAAATTAAATATTAATTAATTTTATTTTAAACAATTGTATTCAAATTGAAAAAGGTAAGTTGTAAGACCCCAACTTATTAATGAATAAAATCAAATTTCCTCTAATTATTATTGTGAATAATAAGGTATTAATTTGATATAATACTTTGGTTATGGGTGAAATGTGCAAAATTTTTCAAAATAAACAAGTGGTTATAAAATATTCATTTATTCGGGAATATTCGTTTGGTTTCGTCGTGGAATATTCTTTACATTGGGGAATATTAAAATTGATGGTAGTGACCATTTATGGGCCCCATAACGAGATAATGATTCGGATGAAGAAAGCGACAAAATTAAATAACCAGCGTAGTTGTTATCGTTAACACTGTTGGAATACCCGGTGGTTAAAATACGATAATACGCATGGTTGCACAGAAGCATTTGCGGTATTGCAGTATTGTTGAATTATTGATTCTTACGTAAGAAGGCTTTACTCAATAATTATTACGGTAATTCTCATTTAATATTTTATTTTATTGATTGATAATTGTTGCGTTGATATTTTATATTATTGTTGCTTAATAATTTTCACTGCACATCATCTCCATTATCAGATCAATAATTAATATTATTTGGAATAATATTATTAGATAGCATTATTGACAATGTCTAGAAAGTTCTGTCAATGAGAGGTTTGGTCACCTAATTGCGTGCCATTAAGGAGAAATCCTTATTGGAAAGCCCCCTCTTTCCTGGGAACGGCCTGGTTGTCATAAATGTGATTCTGTAATATTATTTGTGAATAATTAATTATTGATTCATATGATAAAGAAATATTTATTTTTGTGGATATAAATGTTGGATATATCTATTTTATATGGATAAAAATGAAGGAATTAATGCTGAGGTGTTTTATCAGTATTTTGTCGGATTGGAGGTATTAAAAATCATCCGTTTGTAGATTTCGGGTATTTTCTGATTGGAATTTAGAAAAAATTTATTCTAAAAAGTTGTAGAGAATTAAATTTCCTATGGAAACACGCGAGTTTCGAATTTTCTGATAAAATGGCTTTTTATTATGAATTACTGAAGTTTCAGAAAATAAAATGATTTTTATTAAATTGAGCGGGACCCACTATTATTTCAAGCATGTGGGCTACCAAATTTTTGGTTCAAAAGAGGTGGACTGGTCTTGGTTGGTGGGAGTACGTAGAAATGAAGAAAAAATAAAATAATATTTTATTATTTTAGTCTCCTATGGCGTTCTAGCATTTTCTTATAAATAGACGCTTAGGTTAGAATTGAAAATCACACCAGAAACAAGTTTTCTTTCTCTCTATATTGTCGAGCGTATTTTATTAAGTATTTTGATACTTTGAGAGTTGTTATTCAGTGCAAATTTCTGTCAGCACTATATCCAAAATTCAGTCAGAAGTAGGGTTATTTTAAGGTAAAGGATGTTATTTTCTTCTTAAAATGATATTTTCTTCAATATCATTATGCCAAAATATTGGTATGAACTTTTTTATCAAATTTGAAACTTTTTATGTCGGAGTTACTATTCACGTATACGATTAATTATTCACGATATCTGAGACTATTCATTTAAATACTAAAGATTATTCAATAGAAAAATAAAATTTTCTTCTTTTGTCCAAAATGTCTAATATGTTTACTATCTTTGATTGTATCCATGTTTTGATCTTTATTTTTGAATTCTCGCTTCAAAATTGGTTATTATGAGGTATTATTGAACTTGGATAAAGCGTAATCTGAATCCCTAATAATAGTTCTATTATCTCATTTGGATTCGTTTTCTTTAAAATATTTTTCATCATCCTCGGTCCTAAATGATGATATCATCTTTGAATATCTTTTGGCCCGTAGTCAAAGATGAATGATTACTAATGAATATCTTTGGCCCGTAGTGCGAAGATGAGCAGTGTTGAGATGAACATGACCGATTGGTGATACAAATGAATATCTTTGGCTTTTGTAGTGCAAAGATGAATATTTGATTAAAGATGAATATTGATTGTTATTCTGAGGATAAAATATTGATGATGGACTTTTAAATCGTAGAAGATAGTAGAATTCTTTCTACTTGACTCTTACAATGGATTGTTGTTCCATTGCAGGTTGTTGATCTAAAACTTGTTGTCTATTATATTTTATGATTTTTCCTGTTGATGACTAATGATAATTTGTTGTATATTATCTTAGTTATAATATTCTTTCTTTGGGATAGTTGAGCTCACCCTTTTCCTTTTTGTTCCATTTTTCTTCTCGGAGGTGAGAACATAGCAGGATCTCAATGGGTATGGAGTGATGGTTCTAGAAAGATATTTTAGCAGTCCTCACTATTTCTGTAAAATAGTGTTTAAATAATTGTAATGAGGACTCCTTTTGAGTTTGTATACTCTCTAGTATACAATATTTGTATTCAAACTTACAGTATAGGCGTTGTCGTATTCTGCACGACAATTGTATTACTGAAGTTGTATTTATTTCTATACCATGTATTTGGCGACTCAGAATGGGTGTTGTATACATTTTTTGGGGGCGTCACAATTGGTATCAGAGCTTAGGGATATGATCCCTGGCTGAGATGTGAGACAAGAACTAGGAGGGGAGAGACGGGGAATTCCTTCGCTAGTATAACCTGACTAAGTTTATTTGGTATTTAATTGGTCGGTCAGAGTATAAGGATAATATGTTGCATGACAATTAATCCTTGTTTTATGGCAGTATTTAAGAATGGCAGGTGAGAACGTTAATAATGGAGTAAATCGAATAGTGGAGACACCTTTGATCACCACCCAGAGAAGCGTCAGCAGGAAGGCAATATTCCTCCGTAAACAACACTAGAACAAATGATGAATGATGGGATGTTCGAAGTTTTTTTGCGGTTTATGCAAAACCCAGACGAGGAAACTCGTACACTGAGAATCTGGTGGAAATGCTAGCAATGCGTGGCTTATCTGACAAGCAGTTCAAAAGTTGGAACCACCGAATTTAAGGGAAAGTCAGATCCGATCATGGCGGAAACGTGGGTCAAGTAAATTACCAAGATATTCGATGTCTTGGGATGCACGGAGGAACAGAAGGTTCCATTCGCCACCTTTATGTTCCGCGGTGAGGCAGACTACTGGTGGGAGTCTGTGAAGCGTACTGACCAAACCCAAGACTCAACATGTCTTGGAAAAAGTTTCAGAAACTATTTAATGACAAGTACTTTTCGGAAAGTATTCGTCATATGAAGAAGGTGGAGTTTATCAGACTAGAGCAAAACAACATGCGATTGTCCCGATCGAGGCGAAGTTCATTTGAGTTATCAGTTTGCACCTCATTTGGTCAAAAATGAGGAACGAATAGCGAAGATGTTTACGAGAGGTCTAAATCCAGAGATTAAGCAATATCTTATATCTCATAAATTTTCTTTATATTAGGATGTTGTTAACATGGCACAATTATTAGAAGCGAGATAATGAGTATGTACAATGAGGGACCACAATCAGGTCATACATGGGTATGACCATCGAGACAATGAAAACCGGAAGGAAGGAAAGCATTCGGACAAAAAAGGTAACTACTACGGTGGTAATCGTGGTAGTGATAATAGAAGAGGCGAGTCGGGAGGAGATTTTAAGAGAGAAGGTACACCAATGATAGCGTGAAGACGTTATCACAAACATCAACTGTTTTTTTAGGGAGGAGAGCGAGCACCTTCGTTTTGTTACAAATCTTGGAAAGAGGACACATCACCCAAAGCGCCCACAACAATCCAAGGTGTGTTATAAGCGTGGAAAGGAAGGTCATATAGCTAGAGATTATCTAGTAGCAAAACCAAGTTCAACGGGGATGGTGACTCAAAGGTTTGTCCGGACAAGTTAAAGTCGGTGGTTCCTGGAAGGGCGTTTGTTGTGACTGCACAAAATACGAGAAACCCAAATGAGGTGATCACGGGTAAGCTAATCATAAACTCTTGCGAAGTTTATACCTTATTAGATACCAGTTCTACCCATTCTTTTATTTTTCCTGCCTGTGATCAACGTTTAAACTTGACTCCGGAGAAATTAGACTTTGATTTATCAGTAGAGACTCCGTTAGGAGAAACTTTCGTCACGTCCACTGTTTATAAATCTTGCTTAATCCAAGTTGGCACTATCACATTACCTGTTGATCTTATCTCTTTAAAGATACTTGCTTTTGATGTGATTTTAGGAATTGATTGGTTAACCACTGATCATGCCAAAATTGATTGTTTTCGTAAGGTTGTTAGTTTTCATATTCCTAACCAACCTGTCATACGAATTCGAATAACTAAATCACTAAAATCAGTTACTATCATATCAAGCCATAAAGCTATTCGTTTATTGAAAAACGGATGTCAAGCTTTCTTAGCCCATGTTATGGATTTGAACAAAGATAAATCAGATTTGAATACATTTTCTGTTGTTAGAGAATTTCCTGATGTATTTCCTGAAAAACTTTCAGGTCTACCCCCAGAACGTGATGTTGAATTCTTTATTAACCTTGAACCAGGTACAAAACCCATTTCTAAAACCCTATATCGAATGGCTCCTATTGAACTTCAGGAGTTAAAAGTCCAACTACTGAGGAATTGTTAGACATAGGTTTCATTCGTCTAAGACATCTCCTTGGGGTGCTCTGTTTTATTAAGTAAAGAAGAAAGAGCGGGAGTATGCGACTTTTATTGACTTCTGAGAATTAAATCATGTCACCATCAAGAATAGGTATCCGCTACCTCGCATTGATGACTTTTCGACCCGATTGCAAGGAGCACAATTTTTTCAAAGATCGACCTTCGTTCGGATATCGTCATTTGAAGATTAAAAGCGAGGATATTCCAAAGAGCGCCTTCGAGAACTCGATGACGGGCATTATGAATTCTTAGTCATGTCTTTTGGATTGACTAATTCTCCTGCCGCTTTCATGGATATGATGAAGCAGAGTATTCAAGAAATATTTGGATCGGTTCATTGTTGTCTTTATTGATGACATCCTCATCTATTCCAAAATAGTGAAAATCATGAGCACCATTTTAAGTCGATACTTGAAAGGCTTCAGAAATCAAGCTTTATGCCAAGCTAAAGAAATGCGAGTTCGGCGAGGAAGTAGCATTCCTTGGGTACGTGGTGTCAAAACATAGAGTATCCATTGACTGGATCGAAGATTCAAGCGATCAAAGTTGAGACAGCAAAGTTGATGGCCAAAAGCACGCGACTTTACGGGCTTATTTGGTTATTATCGGAGATTCGTGGAAGGATTTTCTCGAATCGCTACTCAGCTAACTCGGTGACTCGGAAAGATACAAAATTCGTATGGAGCGAGGAATGCGAGAAGAGTTTCCAAGAGCTCAAGAGGAGACTCATTTCGGCACCTGTTCTGGCAATACCATCTGGTACGGATGGATTTGTTATCTACAACGATGCTTCAAGCAAAGGGTTAGGATGTGTTCTCATGCAACATGGGAAAGTCATAGCCTATGCCTTACGACAACTCAAAGAATATGAGAGGAATTATCCTACTCATGATCTAGAGTTAGCGTGATCGCTTTTCGCGTTGAAAACTGGAGACACTACACACGTATGGGGAGAAAGTGGAGATCTATCTGGACCATAAAAGCCTCAAATATTTTTCACCCAAAAAGAACTCAACATGCGCAGCAACGACGTTGGCTTGAACTATTGAAAGATTACGATCACACTATTCAATATCATCCCCGAAAAGTTTAACGTAGAGGTATTGCGTTGAGTGAAGATCATATCGCGAGTACGAGTGCGATATTGTCAATGCAAAGGCCCATTCGTATGACTTGCAAAGGATGGAGGTAGAATTAAAGACTCTGAGGGACCCACATGATGATTACGAATATACGAGTAGAACCAACTTTAATCGATAAAGTTAAAATTTGCTTTCAAGCTACGGACACAAATACGATACGCATGAAGAAGAAAGTCAAGAAGGAGCTATTCGAAGCGAGAATCGATGAAGAATGAATACTTAGATTCAACTCCAGACTTTGTGTTCCTAACGACTCTGATTTGAAGCATAGAATCATGATGGAGGCACACAACACACCATTTGCAATCCATCCTGGGAGTACCAAAATGTATCATGATCTTCAACATATATTTTGGTGGAGCAATATGAAAAGAGAGATCGCGGAGTTTATCTCGAAATGTTTAACTTGTCCACGTGTAAAGGCAGAGCATCAAATGCCAAAGGGTCCATTATAACCACTTGAGATTCTGAAATGGAAGTGGGAACACATTACTATGGATTTCGTTACGGGTCTTCCCATGGTTTCACAAGGCATAAATGCGATTTGGGTTATTATTGATAGATTAACCAAGTTGTCTCATTTCTTACCTATACGTGAGACTTATTCCCTTGAACATCTTGCTAATATGTACGTAAATTAGATTGTAAGATTGCATGGCATTCCAATATCCATAGTTTTGGATCGTGACCCAAGATTCACTTCACAATTTTGGGTTAGCTTGCAGAAAGCTATGGGCACAGATTTACGATTCAGTTTGGCATACCATCCTCAAATGGACGGACAATTAGAGAGGACTATTCAAACTCTTGAAGATCTATTAACACTCTGTGTCTTAGATTTCAAAGGGAGTTGGGATAAATACCTACCATTGGTGGAATTCTCCTACAACAACAGTTATCAAGCAAGTATAGGCGCGGCTCCATTTGAAGCATTGTATGGTCGAAAGTGTCGCTCTCCAATATGCTGGGATGAGGTGGGTGAAGTAACATTGTTGGGACCAGAGTTGGTACGAATGACTACAGAGAAGATCCAAACGATTCGACAACGTATACAAACGGCACAGGATCGACAAAAGAGTTATGCGGATCTTCATCGGAAGGACGTGAAATTTAATATTGGGGATCATGTATTTTTACATGTTGCACCATAGAAGGGAGTTACTAGATTTGGGAAGAGAGGAAAGCTCAATCCACGATTTGTTGGTCCATTTGAGATTCTTGACCGAATAGAAAATGTGGCATATAGACTCGCATTACCTCCAAGTATGTCTCGTGTTCATAATGTTTTTCACATATCTATGCTTCGTAAATATGTTAAAGACCCAAACCACATTATTGAGTTAGAACCAGACGAGATAGCCGAAGATTTAACGTACGAGGAGGTACACATAAGATCTTGGATAGAAAAAAGAGCATGTCCTACGCATGAAGTTTATACCACAAGTTAAGGTTTTGTGGAGAAACCATGCTTATTGAAGAAATGACACAGGAGTTAGAATCGAAATGAAAGCGAGGTATCCTCACCTTTTCGAAACACCAGGTACGTACGTCAATTTTGAGGAAGAAATTTTATAAGGAGGGGAGGTTGTAAGACCCCAACTTATTAATGAATAAAATCAAATTTCCTCTAATTATTATTGTGAATAATAAGGTATTAATTTGCTATAATACTTTGGTTATGGGTGAAATGTGCAAAAATTTTTAAAATAAGCAAGTGGTTATAAAATATTCATTTATTGGGGAATATTCGTTTGGTCGTGGAATATTCTTTCTGTCGGGGGAATATTCTTTCTGTCAGCACTATATCCAAAATTCAGTCATAAGTACGGTTATTTTAAGGTAAAGGATGTTATTTTCTTCTTAAAATGATATTTTCTTCAATATCATTATGCCAAATTATTGGTATGAACTTTTTTTTTATCAAATTTAGAACTTTTTGTGTCGGGAGTTCTTATTCACGTATCTTTGCACTATTCATTTAAATACTGGCAGACTATTCATAGAAAAATGATTTTCTTCTTTTTGTCCAAAATGTCTAATATGGTTACTATCTTTGATTGTATCCATGTTTTGATCTTTATTTTTGAATTCTGCTTCAAAATTTGTTATTATGAGGTATTATTGAACTTGGATAAAGCGTAATCTGAATCCCTAATAATTGTTCTATTATCTCACTGGATTCGTTTTCTTTAAAATATTTTTCATCATCGTGGGTCCTAAATAATGATATCTTTGAATATCTTTGGCTTTGTAGTGCAAAGATGAATGATTACCTAATGAATATCTTTGGCTGTAGTGCAAAGATGAAGCAGTGTTGAGATGAACATGACCAATTGGTGATCTGAATGAATATCTTTGGTGCAGAGTGCAAAGATGAATATTTGATTAAAGATGAATATTGATTGTTATTCTGGTGATAAAATATTGATGATGAACTTTTAAATTTTAGAAGATAGTAGAATTCTTTCTCTACTTGACTCTTCTAATGGATTGTTGTTTCCGCTGCAGTTGTTGATCTAAAACTTGTTGTCTATTATATTTTATCAGATTTTTCCCTGTTGAAGACTAATGATAAATTGTTGTATATTATCTTAGTTATAATATTCTTTACTGGGCTAGTTGAGCTCACCCTTTTCCTTTTGGGTCCTTTACATAAGTATACAACAAATAGAAAGTAATTACAAGAAAAGTGCATCAATCAAAAAATTACAAAAAGAATGTAATTATTACAAAAATAGTACAATTCACATTAATAAGGAAACCTAAAATCAAGGACAAATAACTGCCATAGTTAAGAATTCAAATTCAAATATTTGGATCTAACAACAAAAACAAATTTAAATTCAAAATTATAATTCAAATTTAAATATTCAAATTCAAATGAAGATTGCAGTGATCTCAACTGAAGACTTTCATTCATTAAGCTTGAATTCTGAAAGTGGGTGACAAGGGCCATCTTTCCTAGGATTTGAGCATATGCTAATGAAGCAACTTTCTCACTACTGAACTTCTCCCACTTCTTCCCATTAAATGCATGCAATTACGAATGAACCCAAGTAGATTATAAAAATGTTTTTGACACTCAAAAATACAAATTCAAATATTTGGATCAAACAAAAAATAAATTCAAATTCAAAATAATAATTCAAATTTAAATATTTAAATTCAAATCTTCATCTCCTCACATACACTTTAAAATAATAGTCATTAGCTACCCACCGCCGCTTCTACCGCATGCAAATCTCAGTTGTCAAAAGCATGATGAGAATAAGAAGAAGATTTGCCCTACAAAAAGTTTAAAAATAAATAAATGTAACTATTAATGTTCTGAAATTTTTTTTATAACTATTTTGTTACTCATAAATAATAAAATGGTTACCTTTGTATGAATGGTTGGCTACCAACTCTATCACATTCAAAAAACAAAAATTGGTAACTTAATAAAATAGAATTGGTAATCAAACTCTTATACCAAGATAACCAATCTACCTTCACACCTGCAGTATGAATAAATTACTTTGGTCTGAAAGTTTGGCAACCAACTGCATAAAGGTTTGGCTACCAACTGTATTACATGCAAAATAAATTGGAAACTTAATAAAAACAGAATTGGTTACCCACCGCATAAAAATTTGGCTACTAACTGTATCACGTTCAAAAAAAATTGGTAACCTAATAATAATGAATTGGTTACCTTGATATGAATGTTTGGCTACCAACTGTACTATAAAAAAAATTACAAAAGACCAAGCATCCAAAGTCTTTTGGCTTTCGTGACGAGTAGCCGCCTTTATGATGGTTGTGACCGGTCGTCCACCATGCCAATAAACTCGCCCTAAAACACCAACGTTTTGCCCTTTGCGATGGTTACGACAGAGCAATTAAGCTTGCTGCAGTAGTATTAAGCATTTACATCCTCCATTGTAATTGTTGAAACATAATTTATTAAGCATTGCTCTGAAGGATCCAAGAGCCTTAAATCTGCTGCTCTCGGGATATCTTTGGTGGTAGAATGCGTGCAATGGCGGCACCAATGAAAGGCCCAACCCGGAAGATATATATATATATATATATATATATATATATTAAGGTACGCTACTTACAGGGACATAGGAGTCTCTAGCATTTCTCTTAGGATCACTAGAACTAAGAGAAACTATAACTAATATATATATATATATATGTGCGCCCCCAAAATAGGTATACACAACACCCATTCACGAAGTGCCAAATACATGGTAAAGAAGCAAACTACAACTTGATAATACAAATGTCGTGTGAAATACGACAATATATCTTAATGAGTTTAAATATAATATTGTCTTCTAGACAATATCCACACATAAATAAATCCCCATCATAATTATTGATTCATTATTTTACAAAATGGTGAGGACTACTAAACAACTCTCTCTAGAACCTTCATTCCATACCCGACTAGTACTTCATTTACATTCTCGCCTCACGAGAAGAAAAATGGAACAACAAGGAAAAGGGTGAGCTCAACTAGCCCGGTAAAGAATATTATGACTAAGATAATATATAACAAATTATCGTTAGTCTTGACGAGGAAAAATCGATAGAATCTGATAAAATGACAAGTTTGGATCAATATTCTTGGTGAAATAATAATTCATAGAAGAGTTACGTAGAGAATGAAATCTACTATAATCTATGAATTTAACGGTCCATCATCAATATTTTATCCTGTAACATCAATCGATATGCATACGGAATCAAATATTCATCTTTGCACTACTGAGGCAAAGATATTCATCGATTAAGTCGTATTCATTTAAACACTGTTCATCTTTGCACTCTGGGCCAAAGATATTAATCAATCGGTCGTGTTCATCTCAACACATGTTCATCTTTTTCTGGGCCAAAGATATTCTTGAAATCATTCATCTTTGCACACTAAGGGCGAAGATATTCAATAATATCATCATTTAAGGCGAGGATGATGAAAATATTTTTAAGAAAGCGAATCCGATTGAAACAAAATGTGAGGATTAAGGATTAAGGATTAGTACTTGGTTTTATCACGCCCAAAAATACCTCAAAAATAATCATAGTGGTGTAAAATTCAAGAATGATCAAAACATGGATCTGATCGAGTTAGTATCCGAATATATATTTTAGACGAAAAGAAGAAATTTTATTTTTAGATTGAATAATGCAGAGTATCGTGAATAGTCTTAGTATCGTGAATAGTCTTATATCGTGAATAGTAACTCCGACACCAAAAGATAGAAATTCCACAAAAACATCTTCACGCTTCGTGAATAGTACTCGTGAATAGTAACTCGTGAATAGTAACTTCATGAATAGTAACTTCGTGAATAGTAACTCATGAATAGTAACCCATGAATAGTAACCCAGAGCATGAAAAAGTTCTAAATTTGATAAAACTTGGATCAACATTTCGGTATAATGATATTGAAGAAATAATATCATTCTGAAAAAAAATAATATCCCTTACCTCGAAAGATCGATCTTACAAATTTGAAACAGGATATAAGCTATGACTTGGACTTGCACGTAGTATAGCAATACTCAAAGTATACTCAAAATACTCACAAGAATAAACTCGATAATATAGAGAGAAAACTTGATTTACGGTGTGATTTTCAATTCTAACCTAAGCACCTATTTATAGGAAATTGCTTAGAAACAAAAGCAAAGAAAATTTAATAAATTAATAATATAATTATATTATTTTCTACACATGTCTAGAATCTGATTTCAGCCATCAAACACATGCCACCTTCTAGAAAAAAAAAATAAGAAAAACGTTTTTCTAATTTTAAATATTTTAAACTTCAAAAATCAAATTATTTGAACTTGAACTTCAATAATTCATAATAAATAGCCCTTTCATCAGAAAATTCGAATCTCATGAGTTTTTATAGGAAATTCAATTCTCTACAACTTTGCAGAAGAAAGTTTTCCAAATTCAATCAGAAATTGACCGAAATCCACAAGCGGGCAATTTTACATTTATAATCAAATTTCGGTCGATAAATGGGGTCACAGAGCATGTTTAACATGTTTTAAACATTTATTGCAACAAAAATACTCTTCTCCTCGTATACTCATATATCCCACATTCGTTATAAAAATATCATAGTTAATATATTATTAAAATAATATATTTAAATGAATTATTTTATATCGAGAAAAAGATAAAATATTAATTTTCAACAATTGTCATTTTAAAAATTTTCTCCATCTATATCCACATAAAATCAATATTTTCCTCATCATATAAATCAATAATTAATTATTCACAAATAATATTACTGAGAATCACAATATTGACAATGAGGCGGTTCAGGAAAGAGGGCTTTCAATAAGAATTTCTTCTTCTTCTGGTAGCCTTGATTAGGTGACCAAACCTCTCCTTAGAGCAGAACTTTCTAGACATTGCCAATAATGTTATCTAATAATATTATTAGGATAATATGAATTATTTAGCCGATAATGAAAGATCTGTGTAATGTGATTATTGAAACAACAAATGATATAAAATATCAACCTATGACAATTATTAACTCGATAAAATCTTTGAGCGATAATTACTATAACCATTATTGAGTAGTGCTTCTTCTACGTAAGAATCAATAATTGGTGCAATCTGGTGTCTTCTTGTTCGATAGCGGCGTATTAGTGTGTTTTAACCATAGGGTATTCAACGATGATACTTGGTAACAAACTTCTGTAGTTATTTAAAAACAACTTATATTTGTCTTTTTTCTTCATCCAATCGCTTTTTAGTTATGGGGCCCACACATGCATGGCTGCTTGTGAGTAAATACGAATATTCCGAAGCCGTCACGAATATTCCACGACCAAACGAATATTCCCAACAACAATGAATATTTTATAACCACTTGCTTATTTTGAAATATTTGCATATTTAACCCTTAACTATCCACATTAATCAAATCAACCCTTACTATTTCAAAATAATAAATAAAGGAAATTCCTTTTTATTTAAAAAATTTTTGGGGTCTTACAACCTCCCTCCTTATGAAATTTCGTCCTCGAAATTGGCGTCACGATACACAGTGTTTGAAAAGGTGAGGATACCTCGCTTTCATTTCCGTTTCAATTCGGGTCATTTCCTCTATAGCATGATTCCTCCACAAAACTTTAACTTGTGGTATGACCTTTCTTGGCGTGGGACATGCTCCTTCCTATCCAAAATCTTGGCGGTACCTCCTCATACGTTAAGTCTTGGACTATCTCGTCAGGTTCTAACTTCGATAACGTGGTTCGGGTCTTTCACATATTCTGAAATACGGATATATGAAACACATTATGAACACGAGACATACTCGGAGGTATGCTTGCAAGTCTATAGGCTACATTTCCTACTCGGTCGAGAATTTGAAATGGACCGATAAATCATGGATTGAGCTTTCCTCTCTTCCCAAATCTTGTAACACCCTTCCGTGGAGCAACTACTCATGACAATCGCATGATCCCTACATTAAATTCCACGTCCTTTCGATGAAGATCCGCATAACTCTTTTGTCGATCTTGTCTTGGTTTGTATCGTTTTGTATCGTTGTCGAATCATTAGTCATACGTCTTAACTTTCGAGTCCCAACAATGTTGCTTCACCCACCTCATCCCAACATATTGGAGAGCGACATTTTGTCCATATAATGCTTGAATGGAACCATGCCTATATTTGTTTAATAACTATTGTTGTATGAGAATTCCACCGATGGCAAGTACTTATCAACTTCCTTTGAAATCTAGGACATAGAGTTTTAATATATCTTGAGAGTTTGAGTAGTCCTTTTCGATTGCCCATCCGTTTGAGGATGGTATGCCAAGCCAATAAATAAATCCGTGCCCATAGCTTTTTGCAAGCTAACCCAAAATCTTGAAGTGAATCTTGGGTCACGATCCGAAACTATGGATACTGGGCATGCCATGCTGACCTCACAATCTCATTCACGTCACATACTAGCAAGGCGTTCGAGGAATAAGTCTCCGTGTCGGCAAGAAATGAAAGCGGAACTTGGTTAATCTATCAACAATAACCCAAATAGCATTGATGCCTTGAGAAACCGTAGGAAGACCCGTGCTTGAAATCCATAGTAATGTGTTCCCACTTCCATTAGGAATCTCAAGTGGTTCTGCAGCGGACCCTTAGGTACAAGATGCTCGCCTTTTACGTTAGCAAGTTAAACACATCGAGATAAACTTTGTAATCTCTCTCTTCATATTGTTCCACCAAAATGTATGTCGAAGATCACGATACATTTTAGTACTTCGAGGATGGATTGCAAATGGCGTATTGTGTGCCTCCATCATAATCTTGTACTTCAAATCAGTCGTTAGGAACACAAAGTCTAGAGTGGACTCGAAGTATTCCTTCTTCATCAATTCTAAGCTTAGGAATAGCTCCTTCTTGTACTTTCTTCTTCATACGCATCGACTCCAAATTCGAGTGGGTGGTGGCTTGAGCAATCTTAACTTTTCTATTAAAGTTGGCTCTGTCGTATACTTGACATCATCGCTTTTCGTTCCGCATATGATCTTCTACTCATCGCGTCGGCTACCACGTTCGCTTTTCAGGATGGCATGATCGAGAACATGTCTTTGAAATGAGTCTCCTCTTGAGTTCTTGAAGCTCTTCCACATTCCTTGCTCCATTCGAATTTTGTATCTCTACGAGTCAATTTGCGTTAATGGAATAGCGATTCGAGAATATCCTTCAACGAATCTCCGATAATAACCAACTAAGCCTGAAAGCTACGTATTTCGATTCTTGACTTAGGTTGCTCTCTCATTGTGACTGTATCATATCAATCTTGGATATGACGTCACAATGACACCTATCGATTTACTATCGCATGAATATGGCGTCCCCCTAGGAGAGAGTGCGGCTTAGGTGAATTCCACAAAGGAAGTCACAAGATAAAGGCTCGGTACCAAATTCTATAGTTGAATTTTTAACTCACGAAGTTCAATAGGAGCCATTCGATATGAGATTTTAGAAATGAGTTTTGTCTTAGGGTTCAAAGTCGATACAAAATTTAATATCGGAGCTTTGGGAGTAAGCGAGAAATTCTTGAAATCGTCGGGAAAAATCAATAACAACGGGAATATTATTCAAATCGGCGTGTCTTTATTCAAATCCATAACATGGACTAAGAAAATTTGACATCCGTAATAAGCGAATGACTTCATGGCTTGATATGAAAATGTTTGACTACTGATGGTTTGATTGCTTGAATTGAATAACGAGTTGCTTAGGAATATGAAAACTAACAACCTTACGAAAATAATCAATTTCGGCGTGATGAGTAGTTAACCTTAAAATCACATCAAAAACAAATATCTATAGAAATAAGGTTAACGGGTAATGTGATAGTGCTGACTGAATCAAGCAAGATTTATAAGCAGTGAATGTGATGAAAGTTTCTCTAACGGAGTTTCCACGAGATAGGTCAAAGTCTAATTTCCCTCCGAGTCAAGTTTAAGCGTTGGTATAGTAGAGAGATAAAAGAATGGGTAGAAGCGATATCTAGTAAGGTATATACTTGCAAGAATTTATAATTAACTAACCGTGCTAACCGTTCGGGTTCCTTGCATTTTTGACCGGTCGCGACAAACGCTCTTCCAAGAACCGTTGACTTTGACTTTTACGGGACATCCTTTTGAGTCACCATTCATTGAACTGGGTTTCGATATCGTCTGATCTCGGCGATATGTCCTTCTTTTCCACAATTATAGCATACCTTAAGCTGTTGTGGGCGGTTTGGGTGATATGTCCCTCTTTCCGCATTTGTACTTATCGACCGGTGGTCGTTCTCCTCCCTTAAAACTAGTTATTCTCTTGGTGGCGTCTTCACATAGTCGTTGTTGAATCTCCTCTTTTTAAAATCTCCTCCCAGGCTCGCTTTCTTCTATTTTCATGGCCACGATTACCACCGAGTGGTTCCGCCTTTAATCGTATTCTTCTTTCTCCATTTGGTTATCGTTATTACGATATGGCGCTATCTTTGGTATGATCTGGTTATGGTCCCTCGGTTGAGCATACTCGTTATCTCGCTCTAACAATATTTGAGCCACATTGACAACATCCGAATAGAGAGAAAATTTATGAGAAATGAGATCTTGGCGTATGTCGGGTTTCAAACCTCTCGAAACATCCGCGTCATCGTTCCTCATTCTCCACTAAATGAGGTGCTGAGCACTGGATAACTCATGAACTTCGCCTCGTCTTTGGGACACCGTCGTGTTATTACGCTCTAGTCTAATAAACTCCACTTCCTTCCCGTATAATGAATACTTTCGAGGAAGTACTTGTCATTGAAGCTATTTTTCAAACGTCTCCCATGACATCTTTGAGTGCGAAATTTGGATGGAGTGCGCTTCCTGATTCCACCTGATGTCTGCCTCGCCACGGAACATAAAAGCGCGAATGGAACTTTCGTTCCTCCGTGCATCCCAAGACATCGAATATCTTGGTAATTTGTTTGACCCACGTCTCGCCTTAATCGGATCCGGCTTTCCCAGAATTACGGTGGTCTGACTCTTTGAAGCTTGCTTGGTTGTGACCACCCGTGAATTGCTATCATTTCCTCTCTGTATTTTGAACACGAGTCTCCCTCGTGCGATTTTGCATGAAGCTGCAAAAAGCTTACTAAACATCCCTCGTTCATCATCTCGCTTTCGGTGGTGTTGTTCACGGGAGGAACATTACCGACTGTTACCACGTTCTCCTCGTTGGTGAAAATCTGGCATCTCCACGGTCTCATTTGCTCCATTGTTAATATTCTCGATCGACATTCTCAAATCATCATCATAAAATAAGGGTTAATTAAGGAAATCGATATATCACATAATATCCCTATATCTTGACCAACTAACAAATAAGCTTAGGTAGGACACACTTAGCGAAGGATTTACTCGTCTCTCCCCTCCTAGTTTTATTCTAGATCTCATGGAGATCATATCCTAAGCTACGATACCATTTGTGGCGCCCCCAAAATAGGTATACTGACACCCATTACGAGTCGCCAAATACATGGTACAAGAAAGCAAACTACTGACTTGATAATACAAATGTCGTGTGAAATACGACAATATATCTTAATGAGTTTAAATATAATATTGTCTTCAGACAATATCCACACATAAATAAATCCCCATCATAATTATTGATTCATTATTTTACAAAATGGTGAGGACTACTAAACAACTCTCTCTAGAACCTTCATTCCATTACCCCGACTAGTACTCATTTACATTCTCGCCTCACGAGAAGAAAAATGGAACAACAAGGAAAAGGGTGAGCTCAACTAGCCCGGTAAAGAATATTATGACTAAGATAATATACAACAAATTATCGTTAGTCTTCAACGAGGAAAAATCGATAGAATACTGATAGGCAACAAGTTTTGGATCAATATTCGCGGTGAAATAATAATTCATAGAAGAGTTCGTAGAGAATGAAATCTACTATAATCTATGAATTTAACGGTCCATCATCAATATTTTATCCTGTAACATCAATCGATATGCATACGGAATCAAATATTCATCTTTGCTTACTATAGGCAAAGATATTCATCGATTAGTCATGTTCATTTTAAACACTGTTCATCTTTGCACTCTGAGGCCAAAGATATTAATCAATCGGTCGTATTCATCTCGACACATTGTTCATCTTTGCACTCTGAGGCCAAAGATATTCTTGAGAAATCATTCATCTTTGCACTACTGGGGCCAAAGATATTCAATAATATCATCATTTAAAGGCGAGGATGATGAAAAATTTTTTAAGAAAGCGAATCCGGTGAAACAAAATGACAAGGATTAAGGATTAAGGATTCGTACTTGGTTTTATCCACGCCCAAAATACCTCAAAAATAATCATAGTGGTGTAAAATTCGAGAATGATCAAAACATGGATCTGATCGAGTTAGTATCCGAATATATGTTTTAGACGAAAAGAAGAAATTTTATTTTTAATTGAATAATAGTATCGTGAATATCGTGAATAGTGTAAATATCGTGAATAGTAACTCAGACACCAAAAGATAGAAATTCTACAAAAAAACATCTTCACGCTTCATGAATAGTACTCGTGAATAGTAACTCGTGAATAGTAACTCATGAATAGTAACTTCGTGAATAGTAACTCATGAATAGTAACCCATGAATAGTAACCAGAGCATGAAAAAGTTCCAAATTTGATAAAAACTTGGATCAACATTTCAAATTATAATGATATTGAAGAAATAATATCATTCTGAAAAAAAAATAATATCCTTACCTCGAAAGATCGGTCTTACATTTGAAACAGGATATAGGCTATGACTTAGACTTGCAAGTATAGCAATACTCAAAGTATACTCAAAATACTCACAAGAATACGCTCGATAATATAGAGAGAAAACTTGATTTACGGTGTGATTTTCAATTCTAACCTAAGCACTTTTATTTATAGGAAATTGCTTAGAACACCAAGCGAGAAAATTTAATAAATTAATAATATAATTATATTATTTTCTACACATGTCTAGAATCTGATTTCAGCCATCAAACACATGCCACCTTCTAGAAAAAAATAAGAAAAAACATTTTTCTAATTTTAAATATTTTAAACTTCAAAAATTAATTATTTGAGACTTGAACTTCAATAATTCATAATAAATAGCCCTTTCATCAGAAAATTCGAATCTCATGAGTTTTTATAGGAAATTCAATTCTCTATAACTTTGCGAAGAAAGTTTTCCAAATTCCAATCAGAAATTGACCGAAATCCACAAGCGGGCAATTTTACAAGTATAATCAAATTTCGGTCGATAAATGGGGTCCCCAGACATGTTTAACATGTTTTAAACATTTATTGCAACAAAAATACTCTTCCTCCTCGTATACTCATATATCCCACATTCGTTGTAAAAATATCATAGTTAATATATTATTAAAATAATATATTTAAATGAATTATTTTATCGAGAAAAAGATAAAATATTAATTTTCAACAATTGTCATTTTAAAAATTTTCTCCATCTATATCCACATAAAATCAATATTTTCCTCATCATATAAATTAATAATTAATTATTCACAAATAATATTCTGAATCACAATATTGACAATGAGGCGGTTCAGGAGGAAGGGGGCTTTCGATAAGAATTTCTTCTTCTTGGGCTTGATTAGGTGACCAAACCTCTCCTTAGAGCAGAACTTTCTAGACATTGCCAATAATGTTATCTAATAATATTATTGAGGATAATATGAATTATTGCTTCGATAATGAAAGATTCGTGTAATGTGATTATTGAAACAACAATGAATATAAAATATCAACGCAACAATTATTAACTCGATAAAATCTTGAGCGATAATTATCGTAACCATTATTGAGTAGTGCCTTCTTACGTAAGAATCAATAATTTGGTGCAATCTGGTGTCTGTCTTCTTGTTCAACAATGGCGTATTAGTGTGTTTTAACCATAGGGTATTCAACGATGATACTTGGTAACAACTATTCTGTAGTTATTTAAAAACAACTTATATTTGTCGCTTTTTCTTCATCCAATCGCTTTTTCAGTTATGGGGCCCACACATACATATTGCTTGGCGTAAATACGAATATTCCCAAATCACGAATATTCCACGACAAACGAATATTCCACGACAACAATGAATATTTTTAACCACTGCTTTATTTTGAAATATTTGCATATTTAACCCTTAACTATCCACATTAATCAAATCTTACTATTTCAAAATAATAAATAAAGGAAATTCTTTTTATTTAAAAAATTTAGGTCATTAATCAATATATATATATATATATATTAAGGAGGATTGTTTTAAATAAATAAGGAGAGAAATTATAACTAATTTAAATTAAGGAAATTCTAATTGAATTATAATTCCCTAAATTAAGAAATTCTACTTACACTTGAATATGTAAATAAATATGAAAGTGTATTAGTTATGTAATTATTATATGAGTGCACTATTGTTGTAATTTTTTTAAAATATGTAAATCACCCTTTCCTTTTTGTTCCATTTTTCTTCTCAGGAGGTGAGAACATAACATGATCTAGTCGGGGTATGGAGTGATGGTTCTAGAAAGATGTTTTAGCAGTCTTTACTATTTCTGTAAAATAGTGTTTGAATAATTGTAATGAGGACTCCTTTTGAGTTTGTATACTCTCTAGTATGCAATATTTGTATTCAAACTTACAGTATAGGCGTTGTCGTATCCTGCACGACAATTGTATTACTGAAGTTGTATTTATTTCTATACCATGTATTTGACGACTCAGAATGAGTGTTGTATACCTGTTTTGGGGGCGTCACATAAGTGACTATTTTTTCTTCTTCTTTGTTTTGTTTGGAAAGTTAAATTGTTTTAGTATATAATTAAATAATCGATTAAATTAAAAATGGGAAGTCCATTAGAGTTTTGGTAGCTCCTATATTAAGCTATATTTATATTTAAAGAGTGAAGTTGTAACTTTAATCCTATTCTAATTTGATTAGTTGAATTTTCGAGTAGAATATATACTTATACGCGTTGCAGTCCATTAGAAAAATTATAATTTATTCATCTGATGTCGGAATTGAGTGAATCCAAATCAGGTTCCTTCAGTCTTTCTTCCTCTACAATTTTGAATAAGGGAGAAACTTGAGGTAATGTTAGATTGTCAAGAGTGGGGTATGAGGAGGAAAATAATCCCATTTATTAAAATTTTGAGGAAAAAAAAATGTCCGGAGCGGGAAGCCACTTGGGAGATGGAGGAGTCTATTCGAGCAGAGTATCCGCATCTTTTTGATAATTAGGTACTTTCCATTCTTTTGATTCCGGGGACAGAATCCTTTTTAAGGGGTAGGTGATGTAATACCCGGAAAAAAATAATTTAATTTTAAAACATATTAATTGGACTTTGTTTTTAATTGGGTCAAAGTAGTCATTTAAATTATATGGGCTAATAAATATTAATAAGTAATAGATAATATGATGTGATTAAAATTTGGGCCTTAATATTAAATTAACCCAATTAGAAGTTTATTAGGGCAACTTAATTAATAAATAGCTAAACCTAATATTACTTCATTATACAAACTGAAAAAGAAGAGGGACGGGGCTGCTACGAAGGAAGAAAAGGAGAGATCATATTATATTTTTATAAAAGATGAAGGAACAAGAAATTGAGATTTAATTTCAAGTAAGTTATATATTTAAATGTTAGCGTATATTTTTTTCTTCTTCTACAATCTAAGATAATTGTTGTTGTGATTGGGTTATTCTTTTCAGTTTATGTGTTTTTTTTGACACTAATGTTAATAGCTCACATGTTAAAGCTCAAAGTTACATATTATATAATTATAAGTAGTATCACATATATATATATATATATATATATATATATATATATATATATATATATGTTAATAATCGAGAGTGTGCGTTGATTGAAACTTAATAACATGAAACGTGGGACTATACTAGGCATGTAATGGTCTTTATTTTAAACTATTTGTTAATGGGATCTGACATACTAGTATCATTGTCCAACAATAAATGACCACATGCTGAATTGTAAAATAATAAAGTATTAAGGCAATTGAATTGGGTAATTGAACTAAAGTCGATGATAACAATATAATGTAAATATTATTAGCCATACATGTCTAACAAAATTATAAAATTAATTTGAAATTATTATTAAACTTATAAGTTATTATTTATTTTAATTTGTTGGAATGAGGGAGTCTAACAAGTTATATTTGGAATATATTTTGGGTAATAATAATAATAATTCACTAATTGTACTTATTTATTATTTTGTTAAATTAGTTCGGACGGAAGGAATTTAACGAGTTATATTCGGATTATAATTTTGGGTATGACGTTGCTTAACTAAGGTACGGATTCTGTACTCTTTCAACGATACTCTTGTTAAATTTGATTTATTCGTTTGTTTTCTTATTTCGAATTATGTTATGATTTCACATAATTGTTTCATATGAAATAAATATATTAGTTTCATTTTGGAGTTGATACACATGACTCGTATTTGTACTCTTTGAATTAGGATATCATGTTTAGTATTTATTTTTGATAATTGTAGAAGCGATGCATGTATTGCTACCTTCTTTTTGAGACCTTGTGGCTATAATTTGATTTGGTTCAACATGTACATATAGAACCCTTTTGTTGGTATTATGTCGCGTGTGTTGTGACATAGTATTTTTGTTAAAATATACCGTAGGGTATACCTGAGCTATAACCAGCATGTGAAGTACCACTGAGCGTGTCGTCTTGGCACGAGAGGCATGACACTTTCCATGGCGGTGTGATTAGTCCACGGCGTCTCCGTTTTGGGCTCCGGAGGAAGTGGGCCATTTGGTGTTTTGTTGTGGAAGGAGTATGGGTTAACCCAAATTTTCTGTTCAGCGAATTGGTGATGTTGTGTCAAACACACCTATCCGATTTGCATACATTTGGATTCGCGGTCCAATGAGTGATTTGCCTGTGTGGCATTATTTTGGTTGCTTGTGTGGCATCATTTGACTTGCATGTGTGGCATCATTTGACTTACCTGTGTGACATTATTTTGACTCGCCTATGTGGCATTGTTTTGACTTGCCTGTGTGGCAATGTATATTTCTAAGCTCACTCGGTATGAAATTAAACTCAACCATTTGATTCAGCCTATTATTTCATTGTATTAGTTTTGTTTGTTTCTGTTCAGTTCAATTCATTGAGTTAGTTACTTCAGGTCGTTATTTCTTTACTCTTCTATTGGTTTCATCAATTCTGTTGATTCAGATATATTCCATTCAGATCTTTTGAGATTATATTTTGTCAGTATATACACTTGAGGTTTTGTTCAGTATTTTGTCTCAGATGATTTCGTATATCAATTGTTTATCTTTTGTATATCTCATATCCGTCTTTGAAGCGATTCCATTTACGTCTTTTTTTTTTTTTTAAATGAGGTTTGCGAGGGTGATTCGAAATTTAGTGTGATGATAGAGTTGCCTTTAATCATCTAGGTTGATTCGAATTTTAAGTTTTGATTATTTTGACTATGTTTGGAGAATTATATTTAGTACTTTATTAATGGATCACCATTATTAATATGTGAAGTCATTTGTGCTATGTTTATTTATTTTAAAATTCGTCGTGTTTTGCACGTGATTTTCTTTTCCTTTTCGGAAAGGCAGTGTTACAAGAGAAATTACAAAATTACAAGATAGAACTATTAGATAATTTTGTTACTCTCGTCTTTGATCTTTCATTTCATTTTATAGGCAAAACACAATAAAACAAATTCACAAAATAAGTACTAGACCAATGGTCTAATAGATAGCTTCTGACTTTAGTAATCATAATATTACAACATAAAGAACAATTTTACAAAAATAATACAAATTCGAGGGTCTTTTTTACATTCCGGTTCAAATTTCTCTCCTTAGTATCTCACCAATCGTGTCATGTCGCATCATGTTCATTGACCCTCTTGGCATCTTGACAGTGAGAGCTGGGACTAAGCTAAAATAATATTTCGGTAGGATCAAGATAGAGTACCTGTCAAAAATAATTTAGTATAATTTTAAAATATACTTATAATTTAAATTTTATACTTTTTATGTGAAATAATTTTTTGTATTATAATATAAACCCTTTACAATACACAAAGCAAATTAGAGAGGCCATATAATCTGATATTAACATAGCGATATTCAAAGTATGGGAATAGTGATAAATACGAATTTATACATATTTTAAAAAATTAAAATAACTCCATTATTTAAAATAGAAGAAGTACTTTCTTATTTTATTTTCAAAGAGTATTATATATATATTTCATAATTTTTTGAAAGTTGAAGGAAAAATATCAAAATTTTATAAATTTAAAATAAAAAATAAAAAATTCAGTGTAGCTCGACCCCTAGGCCTATGGTGGCTCCATCCTTGGGTGAGAGGGTCCTAGTCTCCTAGACTTTAAATTTAGTGGGTCCATCCCTATGGTCATGGACTTTAAAAGGGTCCTTAGTCTCCTAGATTTTAAATTTAGTGGGTCCATCCCTGGGTGAGAGGGTCCTGGACTTTAAATGTACACATTAATTTCCAGGGGATATTTTCTAAATTTAATTTTTTGATAATAAAATTTGATTTAAAATTCTAAGCTTGTAATTCAATATGTGCAGCAGTCAAATTTATTTTACATGGCACGTGGTACACGTTCAGAATACTCATTTTAATATTCTACCTCTAGGCCCCACATAACGAGTACAAATCCTCTGTTTCTAATTTTTCTGTCCCTTTTGTGTCTCTCTATTTATATTTTGACACATATTTTTTTATTTAATTTTAAAATCGATTGATATTAAATAAAAGATTATGGGTCAAAATATAAGTGGAGGGATACAATAAACTGGAGAATTGGAGACAAATGATGTCCTCTCCCACATAACAATGGGTTGACGGCTGACCCATGAAGCTGGATTTCTAATCTACTATCCGTATTTCCTATTCTCTTGGACGTGGACACTCATGAAAGACGAATCACACTCACCCATTTCTTTTTTTACTAAATCTCACTTTTTATATAAAGTATTATATATAGTATAATTTAGCTAATAAAGCTAAATTACAAATTGGAAATAAGAGTGGCAAGAATCATTCTTTACCGAGTTAGCAAGACTGTTCTCTCTTTTTTTCTTTGCTATATTTGATTTGGGAGAGAGAAAGAATAGTCGGTCTGTTTTACATAGTAATCCATAAGTCACTCAAAACAGTTCAAAATTCCATCTTTTGATGAGTTTCAGGTATATCATTTGCTATTTTACTCTCATTTGTTGTAATTAGTTAGTCAGTTGTAATTCATTTATTAGTTCATTCATGAGGGTTCTTGGTTCTTACTACTTTTTTGAAAATATGGCTTCTTCAAATAGAGATTCTTCTGTACTTTTTATTCTGAATAGAAACAATTCTATGTAAACAATCTATTTATGGGGTTACTTATTTGAAAGTAGAATAAACTAATGGGTAGTCGGAATATGGGACTTATTGTTTTTTGTGGAACTATTCCTGGTTTCCCATGTGGGTATCATTATCTAAGCATCCAAGTTGGTTTATTCTGGATTTTAGGTTCAGTTTCTTGTAATATGCTGTCTTTGGGGGTATAAAGCCTCGTATCTTAGGTTTAATCTTTGTTTTTTAATCTTGGGAATTGAAATCTACAGGACCCATGTTGAAAATATTGATGCTTATCTCTTTAAACTTTGTTCTATACAATTATCTGCTTATTTTTCATGCCAACTTCTGGAAACAGGTGTCTAATTTCTTGAGGAAATGCTAATCTGAGCTGAAGGATTAGTTAATCAGTTGATGGCTTTCTCTAAAATGGAGGGCCATGTACTTATGAGGTCAGCAATGTATATATTAGTTCTCTGTATGGGGGTTCCCATGGAAGTTATGGGTATCACCGGAAAGGCAAATAGTTCTTCTTCAAGACCAACTGTTGTCAATTTTGGAGCTCTTTTCACACTAAATTCAGTAATTGGAAGATCAGTGAAGCCGGCAATTGCAGCTGCCGTAAATGACGTCAATTCTGATCCAAGCATTCTCCAAGGAACAAAGCTGAACCTGATTTTGCATGATACGAATTGCAGCGGATTTATTGGCACTATTGAAGGTAATTATTCTGTATCAAATTCACAACAATGCACAGTTATATTCACTTAGGCTTTAACATGTAATGCTTTTGATATTGGGTAATCCCTTTAGTAAAGAATTGAAAAGCCTAATTCCCCATGTGTTGCACTTCAAAAGACTTCTCGTTCTTAGTATGAAGCAGCATATACATTTTTTTGGGTGTGAATAGCATGTCTTTCGATGCACATTTAATTCAATTGATCAATAGTAGATTTCTATTTCTGACAAAATTTTTCATGATTTATTATCATAATAGCATATTAATTTAGGTTTTCCATCTTTAGTCCTAGAATGGCACCGTGCTAAAGTTGCTCACATTGTCAAATACCACAGATTTGATTTATGATTATTGTCCTACTCCTTCGCATAGTCACCTGCTAGTATTATTTGCCTCATATTATCTATTGCTACCTACATTACTTAGGCTGCATGAACACTCTTTAGAGGCCAATGCATGAGTGTATGAGACAAATTGGATACAGACTCGCTGGGTGATGTGTCAGATGCTGAATAAAGACATGTACTATAATTTTTCCCAATTTTTTTCCTTGGACAAGCTCTGAAAAATTTATGGACATGCTCAGACACATTGCTTGACACACTTACAGAAATGGCTTTCTTTGGATAATTTAGAACCAACATGTTATTTCAGTAAAATTTTAAATGTATATGGTATTCAATGTGACCTGGGGTGTTGATGCTCTAATTTTTATAATCCAAGTGTCCTGTATATGTCTGTTCATATCCGAGTCTCAGCTCCGTGTCTGGACTTCTAAAGGTTTTACCATCTGTTGCATTAAATCCCTGCCAAACAAACTAAAAGTAGAGGGAGAAAGGAAAAAAATGGCATTATAGTTTTTTTTTTCTTCCCTGAATAAATCTATCGCAGCAGGATTCTAAAAGGATTGTTCGAAGCAGAAACAGATTCAATATATCAATTATATCAACTTTTTCCATTACTCTGGCACTCACCTTCAAAGTCCAAATTTATCTATTTTGACAACTTTATATCATTGATTCGTAACTTATCTCTGATTAACAACCCATTGCCATGAACAAGAATGAGAAATGATCCACTGACCTCTCTCTCTTTCCCTCCCTCATTCTAACTCTCTAGCTCTCATCAAAATGAAAGAGAGGAGGAAATTTTGACAAGCCATTCTTACTCATGTAGCTTTGCAGCTGATGGTGAATGATGTAGTCGCTGCAATCGGCCCACAGTCTTCTGGAATAGCTCATGTTATCTCCCATGTTGTGAATGAACTTCATGTTCCTCTCCTGTCATTTGGAGCAACAGACCCCACTCTTTCTGCTTTACAGTTTCCGTATTTCCTTCGTACCACACAGAGCGATTATTTTCAGATGAATGCAATAGCTGATCTGGTCGAATATTATAAATGGAGAGAGGTAATAGCCATCTTTGTTGATGATGAATATGGTAGGAATGGAATTTCTGCATTGGGTGATGCACTTGCAAAGAAACGTGCCACAATTTCTTACAAGGCTGCCATTACTTTTGGAGCTCAAAGAAGTGACATCAATGATTTGTTAGTTGGAGTAAACCTGATGGAGTCTCGGGTTTATGTTGTACATGTAAATCCCGACTCTGGTCTCACAATATTCTCTGTAGCAAAGCATCTTGGGATGATGACTAGTGGCTATGTTTGGATTGCTACAGATTGGCTTCCTGCTGTTTTGGATTCATCAGAATCAGTTAATCCTGAGACAATGGATCTCTTACAGGGAGTTGTTGCATTTCGCCATCACACCCCAGATTCTTATTTAAAAAAAAGCTTTTATACTCGGTGGAAACACATAAAAGAGAAGGAAACATTGAGATTCAATTCTTATGCACTCTATGCTTACGATACTGTGTGGTTACTTGCCCGTGCTCTTGATGTTCACATCAATGAAGGTGGAAATATCTCCTTCTCCTATGACCCCAAGTTGAAAGACACAAAAGGAAGTACACTACATTTATCAACACTTCGTATCTTTGATCAAGGCGATAAATTACTTGAGATACTTGCTTCAATGAACTTCACAGGTCTATCTGGTCAGATTAAATTTGATCAAGAGAGGAATTTGATTCATCCAGCATATGAGATTCTTAACATAGGCGGAACAGGGTCACGCAGAATAGGTTATTGGTCAAATTATTCTGGTCTCTCAGTCGTGACTCCTGAAATTTTATATATGAAGCCTTCAAACACTTCTGCCAGGGATCAACAGCTTTACAGTGCAATATGGCCAGGTGAAACTACCACAGCTCCTCGGGGATGGGTGTTCCCCAACAATGGGAAGCCTTTGCGAATTGCGGTACCTTATCGAGTAAGTTACATAGAATTTTTAACTAAAGACAAGGGCCCCATTGGGGTGAGAGGATACTGTATTGATGTCTTTGAAGCTGCAGTGGAACTGTTGCCTTATCCTGTCCCTCGCACATACATACTATATGGAGATGGTTTGAGAAACCCTAGCTTCAGCAATCTTGTGTATGAAGTTGCCCAAAATGTGAGTATCTAACTTCAAATTTAAATTTCCAAAAATGGGAAACAAAACTGTTTTGAATTCTTTATTGATGGTTGGGGACACAGGGTATTGCAAGTTACCCTGTAAATAGTCTAATGACATCTGTACAAATTACTGCAACCCCAGGCCCCCGACAAAAAAGGAGAAAACTAAGTGAAAAGAGAGAAGACATTGAGCATTTGTATGAAAGGCGTTATCAAGTTGAGTTGAGTTATGGATATATATACTTTAACATATATAATTTCTAATCAATTTTACTGGAATTTTATATTATTTTCTTATATTAAATTATTTATTTATTTCTCTCTCTTTTTTTAATCGTTTTTATCTTTTATCTTTTTTGTTTTTCTTCTTATCTTTCTGCGTTTAGTCTTTTACGCTTTCATATGGGATTCATTTTCAACCTATCCCAACTAGTTTGGGATAAAAGGTGTTGTTGAGTTTAATATAGAAGACCTTAAACATTTGTATGAACATTGAATATTCTCTATGATCAGCTATTTTTGTTCTAAAATTAATGTAGATATATATAAATACAATTTTTTAGGCTTGTTCGGGACAGTCTTTTTGATATATTGTTATAATTGCTTTACCGTCTAAGAGTTATGCCGAGACATTTGCTATTCTAATTATCTTGATTCGTGTCATTCTTCAGAATTATGATGCAGCTGTTGGGGACATTACCATCGTCACAAATAGGACAAGAATTGTGGACTTCACACAGCCTTACATGGAATCTGGACTTGTTGTAGTTGTTCCTGTTAAAAAAGAAAAATCTCCTGCTTGGGCTTTCCTCAAACCATTTACTTGGGAAATGTGGGGCGTCACTGGTTCTTTCTTTCTTTTGGTGGGAGTCGTCGTTTGGATTCTTGAGCATCGGATGAATCATGAATTCCGTGGTCCACCTAGGCAACAACTAATTACTGTCTTTTGGTTAGTATCTGTCCTGATTTGATATCCATTGATGTTGGTAGATACTGCATGACATCTACTTTGCTTTAGGTGTTGGGACATATATACTAATTTGGGATTCAATCTTGCAGGTTTAGTTTCTCAACAATGTTTTTTGCACACAGTACGTAGCTCATGCCCCATCTGTTGAGCTTTTTTTACATCTTTAATCTTTTCCTTATTTTCCAATTTTTTTCTCATGGATTTTCCTGTGAATATCTGTGATATTGAGGAAATATTGCTTGAAGTTTCTAAACTTCTTCCTTGCTTGGAATCAATGCAGGAGAGAACACCGTTAGCACTCTGGGACGCTTGGTGCTGATCTTATGGCTCTTTGTGGTGTTAATTATAAATTCAAGCTACACAGCTAGTTTGACATCAATCCTCACAGTGCAGAAGCTGTCATCACAGATTGAAGGGATAGACAGCTTGATCTCAACTAACGTACCAATTGGAGTTCAGGATGGATCATTTGCATATAATTATCTGGTTAATGAACTCAGCATAGCTGAGTCGAGGCTCAGAGTTTTGAAAACCCAGGATGATTATGTCAATGCCCTTCATAAAGGTCCAAAATATGGTGGCGTAGCAGCAATTGTTGACGAGCTTCCTTATATCGAGCTCTTCTTGTCCAAGGTCAACTGTGAATTTAAGACAGTGGGACAGGAGTTCACAAGAAGTGGATGGGGATTTGTAAGTACCTTCATCTGAAAAACTAGTATTTGGGGCTAATCCAAACCTTTTGTTACCGAGATTGTGCATAGATATCTGCAAAAACTAGTACATATGAAACTTGCTGGATGCTGCCAATTTTTTTAAAGCTAAATAGCATAATGATTTTATATCAGATTTAAGTCTAGTAAATTCTCTTATTCAGATAACTTACATTTTAAGTTTTTTTTCCCCTTCCCCGTACACAGATCAAATTGACAATATATAGTTGAACTGTTTTTATGTTGTAGTAACAGTTTTGTTAAATTATTCGCAAGTTCTGAGTCAACATTTCCCTTTACTCAGGCATTCCAGAGGGACTCTCCTCTTGCAGTTGACTTATCAACTGCCATTCTTCAACTTTCTGAAAATGGAGATCTACAAAGAATCCATGACAAATGGCTTTCGAAAAATGCTGCATGCTCTTTACAAAATAACCAAGTTGATGATAGCCGGCTCTCTCTCACCAGCTTCTGGGGTTTATTCCTCATCTGTGGCATCGCATGCTTCCTTTCTCTTACTGTGTTTTTCTGTAGGGTTTACTGCCAATACCGCAGATTTATTCCAGAAGATGAGGAAGATGGGATTGAAGACCCTGGATCTTTAAGGTCTTCTAGACGTCCTACTCGTGCCACTAGCTTCAAGGAATTTGTTGATAAGAAAGAAACCGAGATCAAGGAGATCAAGGAGATGCTCAAGCGAAAGAGTAGTGATAGCAAGCGGCCAGGCAGCCAAATCTCAGATGGGCAACCCAATTCACCTTCATAAGTAAATTTTTTGTTTTGGATGGTGCTTTGGTCCAATGATTCTGCATTTGTATATGATGAACACAATCTCATATGCTTTTAATTCCTCACTATTATACCAAATTTTAGAGAAATTAGAATGAGAATATATGCATACAGTTATGGTAGAATGATATTTTGTGGAGTATTATAGACAGTTTTATTTCCCTCTTCATTTTTTTAACAAACAATGTCATTGTCACCGGAATAGCAAGTGATTTTGGTGCTGGCTGGGTTATATTTTTGTTCAATTTTTGGGAACCCCGAAATAGGAAGTGATTTTGGTGCTGGTCGTATTATATTTTTATTGAATTTCGAAACCTTTTTCTGTCATTGCATATTGCATGTCATGGGAAAGAACTTAAAAACTTGTTGGGAAGAGTGAAGAAAAGGGAGTAGTTTAATATGGTTTAAAATGATGATTTGTGTTTTTCTTTTTTGCAGTCCAAAAGACAAATATGTTAAAATTGTAATATGTTACAAAAGATAAAATAATTACAAAAAATAAACTTAAATAGTAATTCTTTCAAATAAAATTACAGGTAATCAAGAAAAAATTGTCAATCATAGCAACAATGCTAGTGGACTTGGCAGATATTGACCGGAGCCTGTCCAAGTTTCGCTCCTCAACCCAAAATAAACCCGGAAGTGGTTAGTATGAAATTAGCTTTGGTTAATTGATCAATATAGTGTTGACACACATGTCGGGAGGTGATTACTCTATTTACGTGTCAGTATTGTATTGGTCAATTAATCAACTTACTATGAAGTTAACTTCATAATAACCGGATCCAGTAAACTGTGACGCCCCCAAAATAGGTATACATCACCCATTCTGAGTTGTCAATAAACAACTACAACTTTATTATTACAACAATAAAATTGTGAGTTTGTATACAAATATTATCTTCTAGACAATATCTATACTCAGATAAATCCTCATCACATTTATTGATACATTATTTTACAAAAATGGTGAGGACTACTAAACAACTCTCTCTAGAACTTTCATTCCATACCAAATTGCGTCGTGCATTATATTCTCGCCTCCACGAGAAAAATGGAACAAAAAAAAAGGGTGTGATTTCAATTAGCCACCAAAATAAAAGAATATTATGACTAAGATAATATACAACAAATTATCGTTAGTCTTCAATGAGGAAAAATCTAATAGAATCTGATAGACAACAAACTTTAAATCAATATTCATAATGAAATAATAATTCATTAGAAGAGTTAAGTAGAGAATGCAAACTACTATCTTTATGTATGAATTTAAAAGTTCATCGTCTATCTTTTATCCTCGTAACATCAATCGATATATATCTGGAATCAAATATTTATCTTTTGCACTACTTCTGCCAAAGATATTAATCAATCGGTCGTGTTCATCTCAACACTGTTCATCTTTTGCACTTCTGGCCAAAGATATTCTTCAGAAATTATTCATCTGCACTTCTGGCCAAAGATATTCAATAATATCATCATTTAAGGCGAGGATGATGAAAAATATTTTTAAAAAAGCGAATCTAGTGAAACAAAATGATGAGGATTAAGGATTAAGGATTCGTACTTTGTTTTATCCATGTCCAAAAATACCTCAAAAATAATTATAGTGGTGTAAAATTCAAGAATGATCAAAACATGGATACAATCAAAAATTAGTATCCGAATAGATATTTTGACAAAAGAAATTTTTCATTTTTCGATGAATAGTCTTAGTATTAAGTGAATAATCTGAGTATCGTGAATAAACAATAGTATATGTGAATAGTAACTCAGAACACCAAAAGTTCTAAATTTGATAAAAACTTCAGATCGATATTTCAACATAATGATATTGAAGAAATAATATCATTCTGAAAAAAATAATATCCTTTACCTCACAATGAAAAAGATCTTCTAGTTGAAAACAGGATATAGGTATGACTTGAACTTTGCAATAGTATAGCAATACTCAAAGTATACTAAAAATACTCACAAGAATAAACTCGATAATATAGAGAGAAAAATTAGATTTACGGTGTAATTTTCAATTCTAACCAAGACCCTATTTATAGGAAATTGCTTATAACACCAAAGCAGAAAATTTAATTTAATATTATTATATATATCAAAATTCTCACGCCACTCTTGAAATCTGATTTCATTTCAATAAGCACATGCCACCTTCTAGAAAAAGTAAGAAAAAACGTTTTTCTAATTTAAAATAATTTAAACTTCCAAAAATCAATTATTTTGAACTTGAACTTCAATAATTCACAATAAATAGCCCTTTTGTCGGAAAATTTGAATCTATAAATTTTATAGGAAATTCAATTCTCTACAACTTTGCAGAAGAAAGTTTTTCCAAATTCCAAATAGGAATTAACCGAAATCCACAAGCAGACGATTTTCTGACTATAATCAAATTTCGATCGATAAATGGGGTCCATTTGACATGTTTAACATGTTTTAAACATTTATTGCAACAAAAATACTCTTCCTCCTCGTGATACTCATATATCCCACATTCGTTGTAAAAATATCACCATTATTATATTATTAAAATATAATAATATATTTAAATGAATTATTTTATCGAAAAAGATAAAATTTCAATTTTCAACAATTGTCACATTAAAAATTTTCTCCATCTATATCCACATAAAATTAATATTTTTCTCATCATATGAATCAATAATTAATTATTCACAAATAATATTACTGATTCACAATATTGACAACTGAGAAGGTTCAGGAAGAGGGGCTTTCAATAAGAATTTCTCCTTACTAGCGCAGCAATTAGGTGACCAAACCTCTCCTTAGATGAGAACTTTCTAGACATTGCCAATAATGTTATCTAATAATATTATTAGGATAATATGAATTATTGCTTCGATAATGAAAAATCTTGTGTAATGACAATTATTAAAACAACAAACAATATAAAATATCAACGCGGCAATTATTAAATCAATAAAATAAAATATTGATCGGTTAATTATCGTAACCATTATTAGTAGTGCCTTCTTACGTAAGAATCAATAATTGGTGCAATACAAGGTATCTTCTTGTGTGTTAACCAAGAGTATTTTAATAGTATTAACTTGATAGCAACTACGTAGTTATTTTTAAACAACTTATATTTGCGTTTTCTTCATCCAATTGCTTTTAGTTATGGGGCCCACACATGCATTTCTGCTTGTGCGTCAAATGCGAATATTCCCCGATAGTCACGAATATTCCACGACTAAGCGAATATTCCCAAACAATGATGAATATTTTATAACCACTTGCTTATTTTGAAATATTTGCGTATTTTACCCATAACTATCCACATTAATCAAATCAACCCTTACTATTTCAAAATAATAAATAGAAAATTAAATTTCATTAATAATAAGTTGGGGTCTTACAACCTCCCTCCTTATGAAATTTCGTCCTCAAAATTGACGTGACGTACACGGTGTTTGAAAAAGGTGAGGATACCTCGCTTTCATTTTCGTTTCCAATTCGGGTCATTTCCTCTATAGCATGATTCCTCCACAAAACTTTAACTTGTGGTATGATCTTTCTTGGCGTAGGACATACTCCTTCCTATCCAAGATCTTGACAGTACCTTCTCATACATTAAGTCTTGGCTATTTAAATAGGTTCTAACTCTATAACTTGGTTCGGGTCTTTCACATATTTACGAAGTAAAGATATGTGAAACACATTATGAACACGAGACATACTCGGAGGTAACGCAAGTCTATAGGCTACATTTCCTACTCGGTCAAGAATTTGAAATGGACCAATAAATCGTGGATTGAGCTTTCCTCTCTTCCCAAATCTTGTAACTCCCTTCCGTGGAGCAACTCGCAACAAATACATGATCCCCTATACTAAATTCAACGTCCTTTCGATGAAGATCCGCATAACTCTTTTGTCGATCTTGTCTGCCGTTTGTATCGTCGTTGTCGAATCATTTGGATCTTTTCGGTGAGTCATACGCGTCTTAACTCGGGGTCCCAACAATGTTGCTTCACCCACCTCATCCCAACATATTGAGAAGCGACACTTTCGTCCATATAATGCTTCAAATGGAGCCACACCTATATTTGCACGATATTTGTTGTTGTAGGAGAATTCCACTAATGGTAAATACTTATCCCAAGCGCCCTTGAAGTTTAGGACACGAGTCTTAATAGATCTTCAAGAGTTTGAATAGTCTCTCTCGATTGTCCGTCCGTTTGAGGATGGTATCTTGAATCAATCAGATAAATAAATCCGTGCCCATAGCTTTTTGCAAGCTAACCCAAAATCTTGAAGTGAATCTTGGGTCACGATCCAAAACTATGGATCTTGGCATGCCATGTAACCTCACAATCTCATTTACATATATCTAGCAAGGCGTTCGAGGAATAAGTCTCCGTGTCGGCAAGAAATGAAAGCGGACTTGGTTAATCTATCAACAATAACCCAAATAGCATTGATGCCTTGAGAAACCGTAGGAAGACAATGAATGAAATCCATGGTAATGTGTTCCCACTTCCATTTAGGAATCTCAAGTGGTTATAGCGGACCCTTAGGTACTAGATGCTCTCGCCTTTACACGTTGACAAGTTAAACACATTGAGATAAACTTTGCAATCTCTCTCTTCATATTGTTCCACCAAAATGTATGTCGAAGATCACGATACATTTTAGTACTTCTAGGATGGATTGCAAATGGTGTATTGTGTGCCTCCATCATAATCTTGTACTTCAAATCAGTCGTTAAGGACACAAAGTGCAGGTGGACTCAAGTATTCCTTCTTCATCAATTCTCGCGCTTAGGAATAGCTCCTTCTTGTACTTTCTTCTTCATACGCATCGCATTCTCGGATTCGGTGGCTTGAGCAACCTTAACTTTTTCTATTAAAGTTGGCTCTGTCGTATACTTGACATCATCGCACTCATTCTCGCATATGATCTTCTACTCAACGCGTCGCCTACCACGTTCGCTTTTCGGGATGGTATTGAATAGTGTGGTTGTAGTCTTTCAATAGCTCGAGCCAACGTCATTGTAGCATGTTGAGTTCTTTTGAGTGAAGAAATATTTAAGGCTTTTATGGTGCGAATATATCTCCACTTTCTCCCCATATAGATAGTGCCTCCATATCTTTAAGCGAAGCTTATGCTTTGCTTAACTCTAGATCATGAGTAGGATAATTCCTCTCATATTCTTTAAGTTGTCGCGAGGCATAGGCTATGACTTTTCACGTTGCATGAGAACACATCCTAACCCTTTGCCGAAGCATCATTTGTAGATAACAAATCCATCCGAACTAAATGGTATTGTTAGAATAGATGCACCGAAATAAGTCTCCTCTTAATCTCTTGGAAACTCTTCTCGCATTCTTCGCTCTAAGCGAATTTTGTATCCTTCCGAGTTATGAGTTAATGGAGTAGCGATTCGAGAAAACCCTTCCATGAATCTCGATAATAACCAACTAGACCGAGTAAAGCTACGTACTTGATCCACCGAACTTGGTTGCTCCAAACTTTGTATTGCTTCAATCTTCGGGTCCACGGATACTCCATGTTTTGACACCACGTGCCCAAGAAATGCTACTTCCTCAAGCGAACTCGCATTTCTTCAATTTGGCATATAGTTTGTTTTCACGAAGCCTTTGGAGTACCAAACTTCAAATGGTGCTCATGATCTTCACGACTTTTAGAATATATGAGGATGTCATCAATAAAGACAACAACAAACCCGATCCAAATATTCCTTGAATACTCGGTTCATCATATCCATGAAAAGCATAGGAGCATTAGGCGGTCCGAAAGACATGACTAAGAATTCATAATGCCCATCTACCGAAGTTTCAAGGCGTCTTTGGAATATCCTCGATTCTAATCTTGGTGATGATATCCGAAGCGAAGATCGATTTTTGAAAAGAATTGTGCCCCTCAGAATTGGTCAAACGAGTCATCAATACGAGGTGAGGATACCTATTCTTGATGGTGACATGGTTCGATTCAGATAGTCAATACAAAGTCCCATACTCCCCGTCTTTTTTCTTTACTGAATAAAACAGAGCACCCCGAGGAGATGTACTAGGGCCGAATGAAACCGATGTCCAACAATTCCTCGTAGTTGGACCTTTAACTCTGAAGTTCAATAGGAGCCATTCGATATGGGGTTTTAGAAATGGGCTTTGTGCGGGTTCAAGATCAATAAAGAATTCAACTTCACGTTCGGGGGTACACCAGAATTTCTTGAAATACGTCGGGAAAGTCAATAACAATAGGAATATTATTCAAATTTGGCGTGTCTTTATTCAAATCCATAACATGGGCTAAGAAAGCTTGACATCCGTTTTTCAATAAGCGAATAGCTTTATGATTAGATATGGCGTTGATTGATTTTAATGGTTTAGTTGCTTGAATTGCATACAACAGGTTGGTTAGGAATATGAAAACTAACAACCTTACTAAAAACAATCAATTTTGGCATGATGAGTAGTTAACCAATCAATCCCTAAAATAACATCAAAAGCAAGTATCTTTAAAGAGATAATGTGGCGCCCCAAAATTAGGTATCGTCACCCATCTTGGGTCGCCACTTACATGGTGCAATTTAAATACAACTTACTAATATAAGCGTAGGTACAATATCGACATAAAGCATGAGTTTGAATACAAATATTGTCTACTAGATATTATACAAACTCAAAAGGAGTCCTCATTACAATTATTATCACACTATTTCACGAATAGTGAGGACTACTAATGCTATATCCTCTACGGACCATTACTCCGTTCCCAGACTCGTCGTCGGCCTATATTCTCATTTCAAGAGAAAACGGTGAAAGAAAGGGTGAGCTCAACTAGCCCGATTAGAAATATTATAACTAAGATAATGCGAGAATAAATTATCAATAGTCTTCAACAATGTTAAAGCGATAAAATACAATAGACAACCGGTTTTAGCTCGGTGATGAATACGCAATCCATTAAAAGAGTCAAGTAGAAAATAAAGTCTAATATCTTTTAGGTTTTAAAAGGTTTTCATCAATTTTATCACTAAGACTCGGTTTAATGAATAAACCACAATATCTAATCATCCCTGTACCACGGTCGAGGATTTTCATCAAATTATCAATGGTCATGACTATACCGAATCACCTGGTCATAATCATACCAAAAACTATCCATCACATGACATTACAGCCACCGAGGACTTTTATCACATCATTTATAACAAGCCGTGATTATACTAGAATGATCCACAGTCATAATCATACTAAGTTCATCAATGCACGTAAGCCAAAGATAACATAATATAACATGAGGATGATGACAATGACATAATAATTCAATAAAACAAGTTCACGAATTAATTTATTCGAGGAACTAATAACGTCCAAATTGTCAACATGATCTTTGCTTTGTAGAGTAAAATTCAAGAATGATCGAGAATAATATTTCCATGAAAAGATCTTTGGATGAAACGCAAATTTCAAGAATATTCTACTAATTTCATGGAGTATAGAAGTCAAAGTTTTAACCATTTGGGTATAATAAAGAATGGAATAACAAAGGAAATCACCGTGCATGCGGTACTTGCCATGTAAGCGAGTTATTCCAATGAATAATAATAATGAGAACCGGTCGGTGAAATTCACACCGCAAGCGAGGATGTTCAACGAGAATAATAAAGATGGAACGGATCCGGTGTAAAACACACGAGATAGGATATTCCAACGAGAATGATAAAGGCGGAACGGTCCGGTGTTAAACACACGCATGGATGTTCCAATGAATAATAATAAAGATCGAACCAGTCAGGTGTAAAAACACCTGCGATGAGGATGTTCAGCGAGAATAATAGAAGAATGTCACCAAGTATAGGGTAAACCACATTATCTGATTATGTATAGGGTATCTGGCGATATCTGAGTTATTCAATGAATAATAATAAAAATGGAATATGAGAGGATTTCACCAAGTATAGGGTATCTGGCGTATACTGAGTTATTCAATGAGAATAATAAAGAATGGAATAATGAAGTTCTCTTCATGAATAAGAAAGAATAACACCCCTTATGGGTACAACAAATAATATCCCTTACCTTAGAAGAATGAATATTGGAAAAGTGAAGTAATGAATACTTTTCTTCTTTCTCTATAGTTTCTCTCTACAGAGTTTGATGAATGAATTGTAAGAAATAATGAAGGAATGAGAGCTTTATTTATAGAAAAACTAAGGGTGGCTCTTGGTCTTAATGAAGGGTCAAAATGACTCTTGGTAATATTGAAGAGACAACTACTATTATTTTGAAGGGGTAATTAACCCTTGGAACAATCAAGAGGCGATTAACTCTTGGTAATATTGAAGGACAACTACTATTATTTGCGAAGGGGTAATTACTATTCATAAAGGTAAATACTATTGATGAAGAGACTCTTAGATGATGACATATGGGCCCCCATAAAATAATCAAACTTACCACAAACGCCTCATAATGAGACTCTTTATATACATCAAAGATTGAATAAATATTACCATAAATCATTTTATTTTTAATCAACACATATTTAATCTTTCAACAATCATTTATAACTTGTCGTCTCAATAATATAACGGGATAAATAATGTTTTAGTCATCGACATCTTTGGGGTAGGTTTTCATTTTGGTAGCAAAGAAACTTTTTTATTACAATCAATTCATCAGATCTCACATATTACAAAATAGTCATTAATTTTACTTTTAGTCAAAATCGAATGAAATCGTGAGTGACGTGATGATCGTGCAATAATAATAATAATAATTCCAAAACTAATAATAATAATAATTTCAAAACTAATAATAATAATAATAATAATAATAATAAAATTTCAAAATAATAATAAAATACTAATAATAATAATTTCAAAATAATAATAATAATAATTTTAAATAATAATAATAATTTGTTTTTTTATTTTCATGGAGAATAAAAATGATTTGTCAAATTTACCCTTACTAAAATAATTTAAATTAATAAAATAATGTTTTTAAAATAATTTGTCAAATAACGTTTTTAAAATAATAATAATTATTATGTATTTAAAATTAACGCGTTTTTTAAAAAGAAATTATGTTAAAAATAATGTTTTTAAAATTCTATTTTTAAAAAGTCTGCATTTTTAAAAAAAAAATTGATTTTTAAAAATAAATTTTTTACAAAAATTAGCGTTTTCATTTTAAAATTACGTATTTTTATAAAAGTACATTTTTCAAAAAATTCTATTTTTAAAAAAAGAAATTAAAATTTACGTATTTAAAAAGAAATTAAAATTACGTATTTAAATTACGTAATTTAAAAATTCAAGTATTTAAAAAAGAAATTAAAATTTTCGTATTCAAAAAAGAATTAAAAATTACAGTATTTTAAAAAGAAATCAAAAAATTCGTATTTAAAAAGAAATTAAAAATTATGTATTTAAATTACGTATTTTAAAAATTACGTATTTAAAAAAGAAATTAAAAATTCAGATTTAAAAAAGAAATCAAAAATTCAGATTGAAAAAGAAATTAAAAATTACGCATTTTAAATTACGTATTTAAAAAGAAATTAAAAATTACATATTTTTCAAAAAGTCGTTTTTAAAAAGAATTTTAAAATGTTAGTTTTTTAAAAATGTTACTTTTTTTAAAAGCTGATTTTTTAAAAAACAATTTTTTTATAAAACAAACTTTTAAAAAATAGAATTTTAAAAAACATAATTTATTTAACATAATTTCTTTTTAAAGAACCTTAATTTTAAATTGTATTTTTTATTATTATTATTATTATTATTATTATTATTATTATTATTATTATTATTATTATTAGTTTTGGAGTCAACTTAAGCAAGATTTTAATTTAAGCAAAAAATTTCTAATTTTGAAGTCCACGTAGTGAGAAAAATATTTTTAATTTTTGCAGTCAAGATTAAAATTAGTTTTTTGAATGAAAAATCGAAACGAATGACCATTTTGTAAGTTTTGAAAGTACAGGTTATTCGATTGTAACAAAAAAAGTTTTGGTAACTACAATGAAAATCGGACCAAAGATCTGATGACCAAAATCTTATTTATCCCATAATATAACATATTATATGGATGATAATTTGTGACAATAATTGAATCAATAATATAAGAGATATGATGCGAAAGATTCATTGTAGTAATAATTGAGTATAGCTAAGTGACTTCTCACGTAAGCATCAATAATCAATACTGCAGTGTGCTACTACGCAACCACGCCAGACATCGCACTTTTACTACCGGGTGTAGTTCAGCGGTTTTAACGGTAGAACCTCTGTCGTTATTTTTATAGAAAGATAATTTTATCGTTTTCTAACTACGACAATACTTCCGTTGTGGGGTCCACCACTGATTGAGTCGTCGTACGAATATTCTCCGACAAAAAGAATATTCCCCGACCAAACGAATATTTTAAAACAACTTGCTTACTTTGCAAAATTTATAAATATTACCCACAACTATAACATTATATCAAATTTATTCCATAATATTCAAAAATAATATTTATAGAAAAAATTCATCTTTATTTATAAAAGCTGGGGTCTTACAACCTCCCCTTCTTATGAAATTTTGCCCTCGAAATTAGGGTACGTACCTGATATGATAAAAGAGGTGGGGATACCTTGAATACCTTTATCGTTAAAAATATTAAATTCATCTTCTAATCCTAGGTAAAGATATTCATTAACAATTCATCTTTGCACTACTGGTGCCAAAGATATACAAACTGTAAAACCAATAATCTTTGAGACGCGACTTAATAGTATCACGACCACGAATTATCCATGCACCTTCGCCAAGGATATTCGTGTTTTCAATCTGATCCATGATTATACCGAATAATCCTTGGTCATAATCATACCAAGTCTATCAATGCACTTCTGACCAAAAATGACTTTTACCACATCCATGAATTAATATTTCATTGCTAAGACTCATTTCAATAATTAATCCATATCATCGAATCATCCCGCACTACGTGCCAAGGATATTCATTAGTATCACGACCACGAATTATCCATGCACTACTACCAAAGATAATCGTGTATTCATTAGTATCACGACCACAAATTATCCATGCACTACTACCAAAGATAATCGTGTATTCATTAGTATCACGACCACAAATTATCCATGCACTACTACCAAAGATAATTGTATATTCATTAGTATCACGACCACAAATTATCCATACTACTACTACGAAAAGATAATCGTGTATTCATTAGTATCACGACCACAAATTATCCATGCACTACGGCCAAAGATAATCGTGTTTTCAATTACGGTTATGATTATAATAGAACAATCCTCGGTCATAATCATACCAAGTCCATCTATGCACCACAGCCATGAGATGACTTTCAACATAATATAAACATGAGGATAATGATATAAAAATCAATCAAATGAGATAAAGGATAAATATTAAACATTTATAATATAATTTATCCAGGATTCAAGAATATCCCCATGTTATCAATCACTTAATAATCTCATAATCTAATATCATTAATATTATAATAATATTTTAATCACTTCTTAAATTTATAAACAATTTATCTCAATTGTTTACGCTTTACCATATAATGCATTTAATCATTCAAAAATGCCATACTCATACGATATCATCACCAATTATCAAATCCCTCATCAAAAAAAATATGCATATACTCTATATAGGATTCTCTAGCCATAAAATCCTATTTTCAACTTTGTTACTTCACATAACATATTTAACTCATATGTTCGTAACTAAACTATTTTCATGAAAAATACCAAATCAGTCCCAAAAATATTTCTTTTCTGGGATTTAGCATAATATAGTCCCATAATGAAAATATATTTTTCTCAGAATTTTTAAAATTCATTTACTATTTTTCAAAAATCAATTTCTAATTAATTCCTTAAGAAATTTGCTACCTCAAGTTTAACTCCAGAAATTCCCAAATCTTGGCAGGACCTTACACATGTTAATGTGAGCCTCCAGTTTAAATTTCATGGTCATCGGAGTTGTAGAACTCCGGTTATAGCATTTTTTGTCAAAAAATCCTAAATATTGAAATGGTCATAACTTGTTCATTTTAAGTCAGAATGAGCTCATTTTTGGACAGGAGGTACTTTATAACATATATTTTCATGTCCCAAAAGGCCAGAATTTTTCACATAAATTTAGTGGCCGAAACAGCCCTTACAAAAACGTGGCGCAGCACTTTTTGGACATTTGAAGTTTTGACTCCTTTGCTAAAATCAGTCCACACGAAAATCTACAACACCTTTTTCATTGATTCTACTTGGATTAGTTAGGTAACTCATAGATCTAACTCTAGGACTTAACCACACTCAAAAATTCAAAATATAATAGGAGATTTGGTCAATTGAATTTTATATTACGTTTTTCACCAAAATCTAGTTTTTAACTCCTTGTGATTTTTAAGAAATTTCATGTTTTCACATACTAACCAACATAACTCATCACAACACTTACTAATACCACGTATACCCATGATTTTCATTAGTCCAATGCTTTTATTATGACTTTCATCATAAACCACGTAAAGCTATTCATTTTAGTTGAAGAAATATTTGAGGGTTTAAGAAATGGGTTTTATCTTTGGGGTCAATCTGAAATTCGATTTCACGCTCTAAGTAGGCTAAGAAGTCTTCAAGAATACGCCAGAAATTTATTAATAATAGAAATATCATTCAAAAGCGTGACTCTCATCCAAGACTTGGATAAGACGTCACATTGATACCAACTGTGATTTCTATCCCTTAACCTAGATAGCACCTCACAATGATACCTATAAACTTGTCATCTTCATTCACGATGTCGCCTACTGAAAGTCGGCCCGGTGCATTCCACACAAGGAAGTCAACAACGAAAGGTTCGGGGCTCTTTACTTATGGCTTGATATGACAATAATTGACTTTAGTAGTTTGGTTACTTGAATTCGCACAACAAGTTGGTTATGAATATAAAAACTAACAACCTTACGAAAAGCATGATGAGTAGTTAACCAATTGATTCCTAAAATCACATCAAAGGCAAATATTTTCAAAAAGATAAGATCAACAGGTAACGTGAAAATGTTTATTTGAATCAAACAAGATTTAAAAATAGTAGCGGTAACGAAGGCTCCTACTAACGAAGTTTCAACCAATAAGTCAAAGTTTAACTTCTTCGGAGTCAAATTTAAACGTTGAACACAACTAGGTGAAATAAAAGAGTGGGTAGAGGCGGTATCTAACACGGTATAGACTTCGCAAGAGCTTATGATTAACTTACCCGTGATAATTTTATTCGGGTTCCTCGTCACGAGAAAAACGCTCTCTTAAACTACAGGCTTTGGTTTATGCGGGAATGACCTTTGGTGCCTCCATCCTAGTTGAATTTGTCTTTGGTAAACGACAAAATCGAGCTAAGTGACCTTCTCTTCTACAATTATAACATGCTTTGGACGGCATGACGCAGTTCGGACTGATGTGTCCCTCTCCTCCGCATTTGAAGCATATGATAGGTGGTCTTTCTCCTTCCTTAACAACGGGTGCTGGTGCTGACGTCTTTCCATCATTGTTGAATCTCCTTTTCTTGAAATGTCCATTCTTATTGCTTTGACCACGATTACCACCGAAGTGGTTACCATATCGACACATTGATTCCTCCACGCTTGTCGTCACCGCTCGATGACTACTCTCATTGGTATTATAATTTTGTTTACCGCTCTCTTTTAGTTGCGTTGACTCGTTATCGCGCTCCACTAAGCGAGCCCTATTTACAACATCCGAATACAAACACGGTTTATGAGAACTAAGATGTTGACGTATCTCCGCTTCAAACCTCTTAAAAACATTCGCGCGCCATTCTCTCTTCATTATCCACCAAGTGGGGACTGAAATCGTGATAACTCGCAAATTTTGCCTCGTATTGCGACACGGTCATATTGTTTTGTTCCAACTTGATAAACTCCACCTCCTTCGTGTGGCGAATACTTTGGGAAAGTATTTGTCGTTGAATGCTCTGGAACTTCTCCCAAGATATCTTGAGACTGATGGGTTGAGTACGTTTACCGATTCCCACCGATGTCGCCTCTCCAGCGCAACATAAAAGGCGACAAAGGGAACCTTTTGCTCCTCGGAGCATCCCAAGACATCAAATATCTTGGTAATCTGCTTTATCCATGCTTCCGCCGGAAGTGGTTTTGGCTCTCCCTTAAACTCCCGGTGGTCCCAGCTCCTTGAATTGTTTAAGCGGACCGCCGAGAGAGTTTTTCGTGTTTCCACCTACGTTTTGGATGTAAGTCGCTTACGCTTTGATGTTGCATGAATTCTAAAACCTCTTAAACGCGTCTGGTCGTCGTTCGTTAATTGATCGGTGTTGTTGTTTACGGGAGGATTATCGCCATCCTGTTGCACATTGTCTCGATTATTGATCTGTGGAAAATCAGCGGTCTCCGTGCTCCATTCTATTCTCAACATTCTCGGATGCCATTTTCAAACACCGCCACAAAATTAACATGCAACATATTATCACTATACTACGTCAAGACCAATCAAATACCAAATAAACTTAGGTAGGTCATACTAGCGAAGGAATTCCCTATCTCTCCCTCCTAGTTCTAGTCTCACATCTTAGCGGGATCATATCCCTAAGCTCTAATACCAATCATGGACGCCCCCAAAATTAGGTATACGTCACCCATCTTGGGTCGCCACTTACATGGTATGTAATTTAAATACAACTTATTAATATAAGCATGCCGTGTACAATACGACATAAACTATGAGTTTGAATACGAGATATTGTCTACTAGATATTATACAAACTCAAAAGGAGTCCTCATTACAATTATTATCACACTATTTCACGAATAGTGAGGACTACTAATGCTATCCTCCGGACCATTACTCCGTTCCCCGACTCGTCCCGGCTATATTCTCATTTCTCAAAGAAAAACGATGAAAGAAAGAAAGGGTGAGCTCAACTAGCCCGATTAGAAATATTATAACTAAGATAATGCGAGAATAAATTATCAATAGTCTTCAACAATGTTAAAGCGATAAAATACAATAGACAACCGGTTTAATGCAATGGAATACGCAATCCATTAAAAGAGTCAAGTAGAAAATAAAGTCTAATATCTTTTAGGTTTTAAAAGGTTTTCATCAATTTTATCACTAAGACTCGGTTTAATGAATAAACCACAATATCTAATCATCCCCGTACCACGGTCAAGGATTTTCATCAAATTATCAATGGTCATGACTATCTTAGAATCACCCACGGTCATAATCATACCAAAAACTATCCATCACAAACATTACAGTGCCAATCGAGGACTTTTATCACATCATTTATAACAAGCCGTGATTATACCGAATGATCCTCGGTCATAATCATACTAAGTTCATCTATGCACGTAAGCAAAGATAACATAATATAACATGAGGATGATGACAATGACATAATAATTCAATAAAACAAGTTCACGAATTAATTTATTCAGGAACTAATAACGCCCAAATTGTATCAACATGATCTTTGCTTTGTAGAGTAAAATTTAAGAATGATCGAATAATATTTCCATGAAAGATATCTTTGGATGAAATGCAAATATCAAGAATATTCTACTAATTTCATGGAGTATAGAAGTCAAAGTTTTAACCAACTGGGTATAATAAAGAATGGAATAACAAAGGAAATCACCGTGCATGCAGTCAGATGCGCATAGAGCGAGTTATTCAACAGAATAATAATAATGTAACGTGTCGTGAAATTCACACAAGCGGGATGTTCCAACCGAGAATAATAAAGATGGAACGGTCAGATCCGGTGTAAAAACACACGATAGGATATTCCAACGAGAATGATAAAAGCGGAACCCGGTCGGTGTAAAACACACGTGACGAGGATGTTCCAACAGAATAATAATAAAGATGGAACCAGTCCGGGTGTAGGTAAAACACATGGATGGATGTTCCAATGAGAATAATAGAAGAATGTCACCAAGTATAGGGTAAACCACGATTATCTGATTATGTATAGGGTATGTCTGGCGTATAAAGGTTATTCAGCAGAATAATAAAAATGGAATAACAGAGGATTTCACCAAGTATAGGGTACGCCACAGATATATCTGAGTTATTCCAATGAGAATAATAAAGAATGGAATAATGAAGTTCTCTTTATGAATAAGAAAGAATAACACCCCTTACTTAAGTACAACAAATAATATCCCTTACCTTAGAAAAACCGGAATATTGGAAAAGTGAAGTAATGTGAATACTTTTCTTCTTTCTCTCTATAGTTTCTCTCTAGAGTTTCAATGAATTCGTAAGAAATAATGAAGGAATGAGCTTTCTATTTATAGAAAAACCGAGGGTGGCTCTTGGTCTTAACGAAGGGTCAAAATGACTCTTGGTAATATTCAAGAGACAACTACTATTTCATGAAGGGTAATTAACCCTTGGAACAAGAAGAGGCGATTAACTCTTGGTAATATGAAGGGACAACTACTATTTACGAAGGGTAATTACTATCGACGAAGGTAATTACTTATGACGAAGGTAATTACTATTCACAAAGGTAATTACTATATGACGAAGGTAAATACTATCGACGAAGGTAATTACTATTCACAAAGGTAATTACTATTCACAAAGGTAAATACTATCGACGAAGGTAATTACTATTCACAAAGGTAATTACTTTTCACAAAGGTAAATCTTATCGACGAAGGTAATTACTATTCACAAAGGTAATTACTATTCACAAAGGTAAATACTATTATTGTGAAGAGACTCTTAGATGATGACATATGGGCCCCTATAAAATAATCAAACTTACCACAAACGTCTCATAGCAGACTCTTTATATACATCAAGGATTGAATAAATATTACCACAAATCATTTTATTTTTAATCAACACATATTTAATCTTTCAACAATCATTTATAACTTGTCGTCTCAATAATATAACATATTATATGGATGATATTGTGACAATAATTGAATCAATAATATAAGAGATATGATCGTTAATTCTTTGTAGTAATAATTGAGTATAGCCAGTGACTTCTCACGTAAGCATCAATAATCAATACCGTGCTACTACGCAACCACGCCAGCATATTCTTACTTACTACTACTAGGGTAGTAGTTCAGCAGTTTTAACAGCAACACCTCTGCCGTTATTTTTATAGAAAGATAATTTTGTCATTTTTTAACTACGACAATACTTAGTTAATGGGGTCCACCATCGATTGAGCCGTCGCACGAATATTCCCAAACAAAAAGAATATTCCCAGACCAAACGTAATATTTTATAACAACTTGCTTACTTTGCAAAATTTATAAATATTACCCACAACTATAACATTATATCAAATTTATTCCATAATATTCAAAAATAATATTTATAGAAAAAATTCATCTTTATTTATAAAAGCTGGGGTCTTACAGATAAGGTCAACAGGTAAGGTAATGGTGCCAACTTGAATCAAACAAGATTTATAAATAGTGGATATGATGAAAGTTTCTCCTAACGGAGTTTCCACAGATAGGTCAAAGTCTAATTTCTCCGGAGTCAAGTTTAAACGTTGAGCACAAGTAGGAGAAATAAATGAATGGGTAGCACCGGTAACAAGTAAGGTATAAACTTCACAAGAATTTATAAATAGCTTACCCGTGATCTCCTCGTTTGGGTTCCTCACATTTTGACCGATCCACAACAAACGCTCTTCCCAAAACCGTTGACTTTGACTTTTTCGGGGACGATCTTTTTGAGTCACCGTCCCCATTGAACTAGGGTTTCGCCATCGCATAATCTCGAAAGCGATATGTCCTTCCTTTCCACAATTATAGCATACCTTGAACTGTTGTAGGACAGTTTGGTGATATGTCCCTCTTTTCGCATTTATAAGATATGACCGGGTGGTCGTTCTCCTCCCTTAGAACCGATTCTTTTCGTGCAGACCGCTGCGTCTTCACACGGTCGTTGTTAAATCTCTCTTTTAAAATCTCCTCCCGACTCGCTTTTCTATTTTCATGGCCATGATTACCACCAGAGTGGTTACCATTTTTGTCCGTCTGCTTTTTTCTCCTCATTTGGTTATCATTATTCATTGCTGATCGTTATCTCGAGTACGATCCTCAAGTTTATGGTCCTTCGGTTGAACATACTCGTTATCTCGCTTCTAACAATTGAGCCACATTAACAACATCTAAATAGAGAGAAAATTTATGAGAAATGAGATATTGTCGTATGTCGGGTTTCAAACCTCTCAAAAACATCCGCGTCATCGTTCCTCATTTTCCACCAAATGAGGTGCAAACCTGGATAACTCGCAAACTTTGCCTCGTCAGATTGAGACACCGTCATGTTGTTTTGTTCTATCTGATGAACTCCACTTCCTTCATATAACGAACACTTTCGGGAAAGTATTTGTCATTAAATAGTTTCAAACGTCTCCCAAGACATGCCGAAAAGTAATTTGGATAGTACGCTTCACAGACTCCCACCGTGAGTACGCTCGCTTCGCCACGGAACATAAAGGTGGCGAATGGAACCTTCTGTTCCTCCGTGCATCCCAAGACATCGAATATCTTGGTAATTTGCTTAACCCATGTTTCCGCCATGATCGGATCTAGCTTTCACTTAAATTCGGTGGTCCCAACTCTTTGAATCGCTTGGTCATTGTGACAACCCGTGAATTGCTATCATTTCTCCTATATTTTGAACACGAGTCTCCTCGTTTGATTTTGCATGAGCGCAAAAAGCTTCTAAACATCCCCTCGTTCATCATCTCGCTTTCCGGTGGTGTTGTTCACAAGAGGAACATTGCCCACTGTTGCACGTTCTCCTCGTTAGTGAGTACAGGCGTCTCCACACAGCCTCATTTCCATTGTTAATATTCTCGGTCGACATTCTCAAATCATCATCATAAAACAAGGGTTAATTAAGGAAATCAATATATCACATAATATCCTTATATCTTGACCAACTAACAAATAAGCTTAGGTAGGACACACTAGCGAAGGATTTACTCGACTCTCCCTCCTAATTCTATTCCCCGATCTCCGCCAGAGATCATATCCCTAAGCTCGATACTAATTTGTGGACGCCCCCAAAATAGGTATACATCACCCATTCGAAGTTGTCAATACATGGTACGTAAATAACTACAACTTTATTATTACAACAATAAAGCTGTGAGTTTGTATACAAATATTATCTTCTAGACAATATCTATACTCGGATAAATCCTCATCACATTTATTGATACATTATTTAACAAAAATGGTGAGGACTACTAAACAACTCTCTCTAGAACTTTCATTCCATACCCCGACTCGTACTCGCTATATTCTCGCCTCCTGAGAAAAATGAAACAAAAAGGAAAAGGGTGAGCTCAACTAGCCCAGTAAAGAATATTATGACTAAGATAATATACAACAAATTATCGTTAGTCTTCAACAGGGAAAAATCTAATAGAATACAATAGACAACAAACTTTAAATCAATATTCGTAGCGGAAATAATAATTCATTAGAAGAGTAAAGTAGAGAATGCAAACTACTATCTTCTATGTATGAATTTAAAAGTTCATCGTCTATCTTTTATCCCTGTAACATCAATCAATATATATCGAATCAAATATTTATCTTTGCACTACGTGCCAAAGATATTCATCATGGGTCATGTTAATCAAAACACTGCTCATCTTTTTGACTACTGGGCCAAAGATATTCTTCAGAAATCATTCATCTTGCACTACTGGGCCAAAGATATTCAATAATATCATCATTTAAGACCGAGGATGATGAAAAATATTTTAAAAAAGCGAATCCAATTGAAACAAAATGACAAGGATTAAGGATTCGGGATTCGTACTTTTGTTTTATCCATGTCCCAAAAATACCTCAAAAATAATTATAGTGGTGTAAAATTCAAGAATGATCAAAACATGGATACAATCAAAGCTAGTATCCATAATAGATATTTTGGACGAAAAGAAAATTTTTTATTTTTCGATGAATAGTCTTTAGTATTCGTGAATAAGATCAGTATCGTGAATAAAGTGTCGATACGTGAATAGTAACTCACACTAAAAGTTCCAAATTTGATAAAAATTTCAGATCAATATTTCAACATAATGATATTGAAGAAATAATATCATTACGAAAAAAAAAATAATATCCCTTACCTCACAAAGACAAGACTTTTAGTTGAAACACAGGATATAAGTATGACTTGAACTTTTGACAGTATAGCAATACTCAAAGTATACTCAAAATACTCACAAGAATACCTCGATAATATAGAGAGAAAACTTGAGTTTACGGTGTAATTTTCAATTATAACCTAAGCACCCTATTTATAGAAATCGCTTAGAACACCAAATAGCATAATTTAATTTAATATTATTATATATATCAAAATTCCTACGCCACTCTTGAAATCGATTTCAAATTTCAATAAGCACATGCCACCTTAAAAAAAAAAGTAAGAAAAATGTTTTTCTAATTTAAAATAATTTAAACTTCCAAAAATCAATTATTTTGAACTTGAACTTCAATAATTCACAATAAATAGCCCTTTTGTCGGAAAAATTGAATCTCGCAACTTTTTATAGAAAATTCAATTTCTACAACTTTGCAGAAAAAAGTTTTCCAAATTCCAAATAGAATTGACCGAAATCCACAAACAGACGATTTTCTGATTTATAATCAAATTTCAATTAATAAATGGGGTCCACCGACATGTTTAACATGTTTTAAACATTTATTGCAACAAAATACTACTCTTCCTCCTCAGATACTCATATATCCAACATTCGTTGTAAAAATATCACCATTATTATATTATTATAATATAATAATATATTTAAATGAATTATTTTATCGAAAAAGATAAAATTTCAATTTTCAACAATTGTCACATTAAAAATTTTCTCCATCTATATCCACATAAAATTAATATTTTCTCATCATATGAATCAATAATTAATTATTCACAAATAATATTACGTAATCACAATATTGACAACCACGCAGCTTCCTAGAAAGAGGGCTTTCCAATAAGAATTTCTCCTTCCTGGCCAAGCAATTAGGTAACCAAACCTCTCCTTAGACAAAACTTTCTAGACATTTCCAATAATGTTATCTAATAATATTATTAGGATAATATGAATTATTGCTTCGATAATGAAAATACCGTGTAATGACAATTATCAAAAAACAAAGAATATAAAATATCAACGCAAGCAATTATTAAATCAATAAAATAAAATCTTGATCAAGAATTATCGTAACCATTATTGAGTAGTGCCTTTTACGTAAGAATCAATAATTGGTGCAATATTTGTGTCTTCTTGTGTGTTAACCAAAGTATTTTAATAAGATTAACTGTAATAACTACACCGTTATTTTTAAACAACTTATATTTGTCGTTTTCTTCATCCAATTGCTTTTTAGTTATGGGCCCACACATGCATGTCGCTACCGTCGCATTTAATATTCCCCTTAAAGATTTAATATTCCACGACTAAACTAATATTCCCGACAACAATGAATATTTTATAACCACTTGCTTATTTTGAAATATTTGCGTATTTTACCCATAACTATCCACATTAATCAAATTAATCCTTACTATTTCAAAATAATAAATAGAGAAAATTAAATTTCATTAATAATAAGTTGGGGTCTTACATAAACCCTATAGCATTTGAATCTAATAGTCATAATAGTCAAAGGGCAATTTGGAAGAGCTTATGGATGTACTTAAAACACTTTAAAATAAAATATGAAAATATTTGAGTTTTAATAACATTTTAAAAGCAGTTTTATCTAAAGCATAAAACGAAAATTTTTGATTCCACATTTTAAAAAAAGCACAATATAAAATCATCTTAAAATTGTCAAAAAAAATAAAATCTCATACCACGCACTCACCTTAAATTTGTAATTAATACCTTCAAAAGCACTTCATAATTATGTACTATTTTAATTTTGTTATAAAACACTTTTGTTAGAAGCTCTACATCTGAAAATGCTTTATCTCGCTACAATACTCTATTCTTCTCAAAGGTCAACCTACAACATAAACGTGAACAATTTTTTTGAAATAAAGTAGATGCAAGAGCCCAAATAACCCCGTGTAATTAAGGCGGTAAAATAAACAAACAGTTAATATAAATGATTCAAATATGAATAAATTTTAAAGTTTGATAAATTACTCGAACCAACTCAAATTGCAATTTTCTATTAATACTCGGATTATATTCTTTCGAAAAGTTCAAACTATTCGTGCTCGATTCGAGATCGTGTTCGACTCGATAGTTAAACGAACCTCAATCAAACCTTATTTTATACTCTGACAAATTTTGTGTACTAAATCTGAGCAACTCAATACTCAACTCAATTCATTTAGACTTATGTGTAATGCCAAAACCATATATTTGCTCACCGATTAGGCAATTACTAGTCTAATTTATGGATCCGGTTAACATAAAGTTTATTTTATAGTAAGTTGGTCAATTGGCCAATAAAATTTTGACACACAGAGCATGGTCTGCATGTCAGTACTCTATTGGTCAATTGACTAATTTACAAAAAAATAAACTTTATGCTAACCATTTCCCTAATTTATACATACTTCTTACGTCCTTTAGTTTTTTTTGTCCTTTTCTTTTTGTATAGTTTCTAAAAGTCATAAAATTTAGAAGAAAAAATTCAATTTTTAAATTTAACATTCTAAATTAACAGAAATACTTAATTTTAGGTATAAAAATTATATAAAAATTAAAAAATTTATGTAAACATGGAAATTGAACATGAGTGTATTTAAATTTCATTTATTTATATTTTGACCCCCAATGGTAGGTCAAAATACAAATAGGTAAAATTCAAATACACTCATGTTTAATTTTCATGTCCAATTTCCATGTCCACATAGAAGAGTTCTATAAAAATTGCTTTTTTGGATAAATAACTAATATATATATAAAAGTAGACCTCGCAATATAATTGGTTAACTATTAGGTCAACCTATATTAACTGGATCCAAATAAGTTGGCTAACTATTTTTATTTATTTAAGTTGGTTAAAATTTGGAACCATATTTTTAAAAAGAAATATAGCTACAAACTGGTTAATTATTTTTTGACCCATATTTTATTCTAAATACAAATCAAAAGTTCTTTCCACCCCAAATTCATAATTTTTTTATTCAAAAAAATAATATTCAATGATTATGTATACACCTCCACCCCCAACCCCCACCCCCCACAAAAAAAAAATAAAATAAAATAAAATAAAATAAAAATTAATGATTATATACACAACTCCCCCCCTCTCAAAAAAAAATAAATTTTATTGATTATGATATACCCCACCCCACCCCACCCCAAAATTTCAACCCACCCCACCCCTACCCTCCCACCCCCAAAAATAATATTATATTTATCGATTATATGTATACCCCACCCCTCCCAACCCCCCAACTCAAAAAAATAATATTTATTGATTATGTATACCCCATCTCGCTCCCTCCCATGTCCAACCCCAAAAAATAATAATATTTATTGATTATGTATATATCCCTACCCCGCCCTACCACGCCAAGCCCAGCCCACCACCCCACACCCAAATTCTCCTTGCGCCCACAACCACCCCACAACCCACCCCCACCTTGCCCACAACCAACCCCCACCTTGCCCACAACCACCCCACAACCCACCCCCACCTGCCACACCACCCACCCAAAGAAATAATATACTTATTATGATATACCCCACCCCCAACCCCGCCCCACCCCTGTCCACCCCCACCCCTACCCCTTCAAAAAAAATTAAAATTTCTTGATTATGTATACACCTCACCCACCTCACCCCACCCCACCCCACCACCCAAAAAAAAAATAATATTTACTAATTATGTATACACTCCCCCACCCCAAAAAAATAAATAAATTAGTGATTATGTATACCTCACCCCCATGGCAAAAGCCAAATTTTTCTGTAATAAATTGGGGTTGAAATTATTCTTGAGCTACAAATAATTTGGCGGGGGTTTATGCTTTTGATATATATATATATATATATATATATATATATATATATATATATATATATATATATATATATATATTATAATAGAAATATAATGAGTAATAATATATGGTATATATACATTATATTGACTCATACTAGTGATTTAATCACAACTGCTCATAAGTAAGTAATTCATTATTTATTTTTAAAAATAATATAAATTAGATTATTATTTAGTTTAAAATATTATGTAGAGATACATATATTAAGAGTATATGAGTCATATGTGATTAAAATTTGATTGACAATGTTATAAATTTTCAATTTAACCCCATATAATAGAAAATTTATAAAATTTTAGTGGGGTCAATTTATATATAATATTTTAAAATTTTAAAATTTACCTTATATTATAAAACAAATTTTTTTTTTCAGTGGGGGCAATTGCCCCCATACCACTCCATGTGGCTTCGCCACTGCTCACCCCCCCACCCTCCAACCCCACCCCCACCTTCCACCTCCACCTCCAACCTCCAAAAAAATATTCAATGATTAATTGATTATGTATACACCCCTCCTCCTCCTCCCTCCCTCCCTCCCTCCCTCTAACCCCAACCCCTATAAAAATAAAATGTTTGGTGATTATGTATACATAATATATTTAATAATAATTTATTTAATTGGATCATAATAAAGATAAGTTCGAAACTTAAATTTTAGGTCGACCTATATTTCAACCATGTTAACGCCAAGATCTTTCTCCACGTCCCAATCACCAAGACGCGCGTCCAATATCCCTGCATATTCAATGTGTCAACACTAAAAGCTCGATTTTACCGACTGGTCGAGGGATAACTCCTACGAGAGTCAATATAAAGCGATCACAAGGTTAACAATGGAGAGAAAAATATTATCTAGTGTCCGAGAGAGATAGAATTAGAATTCTTAATTGAAATGTGTGTGTTATTTACCCTCTTATGTGATCTAAGCCCATGATACTCCACTCTCCTGGCCATCGTGCCACCCACCACCCCCGACACCTTTTTCTCCCACTTGGGTCACTTCAACCAAAGTAAATACCTACCTTCACCCCTCTCATCATCGTTTTGCCTGCCACGCCAATATCCGAGTCCCATCCTCATTAATGCCATGCAAAGAAAGTGGCGTACATAATAGTCAATTGTCATTTGGCATAATGATTACTGGTCAAAGTTGGGTTAAGTGATAATTTGTATAATGGGCCAATATAATGACTAAGCCCAAATAATAGAAATGACCCAGTGATTGGATCCAACCATGACTTAGCATAACATGATCCAAGGAGGAGCCCAATAATTTCGTCCCAATAAGGAAAAGGATTATGGCCCAACATTACCCCCTAGTCTTATATTAAACAGGGTGTTTAATGAAAGACTATAAACAGTATAGGCCCAGGATGTAATCAACTATGATAAGTCATAAGAGATCCAAAGTGAAACTTGCCAAAGCCCAAATTGTTATCGTGCAGTGAGAAGCCCAATAGACGCAAGCCCACAAAGGTGAAGATATTTAGGTCTAAAATAGACGAAACCCCTTCCCATTCATCATCATTGCAGTGAATTAAATGTGCCGCCCTAAATTACCGCGTGCAAACCACAAGATAAAAGGTAGACTTTACCAATTTCGACGGCGGTTTTACTCGCTAATTCAAAATTTGAACCTTAGAGCTTTCTTCTTCTCTCGCAAATTTCTTTCTCTCGCTTCACAAAATCTTAACAATGGTGATCAAACCTCCGCCGAACTCTCCTCTTCATGCAACTCCCATCAAGATCGTTTCTCCCAACCCAAACCCTAACCAAGAGGGTTCGAGTTCCAACCCTCAATCAACCACCATGGGGGGAAACCTTCTCTGACCTCCTCTACCTCTGATTTCTTCAAGGATGGGGAACAATTCCCTAATGCCAACATCCGCTCCTCTCACACCGAATCAAATATGCATGCTCAAGACTCGTTATCGATTCCCGACATGTACGCTGATAAGGGCCCCTCGCCCCCAAGCGTATGATGCACAAATGACCGGACGGTTGGGTCGCCATGCTACTGTCACTCTTCGGAAAAGGGGTTCACTACCTCTCCATGTCTTCATCATTACCCCTCTTAGGGTTTATAGGAGTGGAATTTCACCACCTAGTGCCCAACTCCTACATCCACATCTTGGCATTTATTGCCTTCTGCCATGAACTAGGGATTGCTCCCTCTGTCGATATATTCTTCACCCTCTTCTCTGCTGGTAGGTCTCGGGAACGAGGCTTCAAAGTGTTGAGCAAGCATTCTCCTCGACCCAACACCAGGTTCGAGAGGAGACCTCTGATGAATACTCCTTCCAGCAACAAGGGTTGGCATGAGAAGTGGTTTTTCATCACGGGACTCGAGATCTCTTCTCTTCCAGATGGACCGACCACTCGACTGTGTCTCACGACTTTGGAGACATATCCGAAGAAGAACGGGTGAGGAGATGATGGCGACTTTTGAGGAAGATTCCTCCAAAAGAATGGAGTTTCACACTTCTGACCAAACAAGCCTGGTTATATAATCACAAATGTAAGTTTTGAATAACTCTGTAACATAATTTCTGAGCTATATAAGTGATACATGTTCTGATGTGTGGTTTTTTGCAGTGTCTCTGATCAAACCGACTCCCCTGGAGGTGAGAGAGACTGGAAGATTTTTAGCGAGGAAGAATGCAGATGCAAGTGAAGAGCATCCGTACCAAGAATCTTCCTGTGTTAACCCCCCACCGCCGACTCCACCAACTTCTTCCTTCAAACCGACGAACTTCAAACCGACGAACCCAACATTCCCGAAGAAAACCTTAGACCTCGCCGAAGAAAGAGATCCGCCAAACGATCCAAAACCACCCAATCAGAAATAAACCCTGAAAGTGACCCTGAAACACTTCCCGAAGCAACCCCCCAAACAACCTCCTCAACCAATCCCAATCCTCCAACTTCTGAACCTACCCCGGTAAGGAGGAGCCTACTCGATATTCCTTTGCACGATCGGGCTAAGGTCCTTCGTGTAAAGAAAATAAGAACCAAAATAACCCCCTTGACTGCTGAAGAGCTTCGAGTCCCTACCTCTTCGGCTGCCACTCCTCCGATCACATCCACAGAAACCCACATGCCTGACAATGAACCAACCGGGTCGATCCTCACTCCTTCCCGAAAAAGAAAACAGCCATCAGACATCCACCCCGGTTCATCGCCTGCTCCTTCGCCAACTCCTGAACGCATACCTGCCCAATCTCCTTCTCCCGAAACCATACACGCAGATCCCTCACCCAGTCGCGAAGAACCTCCACCTTCTCCGCCAAGAGAACCAACCACCGAGATTGATCGGGAAGCCATGGCCTCTCCAACAATGTGGCCCCGACTCAATGCTCATTTTCCCTTCCAACTATTCAACACCTTTGTTCGTGAAACCGACGATCATTGGTTCGGGAACAGTTCAAATGGAGATCTACTCAGCGAAGGCATGAGCTACTTGGCGAAGGTAAACGAGTATCTTCTTTATTTCTGAATTTATCTGCATACTTATATATCTGAAAACTGATCAAATGGTATTGGAAACACATAGGCCAATGCAGTGTTCGGACGTCTTCGTCCAAGGTCTCTTGAAGCCGAATTGGAGGAAGAGATCTTGAGGAAGGAGAATGCCATGCTGAAGTCTACCTTGGCAAAGGAGAAAACTCAACGTGAATGCCTTCTTCATACAAATGAAGGTCTTCAAAAAGAGTTAGCCCAAGCCAAAGGAGATATGAAGGCCTCCAAGGAAGAACTAAAGTCAACCAAAGCACAGCACGAGGAGATCGTGAAAATGAACGTTGACTTGGTTCAGAGGAGCGAGATAAGGATGGAGAAGATCGAGGAATTGAAGGCTGATGCTAAGATCTTGACCAAAACTATCCATAAGTCGGGAGGCGAGAGACTCGTCCACACGAAAGTAAGCGGCTCAAACTCGAAGAGAAACCAGAGAACTCAAGGCTCTTCAGACCCTGGGCCCCTTTAATCAATTTAACCTTCGCAAACAAATATGCGAAGAGTACCGGAACTCGGATGAAATTAACGGGGAAATAATGAAGATATACTCCGAGAGTTACGAGCTTTGCCGAAGTCATGGCAAGGAGAAGCTGTCTACAGCCAACCTGGACCCATCCTTACTCGATTCTTCAGACGAAGATGGCGCCTGAAGCTGATGTTTTTGTTTATGTCTTTCCTGTCTTTAATTTACAGTATTTGTAAGAATTATCAATAGTGTAATTAAATTAAATATTAATGAAAATGGCTTCATTCCTTATGACTTCAGTATATTTATTTTCTACCAATACTCCAATATTTATTTAAGTAAAAAGATGCACAAACCCCTTCATGAGCTGAACCCGAACTGTTAGGTAACAACTAAATATGCCATATAACAGATAAGATGAAATGTAAGAATGAAGCTTCCTGAACTCAACACTTAGAAAAATGTTAGGTAATAAAGTAAAGGGATACTTGTTAGTTACCGAAGTGTGAGATATATCTGCTTCATCAGGAATTTGTTTACCCCTAAAGGCCTAAAAAAACCAAAAGATGACATTTACCTACCACGAAGGGCCTGACAAAGTCTTAAAGATGAAACTTGCCTACCACGAAGGGCCTGACAAGGTCTAAGTGTCGATAATTGCCTACCATGAAGGGCATCTCGACAACGTCTTAAAGATGACACTTGCCTACCACGAAGGGTTCGACAAGGTCTAAGTGACCACCGCTTAAAAAAGTCGCCATCGAATGGCCGCCGAGTCCACCGAACCTCCTAACACCAATGACGTTTGCCTACCACGAAGGCCCCGACAAACTCATAAGGACCACTCGCCAAAAAGGTCGCCATCGAATGGCCGGCCGAGTCCACCGAACCTCCTAACACCAATGACGCTTTTGCCTACCACGAAGGGCCCGACAAACTCATAAGGACCACCGCCAAAAAGGCTACCATCGAATGGCGGCGAGTCCACCCAACCTCCTAACACCAATGATCCGATCAAGAATGAAGACAAAATTTGTTCGAGAAAAAAGGAACTTTTATTGATGATGACATAAATATTTACTGAGACTTTCGCAGTAATCGACATCATTTCTCTTGAAAGTACTTTCTAAGCCCCGCCAAATGCGTAAGTATTCTTAATTCACGACCCATCTAATGCTTTAATCGATAAGTTCCGGCCCAGACTTCCGCTTATCTCATACGGTCCTTCCCGATTTGGCATCGCCTTTCCCATATTCTCGAGGTGTAGATGCTTGACTTCTCGAGGACAAAATCTCCCACTTTGAACCTTCGACATTTTACCCCTTATTATAATGCTTAGCCACTCTTTCGACGATAGTCGCCAACCCGATTATAATTTGCTTTCTTACTTCTTCAAGTAAATCAAGGTTGGCCTTAAGCCCTTCCTCATTGTAGATTTCTCTAAATTGGCTGACCCGAAGACTGGGATATCCAATTTCAACTGGGACTAAGGCATCAGTACCATAGGCCAGTCTAAAAGGTGAATCCCCTGTTGTAGTCCTCTGAGTAGTTCGATAAGCCCACAACACGCTAAGTAGCTCCTCGGCCATCCGCTTGGCTTCATTCAATCTGCACTTGATCCCATTCAAAGCAGCTGATTCATTAGTCATTTCAACTTGTCCATTCGATCGTGGATGAGCCATGAAGTCTTTTCGTGTTGAATCCCCAGCTTCTTTCAAGAATGCCTCAAATTTCGATCCCACAAACTGGCGGCCCGTTGTCCGATATCAACACCTTAGGGATCCGGCGAAACACCACTGCACTTCTTGATAAACTTTAGGCACTCTGTTCAAGTTATTGATCAAGTGGTTTTGCCTCCACCCACTTAGTCATATAATCAATAGCAAATATAACGAAGTCGACGACCTTTAGCTTTTTCAGTAGTGGACCCGAGATATCAACCCCCTGACAAATGAAGGGTATAGGAGATAAGATCGAGTATAGCTCTTCCGTGGTCGAATGGGATCGGATCGTTGGTGACATTTCTCGTGACTTCGACGCGTACTCGATTTGCTTCTTTAAAGATGGTAAGCCAATAGTACCCCTGGCGAAGTACTTTATAAGCTAATGACTTAGCCGCCATATGGTCTCCACAAATACCTTCATGTACTTTCCGAAGAGCATATTCAGCTTCAGATGGAGTCAATCATTTCAATAATGGAGATGAGAAAGCTCTTCGGAACAGATCCCCATCAATCAGAACAAAATTAGCACTTTTATACTTGACTTTCTTGGCGAGCATCCGATCCGAAGGTAAGACGCCATCTGCCAGATACTCTATATATGGAGTCAACCAGCAATTGGTTCGGTCAATGCACATTACCGATTCATAATGGACACTAGGATGTTGTAAAGTTTCTAAATAAACCGACCCATCAAAGACGTTAACATCCGTAGTGGCTAATTTGGAGAGTGCATCGGCAATTGAATTGTTATTACGCTAGATCTCTTGAAACTCGTAGGATTGAAAATACTGAAGTTGTTCCTTCAATTCTGTTAGATATTTGATCATTTTTGGGCCTCGAGCTTCATATTCCCCAGAAAGTTGCTTAACGATTAACTGAGAATCACTAAAGATGATTATTCTTTTGCACTTCAAGACTTTTGCCAATCGTAACCTCGCAAGTACCGCTTCATACTCAAACCGTTGTTTGTCGCTTTGAACCGAAATCGATGGCTGTTGTACCTTGAATCCTCCGGACTCGTCGAGTAATAATACCGCTCCATCGACGTCGTGGTAGAAGACCCATCTCGCATACAAATGTCCAAGAACTCGCTTCGTCAAGAATCGTGAATCGCCTTCGTCCAACCTTTGACCGCCACAACTTCATCACTAAAACGAGCATTCAACAACAAAATCAGCCAAGGCTTGTCCTTTGATGGCGGTTCGGGATGATATTCAATGAAAAATTGTGACAACTCCATCGTCCATGCAGCCTAATCTTCCCGACACCTCGTGTTTGCCCATAATCTTCTTTAAAGGTCGATCAGATACACTATTACCAATCTACCTCGGAAGTATTGCCTAAGCTTTCGATTAGCGGTTATTAAAGCAAAAGCAAACTTTTCAATGTTCGAGTACCTTGTTTCAAAGATCTCAAGGACATGGCTTACATAATAAACCGGTGTCGCTTATTTCAACTTCACGCACCAAAACTCGCTCCCTACCGCCAAATCTAACTAGTCGCTAAGTACAAATATAGGGGTTCAAGCAGAGCGGGCTTCACCAACAAAGGCGCCAAGATAAATAGGACTTGATGCTCGAAAGGCATCCTCACACCAAGTCCATTCAAACGTCTTTGCATTCTTCTACTTTTCAATGTATCAAAGAACGGTAGACATCTTTCCGCCGACTTGGACATGAACCTCCTCAAAGCTGCAATCCTTCCAGTCAGACGTTGAACATCTTTAAATGACTGAGGAGTCTTCATGTTCAGGATCGCTTGAATCTTCTCAGATTGGCTTCGATTCCTCTCTTGACTGACAAGATAACCCAGAAATTTGCCAGCCCCTAGACCGAAGGTGCACTTAGTGGGATTCAATCTCAAATCAGGTCGATTAATTGTTCGAAAGCATTCTTCTAAATCATCCAGATATTTATGTACCAACATACTTTTGACAATCATGTCGTCTACGTACACCTCCATATTTCTGCCCAGCTGATATCTGAAAACATGGTTCATCATCCTCTGATATGTGGCTCCAAAGATTGATGAGTCAAGGTCATTTTCTTATAAGCATATACCGAACGATGCGTAATGAACGCCGTCTTCAGTATATCCTCTTTACACATGGAAATTTGATGATATCCAGAGAATGCGTCATATCCCGAAGTGGCATCAATTAATTGGTCAATGTGGGGTAGAGGGTAGAAATCCTTCGGACAAGCCTTATTTAAATCAGTGTAGTCTATACAGACTCGCCATTTACCGTTTTGCTTTTGTACCAGCACCACATTCGCCATCCACTACGGGTAGTCAATCTCGAAGATGAAATCTGCTGCCAATAGTTTTGCAATCTCTTCATCAATTATTCGCTGACGTTCAGGTGCGAAAATCCTCCTCTTCTGTCGGATTGGCTTCTTCGACGGGTCTACTTCCAGCCGATGCTCAGCGATATCCCTGCTTACCCCCGGCATATCCTGAGGCTCCCATGCGAAAATATCAACATAGCTTTGAAGGAGCTCCATGAGGTTCGTCCGGAGAGGTTCCGGCAGACCCGAACCTATTTTCACCGTCTTGTTCTCTTTGCCCGGGATGAGCTCTATCTCCTCCGCTTTTTCAAATTTGGCATGACCAATGGTTCGGAACTACTCTCGTGAAGGGTTCGATCTCTATCGCCATGGTCCGCTTCGCTTCGATATTCCCACTCTCAAGTGATCACAAAGATTTCTATAACATCTTCCGCCGGATCCAAGTCCCCTTCACCTCACGCCGACCCCATGAGCCGAGAGGAAATTTGATTTTGAAATGAGGAATAGAGGTCACAACTTGTAAAGCAATTAAAGGAGCCTTCCCAAAAATAGCATTATAAGCAGAATCTACATGTACAACATAAAATTTGCAAGTAATTTCTACTGTTTGGGGTTGTTCAAGACGATCGCGTTCAATAGTTCCAAACCACCTTAACCGGGTCATTACTAAAACCATATAAAGGAGCCTCCCGTCCCAACTCCATCTTTTCGTCCATCTAGTGCATCCTCCGATAAGCGTGGGCATATGAATATCTATGAAGACCCATTATCTACCATCATCCGTTTTATATCTACCAAACCCACTTGTGCGATCCAACACCAATGATCCTCGTAATGCGGTTCGATGATTTTTTTCGATGGGTAATCTTCATCAAGAAAAGAGATTACCGAACTCTCGGATAAGGTCTCCGGTCTACCGGAAGGTACCCGCCATCATCATAACCGAATCCAAGTAGCTTTTGCCGCTTTTTTCCAACGAAGTTTGCTGGAAGTACCCCAGTGATGACATCTATCACGCCTCAAAAGTGTTCGGGAGCTGGTAACACTTGTAGAATCTGGTTGAGCTACTTGAACAGGCCCTCGTCCTCTTTGTTGATTAGTTCTGGCAGCCACATACTGAATTAAAGCACCACCTTGTACCTTTCTTTCAATAAAATCCTTCAAACTAACATACAGTCGTTTATATCATTCAAGCTTGATGGTAATCACAATACTTACGAGAATTTCCTTTTAGGGCTTAATGTTATCTCGAGGTGGTTCGAAAATAGGTTGATTCTTAATTTGATCCAAGATAATGTACATCGTTCGTGTTAAGCATCGTAACGTTCTATTCTCTACTCTGGGCTGGAGCGGATGAACGTCCTCCACCTTGTCTCCAATTGTTAAACTTTTTCGACCCGCCTTCGTAGCGGTCTTTATTTCCCTCATTCTTTCTCCGGTCTTTATCGATTCTATCCCGATCCGTCTCCTTGTTTGGCATTCAAGCGGGACGTTTGAGGTCATCCACGGCTTCTTCCACCACGATATAACCTTCAGCTTTGTCAAAGGCCTCAGCAAGACTCTTCGGGTGATAAAACATCAATTTCTTCACTAACTTCTCTGATTTGACCAGATCTAACCCATTCTGAAACAGTCCAACGGCTTGTAGATCATTCAGGTCTGTCACTTGGCCGACTGTCTCACGGAACCTCTTTACATATTGGCCCAAAGATTCATTTGAAAACTGTCGAACCTGAGCCAACGAACCAGTTGGTTTTCCCCTTCTTTTGTTGCTCCCAAAGCGAGCATGAAATTTACTGCACATGTCTGCCCAAGATGAAATTGAATCTGAGGGCAAAGTCCCCATCCACTGCCGGGCATCCTTTTTGAGTGTTGTGACAAAAGTATGACACTTAGCAGCATTGCTAAAGTCATAATAATCCATCATCGATTCGAATCACTGATCGGGTCATAGGATCCCCGATCCATCATAACTCTCAATATGGGGCAACTTCTTGGTGGGGGTCGACTTTTTCTAAGAATCTCTCGGAAAAAGGGATGCCTTCTTTCCCAAGTGTCCTTCGTCTTTTGTACTTCTTGCAGTTCGCTTCCGAAGTTCTTTTAACTCTTTAACCAAATACTCTACACCTTCTCGTTGAGATGATGCTTCCTTTTCCGGTGACTCCTTTCTCCTCTGAGTAGACCGGTTTCTTATAATAGAACTTTCAACTCTATAAGGGCTTCTTTGGTGACGAGTGTGTCTCAGTATGGTGTACCTCGGAGACTCTCTGGAGTACGATCTCTAGATATGCTTCATCTTTGCGCCTGCATCTGAGGCGAGAATGTGCAACAACAAGGGCTCTCTTTGTGGTTTCAGAGTACGATCCTCGGATCGATCTCTTCGTTCTCTCCGACCTCGCCTCCTTAGAATCGACAGGGTGATGTACCTCCTCAATCTTTGAGGAGTAGGGCTTCGGATCTTCTTTTCTCGATTTTCGGCCTCGAGACTCTCGCCCCGAATGAATGTGTTCTTTTCACTTCGTGTCCTTGCTTCTTGGACCGATTATAACCGAAGTTCTTCATCTCTCAACTCATCATCCGCCATCCGCTTCATTTATATCCCGTCGTTGCTTCACAAGTACTTCCATAGCTCTATCCGCTTCATCACCCATCTTAGCCGGTCGTGAAGCTTTTTCATCTTGGTCCTCTCGGTAGCGAGTTCCCAGCGGTGCCTTCTACTCGCTTCCAGACCACGGCCGACGCTTTATCGATAGGGTAGACTAACCTACGTTTAGCCTTGCCCATCTTCTTCAACCGAAAATCTTCGGGGGACCGTTTGGACGCTGAGCTTGCATGAACACTTATTGCCGGTCCCAAACAATCCTTGACAGACACTCGGGGTGTCGATTCACTTGGCGATTTCTACCGCGCCCTCGTGTGTAGGTGTTCTACTCTTCACCATGAATATCGACGTAGAACAAAACACAACAGGATTGAAAAATATTCAGACACTAGAACTCACCCCTCCTTCTAGCGCTTAATGTTAACGCCAAGATCTTTCTCCACGTCCCAATCACCAAGACGCGTCCAATATCCCGCATAGCGATTCAACAGTCAACACTAAAAGCTTGATTACTGACCGACGACGTGCCGAGGATAACCCCGTGAGAGTCAATCTGAGCGATCACAAGGTTAACAATGGAGAGAAAAATATTATCTAGTGTCTGAGAGAGATAGAATTAGAATTCTTAATTGAAATGTGTGTGTTACTTACCCTCTTATGTGATCTAAGCCCCATGCATACTCCACTCTCCGGTTTACCGTGCCACCCACCACCTCCTGACACCTTTTTCCCCCACTTGGGTCATGGCCGGTAGAAAGTAAAGAAAAAGTCTACCTTCACCCCCTCTCACATTCGCTTTTGCCACGGCCATTATCCGAGTCCCATCCTCATTAATGCCATGCAACAAAGTGGCAGACACAATAGTCAATTGTCATTTGGCATAATGATTACTGGTCAAAGTTGGGTTAAGTGATAATTTGTATAATGGGCCAATATAATGACTAAGCCCAAATAATAGAAAGGGTGATTTACATATTTTATTACATTTTTTAAAAAAATTCCAATAATAGTGCACTCATATAATAATTACACAACTAATACACTTCCATATTTTATTTACAATACTAGTGCAATTATGATTCCTTAATTTAGGAATTAATATTCAATTAAAATTCCTTAATTTAAGGATTAGTTATACGTATGGCTTCTTCTATCTCTCCTTATCTATAACAACTGCAGATTTAGTCATCACCCTTCTTCTTCATTCAACGTATTCTTTCTCTCTCTCTCTCTCTCTCTCTCTATATATATATATATATATATATATATATATATATATATATATATATATATATATATATATATATATTTGGGCAACAAAAGAGCGGTTGCAAGGAGATCGGTGTTTACTAAGCTGTGGCTTCCTCGACAATGGCTTCGAATTTCTTGCGGCGGCTCTCTCTCCTCCATACTGGCGCTTCGTTCACTTTCGTCGCACCAGTTGTGTGTTTGTTTGCTACGAGCCCTAAATTGACAAAAGAAAACCCACACGCACCAATTGTGTTTGCCTCTCTCAAACTCTCGTACACACGCGCCGCACCGCCATTCTCCTTCTCTCTTGATGTAAGTGGACAACAGCTCGTCCTTTTCCGCCGTCCATGGTCCTCTCTTCATCCCCACCTCGCTGCAACACGGCGTCGTCTTCATGTTGCTGCAATTTTCTTATAGTACAGTTGGTAGTTAAACATTCATAGCAAGGTAACCAATTCAGTGTTATTAGGTTTCTAATTTATTTTTAAAAAATCTATTATAGATTTTTTTTTATTTAATAGTGCAGTTGGTAGCTAACACTTTATACAAATGTAACCAATTCAGTTTTATTGGGTTACTAATTAATTAAAAAAAATCTATATGTAGATTATTTTTTTTATAATCTGATTAGTAGCAGGACTTAATCTGAAAAGGTAACAATGCAGCTTTTATTGGGTTACCAATTAATTATAAAAAATTTATTATTTTTTTTTTTTTTTCATACTCGCAATTTAGTAGCTTTAACCTTAATACAAATGTAACCAACAAAAACTAAAATTGTTACCTTTGTAAGTTTTGGTTATCAACTCTGATTTGAAATTTCTCTCTTGCTACCCACAAAAACTAAAATGGTTACCTTTGTATAAATATTTGGATACCAACCGCACTAAAATTTATCATTTTCTCCTTTTAATTTACGGACTAAATCAACCTTCGTCCACAATGTCGGTTGTGGTAGTAATGGATGAGGAGATCGGCGTCCATGGTGTTGAAGCTGCGGCGAAGGGAGGACGAAGATGGCCGTGAAGGGAGGATGAAGATGAGCGTTGTCAAACTTTGAATATTTGAATTTTAATTATTATTTTGAATTTGAATTTGAATTTGTTGTTAGATTCAAATATTTGAATTTGAATTATTAATTATGGCGATTATTTGTCCTTGATTTTAGGTTTCTTTATTAATGTGAAATGTACTATTTTGTAATATGAATTCTCTTTTGTAATTATTTGGTTGATCGATTTTTTAACATAATTACTTTCTATTTGTTGTATATTTATGTAAAGAACCCTAATAGAAATGACCCAGTGTGACCTGGATGTGATTTTAAGATAACATGATCCAAGGAGGAGGCCGATAATTTTTTAAATAAGGAAAAGGATTATGGCCCAACAAACCACAACTATATAGTTGCAACCCACACAACCCATATTAAAAATAGTTAATATAATTTTAGTTCCTAAATGGAAGCATACCATATTTTATAAATCAAAACCAACACATAACTATATTATGTGAATTCTATATATAAGAATTGTTTTTGACTTGACAATATAATTCCGTTAAATCCAATTATGAAATGGCATCTTCACCAAAAAAATGCAGATGGCATGTTTTGTAATCAATCATTAAATTTAATTTAGTAAAAAAAAAGTCTAATCATAATCGTGCAAGCAAATAAATGGATTAAAAATTTGGTAATTCTAATCACACATGTCCATTAACCAAACAGATTAGGCCACGTCTTTTTTATTTATTTGGTAGAGTGCCAGCAATTTTGCCTATTATTGTAGATAATTTGCCAGCATTTCCACATCCGTAACTAACAAGATCTGCCCTTATGCATAATTAATCAGTCTTGTACCATATGTCACATTTTCAATGACACGGACCACAAAATGAATTAAAATATATTCCCGTAATTATCATATGATATACACCATATTAAAATGTAATATTAATTTGATTCTCTGTTCGAACTCTTATTATGGATCATGACTGCACGATCCCACACTCAAAACTTAGTACAGTACTCCATAATTGTTTTAAAATATAAATAATCTGATATTTTTTTATCATTTAATGAACATATATCGTTTTCATTAAAACTCCAATATAATATTTTTAGAGGAGACAAATTAGATATAAAAAAATTTAGTGTTTGGTGCTCAGTTAAAAATAAAACAAGCTTGAATTCAAACAAGACAAGCGCGCACCACTAGTTCCTTGGTGTTTCTTTTTGTATAAATATATGATGGAAATTAGTATATAATTTTTTTGATTTGTTATAAATTTGGAATCCCAAGTTCCAACGCTGGAGAAATAAAAAACTAAAGATCCTGTTTTCACTTACTAGTATATATATAACAAGAGCAAAAAGGAAGACAAATGTCCCTCAATTTTCCAAATACAAACCAAAAAGCAGCCGCCCTCCCTCTTTGATTAATTTGGATTTTTGTCCCCACAAATATCGGTCATTATGCGGTCACCATCAAATGGACGTTAGCTAATAGTAGTAGTATTTTTTTTTATTTTTAGTGAAATTAGAAATATGAGAGAGCTGCATAGGCGGCCAGCCCTTTCCTTGATGGCCAAAAAGAAAAACCAAAAACAATAGTACTACTGCTTGTTCTTGAGGCCATCATTTGTATCCTTTCACCAGAAAATGACTCGAATTTGCAGGAGAATGCTCGGTTTCAATGCCAAACGGGCAATCCTCTGGCGGGTGGCCGTTTTGCGGCAATGTGTTGGCTCATTTTGGAACAGGGTTCTTGCTTGTTGGATCGGAAAATCTGTTCGTTATCGGCAGCTGCAGCCTCATCCTGTCGTCATCCCTCCTTCTCTTTCGTCGATATCCGTGCCACCTAGCGCTGCGAGAGATTCGGAGCTGACACAGGATCCTTCCGATTTGGTTGCTCTGAAAATAAGTCTATTGGGTGATTGCCAGATTGGGAAAACAAGCTTCTTGGTGAGTGCTATTACTCCACATACACGAACGTATCCAGTTTTTTTGTTATTTGTTTTGTCGGGAACCAAACAAAGCCAAGCCTGCCTTAATGTTTTTCATTTGTTTGAAGACAACATATGTAGGAAGAGAAAAAGAAGCAGGGCTAGAGGCCACAGGATTAAACCAAATGGGTAAAACATTGTGTGTTAGTGGAGCTCGGATTGCATATAGTATCTGGGAAGTAGAAGGTAATGCATATGCATATACATATACATTCTCTCTTGACGCTGAAAATAGTAGGGATATTGAATAAACATTTTTACATATTAATGTATAGGAAAAAAGTTATTTTCTTTCACTACACCTATCTTTTCTTTCCTTTTGTCTTTTCGTTGAGATAATTCTGTTGCTACCACCATAATTCAATGGTGCAGGAAATGATAATTCTCAGAATAACCTTCCAGTCGCTTGCAAAGACTCCGTAGCAATGTTGTTCATGTTTGATCTAACAAGCCGGTGTACTTTAAATAGGTATGATCGTTTGTGTTTGATCAAATAAGAAATAAAATCATGGAGGAATTTCATAATCTTGATCTTTTAAGTTTTTATATTTTTACAGTGTGATCAGCTGGTACAAAGAAGCCCGGAAATGGAATCAGGTGAATATATTTTCAACTGTTTTTGCTCTAATATTTTGCTACTTCTTGTTTTCCAAACACTTGCTCTACATTTATTTCATATGGTGATGATAATTGCAGAGTGCAATTCCGGTCCTAGTGGGAACCAAGTTCGACGATTTCGTCCAGTTACCAATAGATTTGCAATGGACAATCGCTAGTCAGGTAATGAATAAGGACTACTTTCTTTGCTTCCTCCCCTCCCCCCCTCCCCCTCCCCCTCCCCCTCCCCCTCCAAAAAAAAAAGGCCAAGTTTCATTGATCAATCAAACTAGAAAGCTTAATCTTTGGATATTAGATGAAGGCTTGCAAGACCTCAAGAAATGAATTCATTAGCATAGTTATGGGGTCAGTTAGGGAAACCTAATTTCCATATGTTTGATTAGTCAGCTCATACTGATATGCTACTACATGGAAAAGGATTGAAAAGAACCTTAACCTTGACCCTTGGAGAATTATTGTGAGCCATTGTTTACAAATCCTGAGAGAACTGAAACAAGTTTATCTTTCTGATGTTTAACAGGCAAGAACCTACGCAAAGGCCCTGAACGCAACTCTATTCTTCTCTAGTTCAACCTACAACATAAATGTGAATAAGATTTTCAAGTTCATCACGGCAAAGCTCTTCAACTTACCCTGGTCTGTGGAGCGCAATCTGACTATCGGAGAGCCGATAATCGATTTCTAGATTAATCTTTGGGTACCCTTCTCGCAAATGTAGATATGGAAATTGCCTAAATATGAGATACCTGTCGTAGTCAACCGGTTGGCTTGGAGTTGTCAACCTCCTAGCGAAAACTCGAGTTGTTTCTTTTTACCATACTGGATGGGAGAGCAGACACAGATACTTCATCTCTATATAATATGTATGAATAACTATGTATTCTATTTCTTTTGGCAATGGTAAATGGAGTAATATATTGTCATTTCATCAAGTCTACACAGAATTGGGATTGAAAAGAACATGAAGTATGAAATATCCATGAAAATTCAAAGGATTTGGGGGGTGTTTCATAAAAACTGAATGAATTTGAATGAGCTGAATCTGAATGAAAAAAGTTGTTTGATAATTGACATGTTTGAAATATTTAAATTTTTTATTATTTTACCCCTCTAAAAAAGTCAAAATTGTTATAAATGTATTTAATATTACTTAATATAATAATTAATATTGTAAAAAAAAAAAAAAAAAAAAAACTTCTTTCAGCCAGTTCAGCCAAAAAAATGACACTAAACTATTCAGCCCAAATCGTCTAAATGACTGACCGATTCAGCCATTCAGACGATTTTTTTCCAAAACAAACGCACTTAATGGCTGACCAATTCATTCATTCAAACATAAACAAACAGACCCTTAGACAAGCACTGATCATCCACATTCCAACAAAACACGTTATAAATCATTTATGGAAATTTTATTCAGAATCAGAAATCGATTGACCCTTAAAATATTGAAAAAGGTGAAAACTAGCATATATTTTAACGCAAGGGGAAATCCAAAACTAGAACATGTTCATCACTCCACAAAAATCTTAAGAACTATTCAAACTCTGAAAGCGAGAACACCACAGTCTAGTGATGTAGGACGGGGTAGAAAGAAAGAATAAAAGTACTTATCTCAGTAGAGAATCAGTAAAGAAACACACACAAAAACACACAATTTTAATCTCAAATTAATATATTCAATAATTACAATGCTTAAATAGAAAACTCAATACTTGGGGACTAAGTTAAAACCCTAATTCAAAAAGAAAACAATCTCCTAAAAAAACTCTCCTAAATAAAATCTACTACCATAATTAAAAATCTCCTAATTAAAATCTACTACAATATTTAAAACTTTTAGAATATTCTACTAAAATAATTACATTAATAATCCAACATTTATCTCTAAATAACAATACAAAATTAATAATAAACTTCTTAAATGTCTTCTTCTGTACCGCATCATTCTCCTCGCCTTTAAAAAAAAACTCGTCCTCGAGTTTTGAAAGATCAAAAAATAATAAACCATAGTTCGAGAGATGTCTTCCAACAAAACATGCGCATTCGAAATGTCATGATCACAATTTTCAGGAATAACAATGACATAATATAAAATTTTGAAGTAGCTTGAGACTTGAATGTATCAACCGGAAAGAGAAAATCAGCATGACTGACCTCAACTTTATCTTCCTTGATGTTTTCGCATATGAGTCAAACTTAACTTCAATTTCCTTACTGTAAACCATCTCTGAATCTGCAAGTTGTTCAACACACTTAACTTCCGTTTCATGTTGCTCACAAACATCAATATGTGAGAGTAGTTGTTTTTCTTTATCATCACCAATTTCATATTGGTCATTGATACGTTTAAGTACTGTAAGACATTCATCAATTGTCTTGTAAGAATTTACTTTGTAGGTTTCCTCTTATGAACGCATCGCTTTAGTTGAACAAACACGATTAGGATGAACATTTTTTTGTGCTTGAACAAAATATAACAAAGCATGTGGTTATATACTCGTAATGTGTCTTTAAATTTGCAAGACTTGTTTCAAAAAATGCAAGCTCATCGCATAATTTCCAATACTCGGCACTATACGGGACACAAGACCTTTAAAGTTGCTCGCATATGACCAAAATTCGATACTCAAGTTATTTTATCTTTAGCCCAAAGAAAGTCTGAATTGTTAAACTTGGAAAACATTGTATATATGTAGAGGGGTTGAATTGAAAATTTCAAAAACTTTGAGAGTTAAATTGAAAAATCAAAAATTGTGGGGGATAAACCGAATATTTTAAAAACTTTAGGGGCTGAATTGAAAGTTTTAGAAACTTTGGGGCTGAATTGAAAATTTCATAAACTTGGGGGTACAAAACTATAATCTGGCAGAACAACATAAATTTGATGAACAATTTCGCGCACTGTAGCGATGAACAATAACACTGAACCTTTTTTATTGGAATAGATTGAGACTACAGCGACGACAATTCCTGTTGCAGATCGTGCTTTCACCTCAAAAAATTGTTGTCGATTCTCTAGCGAATTTCGACAATTTGATGGAGGCCAAAAAAATAGAGTAAGAACGAATTAGGTGGAATCAAAGAAATTTTGGCTCTTGATATCATTATAATGTAGAACAACATAGGAAGAAGGAATTAAAGTACATATCTCTGCATATAATCGGTAAAGAAACATATAAAAGCACACAACTTTACTCTCAAATCAATATATTCAATAATCTCCCAAATAACGAAGTATTACAATGCTTAAATAGAAAACTCAATATTTGGTAACCAAGTAAAAACCCCAAGTCAAAAAGAAAACAATCTCCTAGAAAAACTCTCCTAAATAAAATCTACTACCATAATTAAAAATCTCCTAATTAAAATCTACTACCATAATTAAAACTTCTAGAATATCCTACTAAAATAATTACATTAATAATTCAACATTTATCTCTAAATAAAATACAAAATTAATAACAAACTTCTTAAATTTCTTCTTCCGTATCGCATCATCCACGTTCCATTTAAAACTTTTGACTTTAATAACAAAATGCTGAAAAAGAAAAGGAGCAACTTAAAAAAGGGGATAAATCAACATTTGATACATGTACTGAGACACTACTTACAATTTGGTACCCGAAATGAAAAAAGTTACAAACTAGTGATTGTACTCGAAAAATATTAATACTCCGTTAAATAGTAGTAACATGACTTACAATTTGGTACCCGAAGTGAAAAAATTTACAAACTGGTGATTGTACTCGAAAAATGTTGTAATCTGGTGCTTGTACTTTTCAATTTTTAAATAATCGTTAAAATTGATCCAACAGGAGTGACAAACATACAGAGAGAGAAGCGAAGTCGACGCGAAAAAGATCATCGATGTTTTGTTCCATCTTTCCTTGCCTCCCACATTCGCACCATTGCTCCACAGTGGCACCGATTTGGGAACTCTGGTGTAATTCATTCATTTTTGTTGTATGAACTACAATCTTCTTCCCCAATTTCATTTACGATTCCACTCCAAGACAAGCTCATCCTTTCAAATAAACACAGAAAACCCTTTAATAAATATATGAGAACCAGTAATCAATAGAGAATCGAGACAAGAAGAATGAGAGAAGAAGAAGATAATCCTAATTTTCAAACAGAATAAAGATGAAACCTCATCGCTTAATGAGAATGTAACATTTTTAAAGTACAATCACCGGTTTTGTAACTTTTTTTCACTTTGGTACCAAATTGTAAGTCGTATCCCTACTGTTTAATGGAGTGTAACATTTTTCGAGTACAATCACCAGTTTGTAACTTTTTTCACTTCGGGTACCAAATTGTAAGTCGTGTCTCAGTACAGGTACCAAAAGTTGATTTATCCCTTTAAAAAAGTGCAAGGGATTCTGGGACAAGGGCAAGGCTTTACTCGAGTTTTACTTCGCTCTTTGGGGGATCCAATTGCAGATAAGTGAATGGCTCAGTTGGCTCTTCTCTGCAATCCAAACATGTGTTTTAATTATTCGGTAATAACACATGCCTAATAATTAAATAGCGTGATTCTATAGACATTACAACAAACATTTAGTCTTTATGTAAAGTAGAATAGACAATTAGACATCGATCAAGGGGACGCCAACTCAACATGCACCTTCAAGAACTCTTTACAAATAAAAAACCTTAGTTTGGAAAACTTGAATGTAATATCATTGAAAGGTCATTATGGCATGCTTTCTTTCAAATTACCGTATTCAAAATCTGGATGGTTTCCAAATATCAATGAGGGGTGCCATCATGCCGTGCATTGTTTCAGATTGCCTTAAACAAAATCTGAATATATTCAAGGAAAACACAAACATAAATATATAATAAAATCAGCAAATGACTCTAAATCATGTGCAAAAGAATGAAAAATCATACATACCCAGGTTTAGAGCGCATGCACTGCCAGTAAAGCTTAAAAGGGCCTGGAACTGTCTTAAATGGGTTACCTTCAGAACATGCCTACACAGAATACAGATATAATAAACTCAGATAATACAACAGAGAGCATAATTCATATTGAAACTCCAATATTGATCCATGCTGATTGCTGAGATGAGGAAAATTCTGAAATGATTATATTGATGTCCTGAGGATATGTTGAAAGCGATCAGATACACCAAATCTCTAAGCTGGAAGGAAGTGATTGGAATTTTTCCATGAAGTTGCTTTACAATCATATTAAATAGAGTAAATTAAAGAAAAAAAGGTTAAATACACTTGATTACACAAAGTTCCACCCTCCTCATAATTTAGCCCCTAAACAAATTGGGCTTCATAATTTAGCCCCTAAACTACCTAATTGAACACAATGTCCCCCTCCAAATTCAATTTTCGGCTAAAATTGGCCATAATACCAGGCCCAAACGGCAACCCGGTTGGAGTCTAATAGGTTTATATGGTTTGACCATAGAAAAATACGCGTTGACCGTATATTATAAGAAATTAAATATTATAAAATTGAATAATAGTATAAAACAACTAAATATCAAAATAATTAAAATAATATTACTTGCAAATTCAAACACACACACGCCAACACACTAAGAAAACACATCAACCCTCAACCCAGATCCAATCTCTTCGTGAACTAAATCTACTTTCAAATTTTTGTAGATAAAACTTCAACAAGCACAACCATTTCAGTTCTTAAAGCTTTCATGTTATCTGGGTGATTAATTCAAGATCAAAGCCAGGATATTGGCTCTTTAGTGCAATACACTACTACTGTTGTTTTTTAGAAAAATTTAATTTAAAAAATACCACACACTAAAGTTGCAGCCATTTTACGCACAGAGTATTCTAACATTTCTTCAAACACGACACTCAAAATCAATAACAAAACCTATAGCTCAATTCGAATCCTACAACCTCATTTTTCCGGATCCAAAAAAATCAAATCAACAGTGGCAGTAGCAGTAATCTTCCCTCACCTAAAAATGTGGTTCTGCTGGTCAAATCGATCGTGCTACCAAAGTGAAGCTCTACAACGCAGATCCAGAGAAAGCTCAGGCTTGAGAAAGGTGCTTTCCGGCGAGATTTGAGCATATGCATCTCTCATATCTTGAACATTCATGTAGATCCTGCCTCTAACTTTCCCAATATCAGCCCTCATCAAAAACACCTCCACCCAAAACGCTCATCCTCAATTTTCCAAAAAATCCTATATATATATATATATATATATATATATATATATATATATATATATATATATATATATATATACAAAGACGTCCGGACACGATCAAAAACGGACCCCAATTTTTATTTTATTTTTTTTGCTTTTTTTTTAAAACAACTAAAAAAACATTTAATATTTTATGGAACTGAAATTTTTTCATAATACAATGTTTTGGGGGTGATTTGGATACCTATACCAAAAAATGTATGTACAGACTGTACATACTTGTTTTGTTATACGTACTCAAATCACACTCAAAACACTGTATTATGGAAAAATTTCAATTCCATAAAATATTAATTATTTTTTTTAGTTGTTTTAAAAAAAAAGCAAAAAAAAAAAGTCCGGACGGGACTAAAATCCGGGCGTCCGGACTGGAACCGGACTTCTATATATATATATATATATATATATATATATAACGCGCCACCCAAAATGCCTCAAACCTCCTTTCGTCCCTCTCCTCTGTCCACAAAGCCCTCAATCTCATGGCATCCAATGGATTTTCGCCCGGTAAAGTCACCATAGATATTGTTATACGTGCCCTCTGATCTTCGGGTAAGGCCAAAGATTCCTAGATTTGAACCAAAATACGATCCATTTTGTTTTTTGTTTGATTAAAAGATATATGTTGTTTTTTGATAAAATGATGTAAATCTGTATGGTTTTTGATTTAAAGTGTCAAGTAAGATCATACAAATGATTCTTGTATATTCTGTGAAACGATATTATATTATATTTTTTTATTTTATCATTTTTTTTTGTATTTTAATATTTTATTCCTTTTTTGTAATTTATCATTTACTCTTGTACTTTTTTATTTTGCATTTTTATGTGTTTATACGAAGAAAATGTACAATAGATGGTGAGCTATTATTATTTTATCTCAAATATACAATCAGATCGTATTTTAACATAATCAATGCGTATTCCGGCATTAAAGTGACCTACAATGCACAATTCCGACCAATTTCAGCTGCAAATTGAATTTGGGAGGGACATTGTGTGAAATTAGGTAGTTTAGGGGCTAAATTATGAGCCCAATTAGTTTAGGGACAAATTATGAATGTGAAACTTGATGTAACATAAGTGTATTTAGCCCAAAGAAAAAACATTTGTGGTTTACTCAAAATTTCAAGTCACCGCCTGTTGTTCGGGAACTTTTGTTTCACCACTTGTAGTTTGACCTCAATTGTCAAAACGGCACTTGATAACGATTTTTGTCCAACACCGTCAATTTTGTGTACCCTCTCTCTCTCTCTCTCTCTCTCTATATATATATATATATATTATAAAGTGGGTAAAAAAAGTAACCGCTAGTTGGTGTTAACAATTTTGTGAAGATTTTTTGTGTTTCCTTTTTTTTCCTTTACATCCCTATTAATTCTATTTTTTCTTCCTACTTTCTCTCTCCCATTCTCTTATTCCTTTCATCCTCCCACTCTCCTATCCTTTTACATTATATGTAATGTGTGTGCAGTTAGCTAGTATATATATAAACATCAAATGAGATTAACAATTATATTATTATATTAATGGGAAACGAAAAAGTAAAATAACAAACAAAAAAGAAATAAAATTTTAAAATCTCATTAAATAATTATATAAAGTAAAAATATGTAATTAAGGTCATCCAAAGCAACCTATAATTAAGAAATTATGAAATTTGCTTCAGCCGATTGAACTAGAACACATATCGTAAGCATAAAATCCCCCAAAAGTCCAAAACAATAATCGTAAACACAGACCTAACCACACAACCAATTAAGCGCACAACCCCAAATATGCAGAACTATGTCGCCTCTAGTGGTGGTGGTGATGGCGGCGGCGGCGGCTTCTAAATCACACAAACCATGCCCACAAAATATTATTACAAAAGATAAAGCAGAAAGAAGAAAAAGAAGAGAAGAAGATCAAGGCTTGAAGATTACAGTAGCAAAATTTTTGGAAGGCTCGAAACCTTATCTTTTACAACCTTGAAGTTCGATTGAGAGATACAGAGCGCAAACCTAATTACTCCTCCCATTCGAAGGGAGCTTACCTTCCTAAAGTGAGATTTGGATTAGTTATTGATTTAATTTGATTTTTCTATCATTTGATTTTGGTGTTGTAGTTTTGGGAGCAAAGGATGGGAAGAGGAAGAAAATGAAATGGAGCACAGTGATAAGGGGGGAAAAAGAGTGAAGGAAAGAGAAGTTATGTTTAACAAATACGTGGTGGCAAAACGACTCATTTGGTCCCTGTACTCATGGTTTGAGTTCATTTGAGTCCATTTATGGTATTTTTTATTACAAAAACCCTTGTACTATTTTGGAGAGTATTAGTATAGTCCCCAAACGCTGCCACCTAATTAAATAATCCGACATGGCATTTCAAAAAAAAATTAGAGACATGTATATTTTAAAGATTCAAGCGCGTGAAGGTTTGGGCATTCTAATCTTTTCACCCATTTGTTAAGTAAAACAAATCCAAATCAAAGTTGCCAAGTAAACAAAAACCCAAATCAAATTTGATTGGCTATATTGCAACAGAAGATGGTAAGGAGGTGGGCTCAGGGAAAGGGCAAAGAATAGGCGACAAGCTATTTCGAGGTAGTAGAAGACGGCGGTGGACGTTGAGGGTGATATCGTAGAGCAAGGTGGAGGAAGGGAAGGGAGGAGTCAGAGACGAGGGTATGGACAACGGCGGCGGAGACGAGGGTATGGACAACGGCGGCGGAGATGAAGTGGAGGAGAGTATGGCGAAGGGAGCTAATGATGTTGGACGGATGGTTACTTCTGCCATATTGCCTATTGCATTTACTACTATATTCCATAAACTCTAAAAACGATGACAAAGACAACTTATTTTTCTCAATTCTCAAAAATTAATAATGAATTTAAAGTTATAAAGCTTGCCATTTTTGCTCCTCGGATTGTAGCCACTCAAGTTTTCCTTCTTCTGGCTTTGATTGCAATTGTCATGGCTAAAGTCTTTTTTTTCTTCTGCATATTACGGTTTTCTCTTGGGTGGATTAATAACCATTTAAGGAGAAGGAATAGGCAAAGTGATGCAGGAGGGTCGAGGACCGAAGAGACTGAACTATCAGAAAATATGTTGTCGGCCCTGGAATAAAATGAATTGGATGATAAATGCATTTAAGGGGTCAAAAAGGGTCATTAACACCTTGCTTTTAAAAAAGAGACGTCTACTGCTCGTGGGCCTCGACGAGAGTTCGACAGATTAATAGTTTATTTATTTTTTATTCTTATTTAGTTTTTTATTTAATAATATTTTATTATTAGCAAGTTGTTATTTGTTAGTTGTTGTTTCCGTAAGTATAGGAAGTTTGTTAGGATATTTTTCGTATCTCTAGGAAGATTTTGTTTCCATATCTCTAAGAATATTCTAGAGTGACTTGGAGAGAAAGTTTGTTAGCTATATAAACCCGACTTGTGGGTTGAATTGATAACTTTGATTTTGATAAATATAAATTTACACATTAGAGAGTTTCTCTGTGTTTTTTGGTAAATCTCTTGTTCCTTTATTTGTGAATTCATTTGTTTACTAGCCCGCAGGATAATCGCTATCCCGTCCGGCGTCAGTTGGTATCAAATTTCAAGCATCTTTCTGGGAATAGACTCATCGGTTTTAATGGATCGTGATCGTGGTCGTAGAGGGCATGTTCTGGCTGAGGAAGTCTCGCACCATTATCGGAACGTCCATGAAGAGATGATTGAGGATTTACAGAGACAAGTCACAGAGCTAACCCAACGCCTAGCAGCGCAGAATCTGGGTCGTCGTGGATAGGTTCCGGAGGAGGAAGTCCCACATCTCAAACACAATGAATAATCCTATAATTCTGAATCAAGTTTTGATAACCCTTACCACCATAGGAGGCAGCTATGGGAACGACGTGACCGTGAGGACCGTCGTAGTGTTTTAGAATGGTGCTACCGGAATTGATAGGATGAACGAAGTGGAGCGCATCTTCGAGTATAAAGAGGTATCAGATAGCACTGAGGTAAAATTGGTTGCCATCAAACTGAAGGGCCGAGCATCTGCTTGGTGGGAACAGATGAGGCGTTCAAGTGAGAGACGAGGAAAGCCTAAAATCACCAAGTGGGAGAAGATGAAGAAAAAGATGCAGAGCCACTTTCTTCCTTTCGAATACACTCGGTCTCTGTTTAAGAGATTGCATCTGTTAAGACAAGGTACTCGATATGTGGATGATTATACCGAAAAGTTTTACCAATTAATAGCAAGGAATGATCTATCGAAAACCGAAGAACAACTAGGGCACGATATTTGGGAGGATTAAAACAGCCATTGCAGAACGTCCTTAACCTCCATTCACTTTGGATTGTTTCTGAAGCATATCAGCGAGCTCGTGAGGCAGAGCAACAGAACAGTAGACCGATGCCAAGGAGCAATCCCCTCAGAAAGCCAAACCCACCCCCACAATTTCGTACTACACCACAAGCACCTCAGGGTAACTTTAATTCTAGCATCAAGTGCTTCAGATGTGGAGAACCAAGTCATAGAACAACAGTGCCGAAAGCCTGCTAACCAGAAGGGTAAGAACCTTTTTATTGAAGAAGGTATGACCGATAAAGCAGAGGAGTTCAGATAGCATATATATGATGAGTACGAGGAAGAAGATGTGTTATATGGAGATGGTCAGGAGACCCTAGTCGTTTGCAAGAGTTTGCTGACTCCTAAAGGAGAATCCGAAGAGGATTGGTTGAGGACCAATATATTCCACACTACTTGCACAGTGGCATAAAAAGTCTGTAAAGTGATTATTGATAGTGGCAGCTATGAAAACGTAGTGTCCGAAGAAGCTGTTCAAAAGTTAATTTTGAAAACGGATCGGCATCCAAAACCATATAAGTTATCCTGGTTGAATAAAGACAGTGAAGTAACCGTTGACAAAAAATGTTTAGTATCATTTTCAATCAGAAAGAAATACTTTGATAACGCTTGGTGCGATGTGGTGAAAATAGATGCTTGTCATATGTTATTGGGAAGACCTTGGTAATATGACTGAAGCGTCATCCATGATTGTTAGAAGAATTCTTGCTCCCTCAATATAAAAGGGAAGAAGGTTGTGTTAGCATCTCGTAGGGAAGAGTTCGGTTCGACTCAAACAGTTGGGAAACCGAACCTGTTATCAATGAGAAGATTTTTAACAGAGGTTAAGCATGAAGGTGTAATGTATGCGTTGCTTCCTTGTGAGAGAAACTCGACAGAAGGGCACAAAAAAGTATCAGTCGAAGCCCACGAGATACTCTCTGAATATGCTGACCTCATGCCCGAAAAGATTCCATCAGGATTACCCCCTCTAAGAGATATTCAACATGAGATAGACCTTATCCCAAGATCAAAGCCTACCGAACAGGCCAGCCTACAGACTCAGTCCCAAGGAGTCCGAAGAACTACAATGGCAGGTAATGGGCTTAATGGAGAAGGGTTATATCCGTGAAAGTATGAGCCCGTGTGCAGTTCCAGCTCTATTGGTGTCGAAGGACGGCTCGTGGAGAATGTGCATAGACAATAGAGCAATCAATAAGATCACGGTTAAGTATCGTTTTCAGATTACCTTGTCTGGATGATATCTTAGATCAGTTGTCCGGTGCAAAAGTCTTCTCAAAAATTGACCTGAAGAGTGGATACCATCAAGTTCGGGTGAGACTTGGAGATGAATGAAAGACAGACTTCAAAACACAACAAGGCTTGTATGAATGAATGGTTACACCCTTCGGACTTTCCAATGCGCCCAATACCTTCATGAGGTTTATGCATCAGGTACTACGGCCTTACATGGGAAAATTTGTAGTTGTTTATTTTGATGACATTCTTATCTACAGTCTGACATGAGAATTACATAACGAGCACCTCCGAACTGAATTTGAAACATTGAGGAAGGAACGTTTGTTTATAAACCAGAAAAAGAGTTTCTATTTCACGACTTCAGTAACCTTCCTCAGTTTCGTTATTTCTACAGAAGGTGTACACGCAGATCCGACCAAGATCGAAGCAGTCGCGACATGGCCTACGCCAAAAACTATACATGATGTCAAAAGCTTTCATAGATTAACATCTTTTACAAACAATTCATCCGACACTTCAGCACGATAGTTGCGCCTATCACCGAATGCCCTAAAGGAAAATTATTTCAATGGTACCAGGAAGCCGAAGATAGTTTTCAACTGGTTAAAAAGAAAATAATCGAGGCACCAGTACTTGACACTTCCCGACTTCGAGAAAGTCTTTGAAGTAAACTGTGATGCATTGAGAGTTGGTATTGGTGGTGTTCTTTGTCAAGAAGGTCGGCCAGTTGAGTTCTTCAGTGAAAAGTTATCAGGATCAAGAAAGAATTATTCTACTTATGATCTAGAATTCAATGCCCTAGTTCAGACGTTGAAGCATTGGCGTCATTATCTAATTCAGAGGGAATTCATTATTTTTACTGATCATGAGGCCTTAAAGTATATTAAATGGTTAACATAAACTCGGCCGAAGACATGCTAAATGGGTGGCGTACTTGCAAGAGTTCACTTTCACTTTGTGACATCAAGCAAGAAGTTTGAATCGTGTCGCTGATGCGCTAAGCCGGAGAGCATTACTGCTTAGTACTATGCGAAACAAGATTGTAGGGTTTGAAGTGAAGGAGATCCTTCCTTCGGAAAGATAGTTCAAGACATACAAGAAGGTCGACAATCTGACTTTGTCTTACATAAGAGGTATTTGTTTCAAGGACTCCGGTTGTGTATCCCTGATTGTTCACTTCGGCAACAGATAATAAGTGAACTTCACAAAGAAGGGCACTTCGGACGAGATAAGACATTGACCTTAATAACAGCTGACTATTACTGGCCAAAGATCTTGAGTGATGTGAATCGCTATATAAAAGGGTGTTCTACTTGTCAGAAGTCAAAAGGATTCTTACCAATGCGGAATTATACACTCCCTTACCTATTCCTGAAAGACATTGGTGTGAAGTTAGTATGGACTTTGTTTTAGGTCTACCCTGAACTCAGCGATCCTCAGATTCAATTATGGTTGTGGTTGATCGGTTCTCTAAAATGGCTTATTTCATCGCCTTTCGGAAGACCATGGATGTTGCTCGGATCGCCCACCTCTATTTTTGGGAGATTGTACGTTTACATGGCGTTCCTCAGTCTATTACATCCGACCGGGATACTAAATTTATGAGTAATTTCTGGAAAAGTCTGTGGAAAAAGCTCAGAACGCAATTGAACATCAGTCTATTACATCAGACCGAAGTAGTAAATTGAAGTTTCGGTAATATTTTGAGGTGTTTGGCTGAAAATAAACTGAAGCAATGGGATATGGCGCTTTCTCAAGCAGAGTTTGCTTATAACAGTTTGAAGAATCAGACCACTAACATGAGTCCTTTTGAGATAGTTTGTGGTCAGAACCCTTATGCGGTCTTAGATGTAGTTCCTGTTCCTCGGATTGGTCGAGTGCACCCCAAAGCAGAAAAAATGGCAGAACATCTTAGGGTTATTCATGATGTGTACAAATCCATCTCGGAAAGCAATGCTAAATACAAGGATAGGGTTGACAGTCATCGTCGTCAGGTTGTTTTTAAAGTTGAAGATCTTGTTTGGGTCGTACTAACCCGAGATCGTTTTCTTGTTGGCGATTATAATAAACTTAAAGATCGAAAAATTTTTCTTGTGAGATTCTGCAGCGAATCAACGACAATGCTTATCGGTTGCACATTCCTAGTCATCTGCGGACTTCAGACGTTTTCAATGTAAAGCATTTGAGCCCTTGTTTTGAGCAGTCTGCTGATACAACTGAGAACTTGAGGACGAGTTCTTTCCAACCCAGGGTGACAGATGCAGGAGGGTCGGAGACCGAAGAGACTGAACTATCGAAAAATATGTCATTTACCTGGAATAACATGAATGGATGATCGTCGCAGCGAAGGGAATTGGGTCATTAACACCTTGGCCGGGAGAGGAGACGCGTCTTGAAGAACTCGTATGGCCTCGACTTCAAGAGTTCGACAAATTAGTAGTTTATTTACTTTTTATTCTTATATAGTTTTTTATTTAATAATATTTTATTATTAGCAAGTTGTTATTTGTTAGTACCTGTTTTCGTAAGTATATGAAGTTTGTTAGGATATTTTTCGTATCTCTAGGAAGATTTTGTTTTCATATCTCTAAGAATATTCTAGAGTGACTTGGAGAGAAAGTTTGTTAGCTATATAAACCCGGCTTGTGGGTAGAATTAATAACTTTGATTTTGATAAATATAAATTTACACATTAGAGAGTTTCTTTGTGTTTTCCGGTGAATCTCTTGTTCCTTTATTTGTGAATTCATTTGTTTACCAGTCCGTAGGATAATCGCTATCCCGCCCGGCGTCACAAAGACAATGTTGCCCCTGGTTTCACACTGCTGGTACTTCAAAATATACATGTCATCATTTTTCTTTTTATCTTTTTTTTAATGTCATGTCATATTTTTTAATGAGTTGACAGAGGCTGGAGGCCATGTTAATACTCTCCAAAATAGTACAAAGGTTTTTGTGGAAAAAAAAGTACAGGAACTAAAATTAAACAAAACCACGAGTACAAGGACCAAATGTGTCGTTTTGCTAATGTGGTTGGTAATAATACAATATTGCTTATTATAAGCATTTTTGGACTTATGCCATGCTTAGTCAGTAAATAAATTATAACTTATAGCAGGTTATTATTTTCTACCTAACTTTGAAGCTAGACATTGGAAAAATTGCTAATATAAGAACACTTTATAGTTCATGGTGGGTTCGTGTTAACTTAGTTTAGTATCATTGATTATTGGCTTAAATATAAATTACTACCCTAAACTATATGTCATATTCCACTTTGGTGATCCACCTTTCAATTTTGTCAATTAGATAATTGAACTATTAATTTTTTCCAGTTTCGTTCCATTAGACCTGCCACGTCATAAATTAATGACGTGGCATCGCTGACTAAGCTAATCAGTGCCTGTGTAATTAAAAATTATTATTTGAAATGATTTTTTACATTTGTTGAATGTCCAAGGGTAAAAAGGTCAAACTATTACAATAACTTTATAACACTTAACTCTTATTTCTCATCAAAACAAAAAACAATAAAAAACACAGATCTAGATTAACCAATTATCAAATGCTAACCCAGAACTGAACGAGCAATTAAATTGTTAAAATCAAACATGGGAGAAAATCATTTAAAATTTTCAATCAAAGTAATTTGCCTAATCTACCACAGCACCACCACCACCACTTTCCTCTGCCATAATTTTTCCTCCCCATCCTTCTTTCTCTTCTCCATAGCATAAACCCATAACCATCATCACTATCATTACACCAACAAAAAGAAAAAAATCTTACCAAAATCTATACCCAGTAAACAAATACATAAAATAAATAAGTAAAAAATCATCACCACCGATAAATATACGATCTATGGAAATCCATCATCGCCGCCTATAGAATTTTCATCACTGTGAAAAGTAAATGAGGATAGGAAGAATCAACTTAATATATATTGTCACTCCTCGTCATCAGATAACTTAGATCTGCATTGTCTAAACGAAGACCGATGCCGCCATCACTTTACAGATCTGGATAAGATTAAGTCAAAGGAAAGCTTATTTAGAGGGAAAACTCTTACTAGATATATATGTATGTATTTGTGGCGGACTGAATTTTATTATGGTTTTCTCCCATTGTTGGTTAACCAGATGGGTGATAAAGGAGGAGAAATTTTCAGTGACAGATCTATGAGTTTCAAACGGAGTCCCAAGAACGGAGATGAAGAGATTTTCCGATCGAAGATTGTGAGTTTTAGAATGGGTGATAGAGGAGATATTTTCGGTGCCAAATCTATGAGTTTCAAACGGAGTCCCAAGTACGGATACGAAGAGATTTTCCGATCGACGATTGTGAGTTTCAGAATGGTTTCACAAATGTTGAAAATTTTGTGGTGAAGGATCATGGAAGTGGGTTTGTTGTTTGCTTCGACTACGTGGTTGTGGGATTCTTGGGATGATGATAGTGTACTGCTATGAAGCTTATCTAAGAATATATTTTGTCTTTATTGGTAAATTTGTAAGTTGATTCCTAGGTTTTCTTAAATTAAGATAAAAAAATCGTAGTTACATATTCTTAAATTGATTTTAATTTGACAAAATGGCTAGCAACATTTTTAATGTTATTTTTTAATTAATTAATTAAATTAAATTAAGATGTTAATGATAGTCATTAATAATATTTTTGACTTTTTTACTTAGTTGTTTTTTTACATCTTTGTCCTTGTAATTCCATATAATATTTTAAATCAAATATAAAATGAGTTTTTTATTTAACACATCAGCATTGACTTGCCACGTGTTCAAGCTATATCATCAATTTCTGATGTGGCAATTCAATTGAACCATAGTGAAAAAAAATAAAAGTTTAATCATCTGATTGACAAAATTGAAAGGTGGATCACCGAAGTGGAATATGACAAATAGTTTAGGGTAGTAATTTATATTTAAGCCTTGATTATTTATTTATTTATTTGGTTGAATATATGATTGAGTTTTTTTTCATTATTTATTTATTTATATTTAGTTTAGTTTAGTTTTAAAAAAATTATTGCATTAATTTAGCTTAATGCTAGTAATTTTGTAAAAAAAATTTGTTTTTGTATCTAAGACATCAAAAATAAAAAAAAATGAAGAAAATGTTATTTCATGAAATAAAATATGAAGGGTAAAACTAAATTGGGATGATTCATGACTATTTTCGACAATTGTTGCATGAATATGACAGTTTGAAGTCACTTCACTTGTCTTTTTGGCGAGTGAACTCCATTTGTTATTAACTTGGATGGAAATGAGGTAACTCAAACTTGAGATCAAACTATAAGTGATGAAAAGATAGTTTTCGAACCACAAGTGGTGACTCAAAAATTTGAGTAAATCATAGTTGATTTTTGAATTTTACTCTATTAAATATTATCTAGCTTAAGAACATTTTCTTAATTGCTTCCTTTGAATGATCATATAAATTTTTCTTCATTGACAAAGTTGTTTGAAATTTGGCACCAACTTAAAGTAATCCCCACATGCTACCAAAATTTTCAAAAGAAAAGACATTTTTGGAATTGCTTATGCAATTATGAGTAATACTTTTAATCCACCGCATACTACAAGAGGATTTAAACCCCATATTAAAAGAAAGTATGTGATAGCAATCAATAGAACTATAATCCACTAAAGTGCTAAACTTCCAGCTAGTGTACAATATATCTCTAAAATAGAATCTCTAATAGTATAATTTTGTGTGAAGAGCAACTAATTTTACTCTTTCCCGCTTTGTATAATCCATCGTGATCTTCATCAATGCCTATAATCTCCGCCTTTAGATCAAAAATAATTCTTGCAAGTCTTATTATTGCCTATTGGCCTTTACTATCTAAAGTATCCTTTCATCTTAACAGGTAACACAGAAACAATTCACCTAATTATTGAATATTAATACTTCGTCCGTTCCAAAATTAAAGATACATTTCTAAAATGACGGCTTTTGAAGAAAATTTAATTTTGTCCAAACATAGCCCTAACAATTATTAAAAAAAAAAGTAACAATGGTGGAAACGTAGTATTCAATCTATCTAGAATATAGCAATGGCACGTTAGGAACTTGGTATCACTTTATAGTCCAAAATTAGGAAATTTCTCTCAAATTTTGAAATGGACTAAAAAGGAAAAATTATCTCTAATTTTGGAGTAGAGGGAGTATTTTATAAAAGGTAACCTAATGTGTTTAGCAAACAAAAAAGGAGCAAACTTAGGGCATGTTAGGGAACAACTTATAAGTTGGTCAAACCAACTTATACGTGGTTTTTTACTGTTTGAGTAGTCGTATGTGACTTATTTTTTTAACTTATAAATTGACTTATAAGTAGTTTTTGAGACGTAACAATTTTTTTTCTTCACAAAAAAATAAGTAAGTTTGACCAAAGGCTCTTTTATCCTCTATTTTACTCATCTTCACAACTTATTTTAACTTGCAAGTCATTTTAGTTAAACACCTTTACAAGTTGTATTAACTTAATTTCTGACTTATAAGTCAAATTGGTGCCCAGAACTTTTATAAGTCACAGCTTAAAGTATAAGTCATTTTAAATTTTAACTTATATGTCAATTTTAAAATAAGTCGGTTGCCAACAGGGAACAGGCATAGATCTCTCCTTCACACCAAAGAAGACAACTACTGAAAAGAAATGGAAAATAACATTTCACAGAGGGCTGATTAACAAGCCCCGGTACAAATATTAAGGTCAATTTGACAAGTACTTGTAGTAAAAAGGCAATTAGAACTAGCTACTGATCTTAACTTAAAAAATAAATGCACAAACAGAATTACCCACAAAACATTTTCAAAGAAAAGGTACTGTATTAAATGAGAAGAGGGGTAATTACAGGAGCAGAAACAGAAAAATATATGAATTTAGTATATCCCATATGCATGTTGTTAAAAAATGGAGGAAGTAACTAATTAGAAGGACAACTGCACAAGTGTTAAATAAATGAGAAGAGGGTGTAATTACGTACTTGTATAACATCTTCAACTCGATCGTTGCAACGGTGAGCCTTAGGTTGACGGTGATCTCCCTCCGGCGTCCCCCATGGACTCTCTCTCCTTGGCATCTACCTCTCATTCATTTTCCCTTTTTCTTTCTGTTTCTTAGGGTGTATTCAATTAACATTTTTAAAGACTTTTAAACATTTTAAAAGTTTAGTTGTATTCAATCAAGATATTTAAAGAGTTTATAAAAATTTGGTGGTATTCAATTATAATTTTTTTAATGTCTTTAAAAGTTAGGTAGTATTGAATTAAGATTTTTACAAAATCTTTAAAAGTATTTTTGGTATTCAAAAAGTCATAAATTTTAAAATTTTCTATCAAATGATAGACTTTGACAGACTTTAGAAGAAAAATTATACATCAACCCATATCCAAAGTCTTACCTCATCTCTAAAGATTTCTAAAGACTTTCAAATAAACAGAAAGGTGGATAAAACTAATTATTAATTGGACTTTGTCTTTTATTGGGTCAAATTAGTTATTTATTTTATATGAACTAATAAATATTAATATGTGATGGATAAATAATTTGGTAAAATTTGGGCCATAAAAATAATTGGATTTATTATAATAAGAGAATTAACAATATATATTAATAAGTAAACAAATAACTAGACCTAATCTGAATAGGTGAGAGGAAAAGCGGTCGTTCGAAAGCATCCAATAGAAAGAGGAAAGAGATTTGTTCAACAAAGGTGAGATCATGAAACTCTCATATCAGTTGTTCAGTTGTAAAGATTATGTAAGTATAATATATAAAAATAGAAAATATATGATGTGTATGTGTATCTTTTTTTTTTTAGTTTTCTGACATTTTAAACGAAGGAAATTACAGTTAATTTTTTAGACACTTTAACACTAATTGACAAAAATAATAAATAATATATGATGTGTATGTATATATGATGTATATATATCTTTGCTTTTAACAATAATAATATGATCCAAACATTATATACTATATATTATTTTCACTTTAAACAAAGTATATATTATGATCATTGTTAATTTCTTTTTACCAAATTAATAACTAATTGTTAATTTCCTTCGTTTAAAATGTACTATATATATATGATGTGTTTGCAAAAATAATAAACAATATATGATGTGTATGTATATATGATGTGTATATATATTGTTTAACAATAATAATACGATCCAAACAGTATATACTATAATGTATTGGATGAGGAACCTGAAAACTTTCGACAAGTCTATAGAATGTATCCAGATGTGTTTTCGCAAACTATGCAATATTATTAGGGAGAAAACACTTTTACAAGATACAAGAGTAAAAGTCTATCACAATTAATATATATTAGAAGTATACAAAAATTTATCACAGTCTTGATACAAAATTTATAAAAGTCTGTTATTTATTTCATGGAGTCTATAAAAGTCATTTTAAAAAAGTCTTTAAAGTCTTTAAAACCCATTAAAATTCCACAAATTCTACAAAAGTCTGTCACTTAAAAAAAGTCTTTAAAAATCTTAATTGAATACACCCCTCTTATTTTCGGATTTAGGAGGATACTTTAGTTGGGTGTTCTTATTATCTTTTGATGATCCGAATCTTGGTGGCCTTATTCAACTCACAGAAACTCATCCTCTTAGCCTTGATGATGAATTGACGACGATTCGATTAATCTATACAATCTTCTATACTTTTTAGCGACAATATATATGTTGTCGTCGCTAAAAGTATGTAGACATTTATTATAGATGATCGAATCCGTCATATCCGTCACGCTAAAAGCGATGAAATTTCGAGTGAAATGAATAATAAATAACTTAAGATCCGGATATATATATATATATATATATATATATATATATATATATATATATATATATATATATATATATATATATATATAATGCTTCAAAAACGACGTCGTTTTGAGTTGTGATTTTTTTAAATATCCCAAAACAGCGTCGTTTTGACAACGACTGTGCACACTTTCAACTTGCACAATTATGCAACTCCATTTCCTCATAACACACACACATTTTTCTCGCTGGTCATCTAATAGTGACGAAGAAGGCAACGTTAGGGTTTATGGTTTCTGAATCCACCAATTGTTTCTTCAACAATCTGTTGGTCGCTCCCCTCGCTACACCGCGGCAAGATATTTATCAGTTCCCCATTTATCTTCAATCTCTGCACGGATCCTAAACATTGTCTAGTCTTTTTTGGCTGTAATGCTCGAATTCTCCATGATCCTTCGATTCAATCGGGGCACCTAAGAGAAAGAAAAACAATAAAAAAAAATAAAATTGAACGTTTTATAGCTTTAAAACAATAAATCTTCAAAACTTCTCAAAATTCTGTAATTACATCGAATTCTTCAACAAAAATCAGAAGTTGATTTCAAATCCCATGAATATATCCTCCAAAACTTAATTTCACTATTTTTTTTAAAAAAAACTCATAAAATTACTTTACAATTACAAAACCCACTTTCGATTTTGGTCTATAAGCATAGGAGAGATAAATTATTGGTGATAGGTGATGAGATATTCATGGGACCATAACAGAAATAACATAATGACATAATTATAAAATAATAATTAATTTAATTGGTTAATTTAAAAGTTAAAAATTTAATAATATATTAAGTAAAATTGTCAACTATAATAGTTAAATCATTAATTTTCCCTTAAATTATTATAATTAACATTAACTTAAAATGACTGACTGCATTGTCAATATTTCATACACTTGAAATATAAACTTTGTCTCGACAAAAAAATAATTATTTCACAAATGTTTTTTAATTTTAGAATACAAAAAATAAATATTAAAGGAAAATTAAAAAAGCTACTAATGGCCAAAGGGTAGAAGAGGAACACGTGCACGAATGTGCCACCATCTACTTCTAGTTCTACTTCTACTTCATAATCATCATCGTTGAACTTTCAACATTCCAAGATGCCCTTTTTCCTGTAGCATCAATCGCCCAAAAGCCACAAATTTCCCTCACAAATCAACAACTCAAAACCCCCGAAAACCGGAAATAGAAAAGAAGTGATACTATCACATCACAATTGAAGAAGAAGAACAAAAATGGGAGATTTGACGAAGCTTATTGACGCAATACTCTTCCTCTTCTTCTTGCTAATCGCCGTTGTGGTTCCCCTTCTGGACGCCCAGATCTGCCTCCCTCGCGATCTTTACCCAGATCTTCTAGTCAATTTTAAGAGCTGGTACGCCCGCGAGTATGACGATTACTTAGTCGTCCAACGACCCCATTTCTTTGTTGGCCTAGTTTGGCTCGAGCTTTTCCTGCAGTGGCCTCTTTCCATCGTTTCCCTCTACGGCATTGCCACCGGAAAATCCTGGGTCAAGACCGTTTGTTTGATCTTAGGGTCCTCCACTCTCACTGCTATGGTATTCTTTTTTCTTTCTTTATGGAATATTTATTTACTGTTTGGTTTTTGTAATACATTTAAATATTATTCATTTGTTTATCTGTTTATATGTCAACGAATTCAGTTTTTGTATGGGGTTGCATTGAGATTTCAGATCCTTAACTCTTGTGTAATTTTGCAATATTATGTGAAACTACTAGCAAACATTATGAGAATTTAAAGATGATTAGATTATGTCTTTGAAGTTTTCTAGTAAAATTTGTTTATGTGATATTATATTATAGTATTATAAAGTAGTAATCTTTGTAAAGGTTGTTGATGCAATTAGTATTCTTCTAATATATGTAAGATATACTTTCAAGAATTCGATGCAATTACATTCTAATTTGTCACCACCATGATTAGCTAGGATGGTTGAAATTGCATATGGTCTATCATTCCCAAAGTGAATAAACTATGAACTATCTCCCCACTCCAACTCCTATCCTCAAGGCCTCAAGTTTTAATATTCTTAAGAAAGGTGTATAATTGGAACATTTATATTTTGTCGTAGGAGACTCTGAAAAGGAAAGAAAAGCAGGAAATGTGGTATCCTCTCTCCTTGTTTAGGAGTTTTATGAGAGAACACAAACTAGCCATCTCGTTCTTTGGCATTACTTTTTAAAGGATCAAAAGAACATACGTAGTTTTAATTTCCTCTCCCTACTCGGTCTCACATTTGGGAGAGAATGAAATCATTATCCCTTCATTTCCTTTCCCTTTTGTCCTCTTAGATTTCTTGAAGAAGTGATTAAGTTCCCTTCCTCTCATATCCTCTTTACTTTGCTACTTCTTTTAGTCTAATTAGGGTTGCCTGACCATTTTCACGTGACTAGTTCTATTGTCGCAAAGAAATTTGTTTTTAACATTGTGGAGATAAGGGGGCTTTCCTCTAGTTATAATGAAACTAGTTCATGTGCTTGTTGTAGCAATTTATAACGTGTCCAAGTACAAGCCAGTGAGTTCTAATTGCAAAGTCAGCATGGTTGAACGTTCTAATTGCAAAAACATGGTTGAACGAAAGATAATGCTCTGGTCCTCTTTCCTAATCAAACTATGTACTAGAATGGTGGACAAACCAAGACTGTTTTTGGATGTTAACTATCTTTCATTGAACATCTCCAATGCTGGAATCAACCAATTTCCCCCCCTCTCATATCAGTTTATCAGCCTGGGTATTCTGTTGCAATTCATATTTTCTAGACATAATCACACAATTTGTGATAAAAGAACTTGAATGATTATGGGTGATGGAACAGAAAATTTAGTAGAAATGTGAATGGAAATTGATATCATTCTTCCTTTTTCTAATTGATTTGTACTTTTTCAGGTTGCTATATTATCAGAAATGATGTGGTCTGGAAATGCATCAGAGAAGCTCATAATGGTGTACTCTCCTTTAATGGGTCTTGCTGTTTTAGCCATATTGCGCGGCCTATTACCGCATTCTGGCAAGACTACGGTAATTGGCAAAAGACCTGTATTGAATAGGAAAAAGAGGGCTTGAAATCTTCTTAACTCATTACACAGCTGCTAAGAACTAGTTTGCGGTTCCTTTTTATTGTTGTTTTTGTTTTTTCCCTAGAGTTCTTATTTCAGTTTTTTTGCAGTTTACTGAGTCTTCATGTATCACTGAAGTTATGTTATGAACAAATGATGTTCTATAATTGAGATTCTTTTTAAGCGATTGATTTATGATTCTAAACTTACCTTGACAAATAAAGGCTAGCTATCAATGAGATTCAGTTATTTTACGCAAGTAGAGAAGTTAGTGTACGTGTGGCCTTGCAAAATATTGAGGAATTGTTACTTTCACTAAAAAATTTTGATAGTTCTGTAAGGACTTGCTCATCTGATATAGGTTCCATTTAGTATTCGTGTGAGGGAAGTTTTGTGAAACTATCAAATTCCCAATATTAAAGCTGCTAGTGTTTGTCTGTAGAAAATATCCCAAGCTTACTGCCGAGCGGAAATAAGTTAGGATACAAGGGGTGGTCTGTAGAAAATTAACCCAAGCTTACTACTAGACCTGGCAATATAGTTGGTTAACTATATTTATTTATATGGGTTGGTTAAAGTTTGGAACCATATTTTTAAAAAGAAATATAGTTCAAATCTGGTTAATCATTTTTGAACCATATTTTAATCCAAAACCAAATCAAAAGTTTTTTCACCCATATTTACATATTCAAGAAGTTCAACTACCCACCCCCACCCCTACTAAAAAAAAATATTATGTGATTATGTATACACCCCTTACCCCCCACCCACCCCCTACCCCATCCATCCCCACCCCACCCCACACCCCACCCCTCCCCCACCCAACCCCACCTCTACCAAAAAAAATAATATAATGTGATTATGTATACCCCCACCCCAACCCCTACCCCACCCCCCATCGCACCCCCACCCCTACCAAAAAAATATTATGTGATTATGTATATCCCACCCCCACCCCCACCCCCACCCACCACCTACCCCACACCACACCACCCCCCTACCCCACCCCACCACTCCCAAAAAAATTTAATATTAAGCGATTATGTATATATCACCCACCCTCTACCCCTACCCATCCCACCTACCCACTCCCACCCCACCCCACCCCACTCCACCCACTCGCACTTATATATCTCTCTCTATCTATAGTATATATTAATTTTATTTTTTTAAAATTTTGTTTAAAAGTCAAAACATCTTAAAATGGTTAATATGATTTTTAACCATAACCATATGCTTCCAACCCACATAACCCATATTAAAAATGATTAATATGGTTTTAGTTCTTAAATAGAACCATAACCATATTTTAAAAACCAAAATCAACTCATAACCATATTTTGCCAAACCTACTTACTACAGAGCGGAAATAAGTTAGGATACAAGGCGTTAGGGCTGTAAATGATAATTGAAAATTTTATATTCTTTCGCATCTGTAATTAAAAAAAAGCGGATATTATTTGTATTCGAAAAAAATGGATATATCCGTATTCGGTTTAAAGGTATCCGCAAATAAACGAAAACGAATACGGATATAAGCGTATTCGTATTCGTTTAAGACCGTAAATATATCCGACAGATAGCAGATATCCGAATTCGAATCCGTATCCGAAATTCGTATACAAATAACTTATATATATATATATATATATACAAAATTGACCAGGTCCGGGAGTCCGGACCTGATAAAAAACGGACCAATTTATTTATTTATTATTTTTTTTAAAACAACTAAAAAAAATATTTAATATTTTATGGAACTGAAATTTTTCCATAATACAATGTTTTGAGTGTGATTTGGATACATATAACAAAACATGTATATAGCTGATTTACAGACATATGCATCGTACGTTTTATTATATATCAAATCACACCCAAAACTTGTATTCATAGTCCGGATCTTAAGCTCACCCTTATCCAACTCACGAGCTCACCCTCCTTTAACAGACGGATGACAGACGGTTTGTCATTACATACAAATGTTGTCATACTTTTAGCGATGGTTGTATAGGCGTCGATTCAATACAAGCGTCGCTAAAAGTATAGGCAACGGTTGTATGATCGAACGAACAGTCGCCGTCCGTCGCTAAGGGGGGTGAGCTCAAGAGTGAGATTGAATAAAAAGTAACTTAAGATATGGGCCAATATATATATATATATATATATATATATATATATATATATTATAATAAGCAAAATAATTTTTCTAAAGTGACATTCCTTATATAATAATTAGTTTTCACTATCATGCAAAAATTATTTTAAAAATATATCATTTCACTTCTAAAAAGTAGAAAATAACACTTTTATTCTAATATTAATAAAGCTGAAATAAATTGATTTAAGTATAGTTAATATATTTTTACTATTATAAAGCTAAAATATCTAAAATGTATTATTTACCAAGAAAATTATAGTTATTAGCTTGTTATAAGTTTTTTACTTTCAAAACTTACTTGCAATGTTTGGAGGTGAGAACAATAAACAATATAATTTTGGGTTCTTTACAGAAATATACAACAATTAGAAAGTAATTACACTATTAGTGCATCCACAAAATAATTAAAAAAAAAGAGTGTAACAAATTCAAACCATTCAATTTCACATTAATAAGGAAACCTAAAATCAATGAGAAATAATCGGCATAATTAATAATTCAAATTTAAACCATTCAATTTTACACTAATAAGGAAACCTAAAATCAAGGAGAAATAACCGCCATAATTAATAATTCAAATCAAATTTTTGGGATCTAACAATAAAAACAAATCCATAATTCAAATCAAAAGGAGGAAAAACAAAAAATATCTTCTTCATCCCAATCTTCATCTCCCTCACCGCTCATTCTCTTCATCGCCCCCGCCTCCTCTTTCTTCCCCTTTATCATCCTCCTCCGTCGCAAATCTTCGGAAGTACCTGAGTTACTGTTTTGAAATATTTTTTGACAATTTGGTTACCCACAAAAACTAAAATAGTTACCTTTGTATGAAGGTTTGGCTACCAACTACATCACATTCAAAATAAATTTGTAACCTAATAAAACTGACTTGGTTACCTTTGTCTGAAGGTTTGACTACCAACTGCATCACATTCAAAATAAAATTGGTAACCTAATAAAACTGAATAGGTTACCTTGGTATGAAAATTTAGCTACCAACTGCATCACATTCAAAATAAATTGGTAACCTAATAAAACTGAATAGGTTATCTTGGTATAGAGATTTGGCTACCAACTGCACTATGGGGAAAAAAATTTAGGAGACGGTTAATGGAGGCGGAGGTGGTCATAACGGAGGTGGTGGAGGCGGAGGAGGAGGTGGCGACGGAAGGCGACAATAATGGAGGTGGAGGTGGTCATAACGGAGGTGGTGGAGGCGGAGGAGGAGGCGACCAAAATGGAGGCGGCGGAGGAGGAGGTGGAGGTGGCGGCGGAAGGGGAAGCGGATTGGGAGGGGAGGAGATGGCGAAGGGGAAGCGGATCGTGAGGGGAGGAGATGGCAGTGGAGCTAGGTTGCAAATCTGAAGTGTTTATTTCTGATGATGATGATGATGATGATGACAACAACAATGAAGATGATATTTAAAATATCCACCTAAAGTAAAGGGATAATAAATGTATTAGTTTTATAAATAAAATATTTAAATGCATTAATTGTGTAAATATTTTATGTATGCACTATTGTTGTAATTATTTTAAAAAATGTACTATAAAGTGTAATTGATCATATAATTTTATTGTTAAAATGTGTTAAGTCCAAATTAATTTAGAAAGGGGTTGAATATTTAATTCACGTTTATGAATTTTTGGGTGCATTTGCCCAATTATTTAAAAATTAGAAGTTCAAATATTTAAAGTAAGTCCAAAGTAAATTTTGGATCAAGTTGGATTAATTAGTTGTTAGTTGTCACATATACATTATAACTCGTACTCTCCATAAATATAATGAAATAAAATAAACTTTTTATAACTATGTAAAATGTAATCTATGTATTGAGGATAAATTATAAAAAAAAAGTTCCATAAATATATTATTAAAGTTTTAATCAAGTATTTGAGAAAAAATAATTAATTATTCAATATAAACTTTTGAATCTAATTATAAATTATAAATATTCATACACACTAAAATATTACTCCATGCAAGCATAAAATGGACATCTAAACATTAATAAGTAGAACATTCATTTTGAAATTTAAGATTTCAAAAACGATAAAACTTATTTAAATTGTAATTCGAATATTGATTATTGTATTTAAATATTTATTAAAAAGAAATAAATTAACATTCATTCATTAATAAACTATATTTTAAAACTTATTATTTTTTTATTCTAGTTATAGTTAGGGCTGTAAATGGTAATCGAAAATTTTGTATTCGTCGGCATCGTATTCGAAAAAAATGAATATTATTCGTATTCGAAAATAATGGATATTATCCGTATTTAGTTTATAGATATCCGCAAATAAACGGATACGTATACTATTGTATCAGAATCCGTATATATTCGTTTACACTCTTACCAGGCGTGAGAGTAACTTCTCTCATCTCATTACAAAAGTGGCAAGAGAGTGGGGCCTTATTAAGAGGTGTTATCCCGAACAACTCTAGGGGTCCCTAACAAGCCCCAAACCTCCATAGGAGTTTCGAGTCCTTAAGAGGCCCAAACATCATTTGATACATGCATGCCGTTGGGGGCTCTTATCCATATCAGTCCACCTGTATTTGGACTTATCAATAAAGAGATTCTCGCCCTACAAAGAGAAACCCTAACAAACATATATTAAATATCAGTTAATAATACAAAGGAAGACCTCAAAGTATATTTTTTTAGACCTAACAAAATATGGTTATGGGTGGGTTTGGTTTACAAAATATGGTTATAGTTCCATTTAAGAACTAAAACCATATTAACTATTTTTAATATGGGTTGTGCGGGTTAGAACCATATAGTTATGGTTCGAATATAGGTCGACCTATATTTTAAATTTCAAACTTACCTTTATTATGATCCAATTAAATAAAATATTATTAGATATATAATGTATACATAATCACTATATGCATTTTATTTTTTTTTATACATAATCAATGAATATTAATTTTTTAGGGTGGGGGTATAATAATTCTTGAATATTTTTTTTTTATGGGGGTGGGGTGTATACATAATAAGTAAAAATTTTTTTTTTTTTTGGGGTTGGGGTGGGCGGGGGTCTTGAGGTAGGGGGTGGGTGGGGGTGGGGGTGGAGTTCGAGGTAGGGTAGGGGTGCGTGGGGTGGGTAGGAGTGGGGTGCGTGGGGTGGGGGTGGGGGGTGAGGGGTGGGGTGAGGGTGGGTATGATGGTGGGGTGAGGGGTAGGGGTGGATAAGGGTAGGATGGGGTGGGGGTTGGGGTGGGCGGGATGGGGGGTGAGTGAGTGAGTGGGGTGGGGTGAGGGTAGGGGTGTATACATAATCACTGAATATTATTTCTTGGAATCAAAAATTTCTGAATGAGGGGTGGAAAGAACTTTTGATTTTGATTTGAAATGAAATATGGGTCGAAAAATTGTTAACCAAGTTCGACCTATATTTGTTTTAAAAAATATGGTTCCAAACTTTAACCAACTTAAATAAAGAAAATAGTTAGCCAACCCATTTGGTTCTGGTTAATATGGGTTGACCCAATGGTTAACCAGATATATTGTCAGGTCTAATTTTTTTATACACCCTAATATTCTCATATTACCAATCTTCATAAATGCTTGCTGACTTAACCATCAGATGCGATTCCGAAGGCCAATCCTTCCCGTATTTGTTCCTTTTCAATTATCTCGAAGCACTCATTTCTCGTGGTTGAGCGGGTTGAAAACACAATGTTATCACTTGCCTTGCTGGTTGTTTTTATCTTGTAATATTATGTTGGGATTCTGAGCTAATATTTTCTTTTAGTATTAGTGAGTTTTTATTTATTCCTTTTTCCTTTTTTTGGTGGGTGGTGGGTGGTGGGTGGTGGGTGGTGGGTGGTGGGGGGGGGGGGGCATGAAAGGGTTGGTTTTGTGAGGGAGGAATTAGAATCTGGGAGTTATAAAATAACTCCTATAACTCTGGAAGTGAAGTTGTTGCTGGCTTACTTGCACATTCCATAATACTCATGAATGCAGAGAAAGGTCCCATTAGGTTGGAGTTTGTGATTATGATGTTTTATTTCATTCTTATTATGAGATTTGTTTTCTCAAGTATAATATATGAGGTTTACTTAAGTGTTGAGATTGATTGTTTTATTTATTATTTTTGATAATAGTATGTTCGAAAAAGTTATTATTGTTTATTTATATTTGTCGTTTAAGATATAAATACCTTCACTACTAGAAATTCAACATATAGCGACAGGTTATAGCGACGGTTGGGGAGGAAGTGTCGCTATAGGTCACATATAGCGATGGTCAATGTGACGCCCCCAAAATAGGTATACATCACCTATTCTGAGTCGCCAAATACATGGTGCAGAATACAAATACAATCTTTAATATACAACAAGAGATCTGTGAGTTTTAATACAAATATTGTCTTCTAGACAATATCTACTCTCAGAATAAGTCCTCATTACATTTATTATTACACTATTTCATAGAATAGTGAGGACTACTAATGCTATTATCTGGACCGTCACTCCGTTCTCGACTAGTCCTCGCTACGTTCTCATTTTTCGAAGAGAACAATGAAAGCAAAAGGGTAAGCTCAACTAGTCCAGTAAGAAATATTATGACTAAGATAATGCAGAATAAATTATCATTAGCCTTCAACGATTGTTAAAGCGATAAAATATAACAAACATCAAGTTTAAGCTGCGCATTGAACAAGCAATCCATTAGAAGAGTCAAGTAGAGAATAAAATCTGCTATCTTCTATGATTTAAAAGGTTTTTCATGACTTTTATCGGCGAGACTCGACTTAATAAATAATCCACATCATCGAATCACCCCGCACTACTCGACGAGGATATTCTTTAGTATCACGACCACAATTATCCATGCTCTACAGGCCAAGAATATTTGTGTATTCATTAATGGTCATGATCATTCCAACAACTGTCCATCAATGCACTACAGGCCAATGAGGACTTTTTCCACATCATTTGTAACATTACGGTCATGATTACACCGAATAATCCCTGGTCATAATCATACCAAGTCCATCTATGCACTACAGGCCACAGATGACTTTCAAATAATATAAACATGAGGATGATGACAATGATATAAGAATTCAATAAAACAAGTTCAAGAATTAATTTATCTAGGAACTAATAACGTCCAAATTGTCAACATGATACTTCTTTGTAGAGTAAAATTCAAGAATTCTTAAAAGAATATTTCCATAAAAAGATACTGGATGAAGCACAAATATCAAGGATATTCCACTAATTTCATGGAGTATAGAAGTCAAAACTTTAACCAACTGAGTATAATAACGAATGGAATAACAAAAGAAATCACCATAAATGATTGCCATGTAGGCAGTTATTCAATGAGAATAATAAATGTGAAACCTGTGTCAAAGAAATTACATGCCGGCATGATGTTCCAACAGAATAATCTGACGGAACCAGTCAAAGCGTAAATGCCATGACAGGACATTCCAACAGAATAATAATAAAGAGCGGAACCGGTCGGCGTAAAACTTATGACGGGATGTTCCAATAGAATAATAATAAAGGCGGAACCGAATGCGGCGTAAAGCGCACAAACAGGATGTTCGATAGAATAATAATAAAAGGCGGAATAATAGAAGAATGTCACAAAGTATAGGGTAGTCCGCGTATATTGGTTATTCGGTGAGAATAATAAAGAATGAAATAATGTAAGTTCTCTTCATGAATCTGAAAAATAATATTCCTTACCAGTAAAATAAACCTGAATATAAAGTAAGGAAGGGCGAGAATACTTTTCTATAAGCTTTCTATAATTTCTCTCTCTACAGAGTTTCAGGTGAATTAAGTAAGAAGTAATGAAGGAATGAACTTCTATTTATAGAAAAATGGATTGCATAAGTAACTAACTCATGAATGATCCAGATTGATTTACTTTAATCGACGGTCCATATTTAAAGCAAAATCTTTTAAATAAAATATAATATATTCTATTTATAATCTAATAAAAGCGAATAACTTTATAAAAAGATTTTACTATGCAAACACTATGCATAATAAAATATAATATATTCTAATTATTATACTAATAAAATAGATAACTTTATAAAAGTATTACATTTTATATAAAAAGATTTTACTATTAGTCTAATAAAGCGAATAACTTTATAAAAGTATTACTTTTTATATAAAAGCTTTTACATTTTATTACATTAATAATACCAATAAAACAAAACCGAGTGACTATCACATAAGCATCAATAATCAAAAACCGTAATATCTCAGGTGTCTTATTCCAGACATCGTACTTTTAACAAGGGTGTTTCAACGATTAACAGTAAAACTTTCGTCGTTATTTTCATAAAGTATTTTTGTCGTTTTCTCAATTCGACAATAATTCCGTTAATGGGATCCACAAATGATTGTCTTCAGTTATGCGAATATTCCTGTTAAAACGAATATTTCCTGACCAATCGAATATTATATAACAACTTGCGTACTTTGCAAAATTTATAAATATACCCACAACTATAACATTATATCAAATTCATTCCATAATATTCAAAAATAATATTTATAGAAAATTCATCTTTATTTATAAAAGTTGGGGTCTTACAGTCAATATCTGGTCGTCGGTGTAGGGAGGTTTTTTGGGCCGAGGGTCATTACCGAGGCTTTAGATAATTTGGGTGCATACAAATCCCTCAGCTTATATATAAAGACAACAAAGGCGATTCAAATTTAGAGTCGACTCTTAATCAATTTGAGTCAATTTATTCAATTTGACTGAGTTATTTACCGAGTTGGTGTAATCTCTTCCTCTTCCTCATAATCATCCTCAACAAAATCGATTCACTGCTCCCTCTTTAATCACTTCAGTTTTTTTCCCTTCCCATTCCCTGCGAAATCTATTCCCCTCACTCTTTCTTTTGTTTCGTATCTCTCCTTCCTCCCACACGCATGTCAAATCTCTTCTTCTCTATCTCTAATTTACCCTAAACTTCTTTTGTAGGACAAACGAATACGACGATTTGGGGCTTTTTGGGTTGAGCAAATCGAGAGATTGCGAACTGTGGATTTGTGGATCGATCGATTTTTGTAGCCGATTATGCCGCCATGACTGAATCTATCAAGCGTCAGTTCACGACACAAGGTAAATCCTCGGATGCCCTCACTTTTGTTGATCTAAATTCCAAATTTGCTTTTAAACATGGTAGATACAAATTCTCATCCGTCCCCTTTTTTCTTCTTCTGCTTCTTCTTTTTCTTTTACTTAAACAATCGTCTCTTCACTGACTTATCTTCCTCTCAATCATTCTCCAGCTTCGTTGTAATTCAATTTTCAAAACCCTCAAGTATTTGTTTTCTTCTCTTATGAATCAGCTGGATGGTTAAAGAGAAGTATCAACAGGGTCAAGAAACATAAACAAAAAATTCTCACTGATATTTTTTACCGTTTCTACTCACAAGATAGAAATCAAAGAAACGGACAATTAAATTCACAGTACATTTAAAGATTCCAGGTACATAAATATTAAGCCTCCCCATTCACTTTATTTCTCCCTCCAAATCTATATTTACTTTTGCATTTGAAAATTTGATTGTTTAATTTCTTGATGTCTCCGACATATCTGAAGTTACTGTTTGTGAAATGCGAAAAGAAAAAAATATTTGATATTCACAAGGTTCCATCGACTTTTTATTCTTTGTCAAGACAAAGTTGTTTTATCTGATGAAATAATGATTTTCTCGATTGAAAATATTAATTCTTTGGAAGAATATTTAAACTCTTAATTTTTTTATATATGATTTGGTTTTTACCTTACGATTCTTTGAACTATTTGATATTAGTATGGTTACATTGTAAAAGGTCTGTAGATGGCATATAATAATGTCACAATTATACACATGGTATCAAGTATCAAGTAGCAATATGATGGTATTGTCTCATAAAGTTCGCTTAAACATCTTTGCATTTAGGGTGACTTCAAGCTGGTCGGTCTTGATGTGAAGATAATTGGACCTGTAGGAAAAGAAATTCTTATGCCGAAGGATCCCAATGGAATTGTTATTATGGTACTTAACGCCTAGAAGATCAAGTTTCTAATGAATATAACTTGATCGTTGACAAATGCAGTTTGATGGTTTGGCATGGTTCTTCTTGGGTGTGCCCACGAGTAGCTCATTGATCTACAATTAAGGAGGTGAAATGATCACGATCAAATCATAAACTGTCATTTTTTTTTCAATTTAATAAAATGAGTTAACATAACTCTTGGTGTTTGGGGACAGGAATTCGAGAAAATGAAGTCTGATAACTTTAGACTTGACTTTGCAGTGAGCAGATAGCAAACTAATGATAAAGGAGAAAAAATGTACATCAAACCGCACGTGGCTCAATATGCAGAAGCAGAACAACTCTGGGAGTTACTCAATAAAGAGAACACCTTGGTCTATTTGTGTGGACTAAGAGGAATGGAAAAGGGAATTGATGACATTATGGTGTCATTGGCATGATAAAATGTGTGAAGCTCTCAAATTTACCAATATACTTTTGTTCTAATGAACCATGGAATTACTATTTCTACCTCATGTAACATTTTATGCTATTATATTACCTACCTTCCTTTTCACCTTTTATACCCCCAAATTCTGAACATGGTTATTATATAATATTGTTGAGATAGAGCCTAGATATGTTGTGAAGATGAACTACGGATGATATGTATGTATATATATATATATATATATATATATATATATATATATATATATATATATATATATATGGGGAGGATCTCCAACGGACAAATAAAGCGGACGAAAAAAGAAGCGGACAAGAGCAAAAAAACACGAATGGTCGGGTTTAACCCGCGTGTTTTTGAACCTTTAAAATATCTAAAAGTGCAAAAGATTTTTCCATCCTTGCCACTTTTGATCCCGATTTTTGTCTGAAAGTCAACTTGGGCATTACTAAGCAGATTTTGAGTGTATTCAATTATCTAGGTGTCGATCTTTATTCGGTTTTGAAGCGCAATTCTTATGTAATAATACCTTCCCTTCAATTATGGTTGTAGAATGGAGATCCTAAGATAGGTACACACAGTTTCACTATGCGAAAAGGTGCATGTATGGACTCCTCTATCACTCTCTAAAAAATATATGCAATTATATAAGCAAGTCTATAGCCATATATTATGTACATAAACTTTTCAAAGTTTACTTCTTTTCTCGAGAATGCGAAATTTTTTTTCTCTGTTGAGATATCTTATGTTGTTTCCAGGTTGTTAAAAGAGCTCTCCAGCTGTAGACCTATGAACTTTTCAAGATTTACGGGATAAAACTTTAGGCCACAAACCAAGGTTGTGTAAAATCTAAGTTATGGCAAACATTGCCTTATAAGTGTATAAATTATAAGTAAATCTTTTAACCATGTGTTTATAATTATAATTAATTGAGCACATATATTTATATGTACTTATTTGTATATTGTGATTATGTTATATATATTTACCAACATTTTTGTAATATTTTTTTTATGAATAGTACTTTGTGAAGAAGTTAAAGAAGGTGAAGAAAGAAATGATCAAATGCTCGCTATTAATGAGGTAAATTGTATGTTGTGATGTTGTTTAAAAGTTATCTTTGGTAAAATTAAATATTAGTGATGTGCACACATTGAATGATTGTGTAAGAAAATAATATAATTCTTGAATGTATTGGATTGGTAATGCGAAAGAAGATATATGTGTATGGTAAATACTATGGGTTAAACTAACTGTTGAATGTATTGGATTGGCGATGTGAAAGCAAATATAGGTGTATGATAAATATTATGGATTTAAGTGATAGCCTTTTAACATTTAGATTTCGAATCCCTCATGCATATAATTAAATATTAGCTTCGTTTATATATATCCTATTAAATTAATTATTGATTTATTTTATCGAGTCTTCACTATCTATAGTCTTATGCTTATTGGGTGGGTGGTGTGAGTTGTATATATTTTTAGGTAGTTGTTTCCATTAGAAATGTATTATGTGTTTTCGTTTTCTTGATCTACTAATGTTTGATTTTTTATGATGTTTTGTACAAAATTTATTTTACCAACACGATGTTCCTTCTTCTAACAGGGTGAACAGCCGAATAAGGGATGTGACGACCCGAGAATTTGGACAATTTATAATAACTTAAAAGATTGATTTAAGGTTAAATAATAGACCTAGACAGAAAATAAGTGTATGGATTTGACATTTATATGGTGAATTTTTAAGGATTTAAAATTTTTTGGTGAAGGCTTATAACAGTTTTAAGTGTATAGGTGTATATGTTCTGTGTATATAGTTATATATGTGTACAGTATGTGGTTAAGGGTCAAGGGTTGACCAGATAAATTATATCAGTGACAAACTCTAAAGTTATATTAAGAACATCGACGTTCAGTTAGAAAATTTTAAAGGTTGATAAGAAACCCTAATACCGGATCTGGAAATCCTAATTTTAGTTTCGGGAATTCGAAACCCTAATTCGGAATTTGAAAACCGTAAATTGGGGATTCAAAGGATTGAGTGTAATTAATTACAGTCTTAATTAGGGTAAAACCTAACAAACCAGTTAGAAAATCCTATTTTATAAATTAGGAACCCTAATTATTCTGTTAGAAACCCTAATGTACAATTATGGAACCTAATTGCTAAATTAACAATCTTAATTAGGAAATATTAATCCTAATTAGCAAGTCCTAATGTGATTATGAAATTTTAATATAATTAGGAAATTCTAATTATAATTTAGAAATCTTAATTTTCTATTTTAAAATCTATTTAGAAAATCTTAGAAATTTAATTTTTAAAACCCTAAGGGTTGGAGCAAATGACATTTCTGCCATTAAAATGGGAAGCTAAAAGACAAAAATGCCCTTATACTTAAAAGTTAAGTAAAAGATATTTTCTAATTTGTGGTGAATAACCAAAGGAGCTTGCCATGTGTCTAGTAACTTGGATCAGCCACAAATGAACACATAAACATCATTTTTGGCCATGAATTCAAAAGTTAAAAGATTAAAAGTAAGAAAATAATTTACTTTACCTAGCATATGAACCAAGACTTGGCTCTCTCTAAAATTTCAGGACTTAGAGTGAGAGAGAGTGAGGAGATAAACCAATGATCAGTTCATAGCCTTCCAAGAACAAATCACAAGGACAAAAATCAAAAATCAAAGCTAGAAAAGGTATAAACCCTAATCTTGAAAATCTTTATGATTCATGCTATTTGTTGTTGTTTGTTGTCTAGAGTTGTGTTAAGGGATGTTATTTAGTGATCCAGGATGTAACATCAAGGATCCATAATATCTAGATGCTAGAAATCAAGTTTTTAAAGACTGCCTATGAACCCTAAAATATGGCATGACAGCCATATGTCAGAGCTCATAGATCTCTCTGTGTTAATGGTTAGGTGTGTTTTAAGTTATAGATTTGTTCTTTACCATGTGGACTATGATCTTGAACTGAAATCAGGGTTAGATCAGGTATAGATTGCAAGTTATGAGTGGTCAAACATGGTTGACTGACCATGACCAACGGGAATCTGGGCAACCCAGAAACCCAAAAATGGTCTGACAAGCTTTTCTAGGCTTCAGATCTTGCATGTGTTAGATAGCTAGGCCATGTTATTATTTTAGTGTTGTAGTCTGACATATGTACTACATATCAAAGCCTTTAGATCACCTAGATGATTAACGGAATCAAAGTTATGCAAGGTCAAACTTGGGTTGACCGTCTGCCTATGAACATTTCTGGGTTTTCCAGAAATGTTCAAGAACAGTTTTTTTGGCCTACTTTGACCGACCCAGTTCTTACGTTGGTAATGTTTTTAGGTATATCTGATGTTTTAGAATTGTCCCCTGACTTGTATACTACAAGTATAAACCTTTAAATCACACAAATCAGACCTAGAGCTCAAGATATAAGGATTTAAATATAACACCATGAACTGTTCTTCATTTTCTGGAAAACCCAGAAATGAAGAACAACTTTGTCAGACTTTTTGAGGGATAATAGCTGTGACGACCCCAAAATAGGTCCATTCCATCCAACCCATTCTGAGTCGCCAAATACATGGTACAGAAAAACAACTACAACTTTATTACAACAATTGTCGTGCAAAATACAACAACACATATACTGTGAGTTTGGATACAAATATATACCAATCATGTACGTTACAATGACACCTTACATAAAGGTATAGTCAAAAGCTGTTTTAGAAATTAGAATCTTTGGGAAGTGCTCAAGAAACCTTCGCATACATGAGAGGCCATGCTTTTAGGTTATGGTAGATATCATATGGCCTGTAATTATCCTTGGTTGATTGATAGACCCCGAAAAGAAAAGCGAGAAGATTACTATCATATTCTTCCCAATGGTGAGTCTTTTCTTGACATATCATTATCTCCACCATCTCTAATTGGGTATTATACTCCAAACAAACACCAAGATTATATAGGTAGTGCTTGTAAATATACTCAAGAAGTGGATGAGCACAACCACGTGTCTTATGATAACACGAGTTTGTATGTCATTAGACATCTTGTATGATAGTGGCAAAACACCCTTCCAAAGTTAAATTCACCTCACCCTCAACATCTATAGACCACCACTCTATTCCCTCGCTTATCCCCCGCCGACCCAAACTACACTTTTATTACGAAAGGAATTGTGAAACAAAAGGGTGAAGCACTGACTAGCTCGATAAAGAATATTATGACTAAAGATAAATAAATTATCAATAGTCTTCATCGGTAATGAATCGAGATTTAGAACATATGGTAGATGATAAAACTTTTCAACCATAGTTGCGGTGGAATGAGCGATCCATTAGAAGAGTCAAATAGTATATAAAGTCTATTGTCTTCTCCGTGTTAAAAATTCACCAACAATGTTTTATCCCCTGTAACATCAATCAACAATTCCACGGCCCACAATCACGTGTAT